>VXAZ01010277.1:592199-884067 GCA_013399875.1 Gymnorhina tibicen | reverse complement strand
TTTTTTTCACAAAAAAATTTCTCCCCTAAAAAAAAAAAAAAAAAAAAAAAAAAAAAAAAGGGAAAATAAAGAAGTTTTGTACCAGAATGAAGCAGCAGGTTTGGAGCAAGGTCTTTCTTCTTTCCTTTCCTTTTTGGGGAATACAATTTTTTTACTCATTGGAGAGTTTTGTTGTTTCTCACCTTTATGGAGAGGCGTGGAAGAAAGGCGAGGGGACTGTGGTGTGTGATGTGTGACACAGAGATAAGGCCAATGTTCCGTGTTTGCTCTGCGGAGTCTTTCCTTGCAGGCTGCCCTGCACAGATCCATGGGATCGGAGCTGGACTGGTCCTGCTCTCAGGTCAAACACATCTGTCACCCCTTTTTAAATGCAGTAACACAGGATGCTGTAAGTTTCTTACAGGAGAGTCCTGAAATGCTTTTTTAAATTGTTTTTGTGATTACACGGGTTTGAAATTTCCTGTCACATCTGCAGCCTGGGGTCTGTGTCCCTTCTCTGAGCCGTAGGTGTCATGCCTGGTTTTTCTGCGGAATTTGGTGGGCTCTGATTTTATTTCTTTGTTCATATTTTGTTTTTATGGTCCCAATCTCTCTCTTTCTGAGGTTTTTGTGCTTCCAGGATCTCAACTGAGGGATCTCAACAGTTGCCAAGATCTGGGACTCTTTTTCATTTCCTACCCTTTCTTGGTTGAAACCAAAAACTGGTCTTCAAGGAGGCAAAGACCATCAAAGAGCATAAGAATAAATAGTAATTCATAGCAGTTTTGCTAATATGCTTAATTTAGAGCTCTGGAGTCCAAGTCCTAGCCACATTGCCTCTGTATTCCATTTTCTATGAAACACTTGACCTATTTACTCACTTTTTGACCTAGCAGTCTAAGAAATATAAGATGGAAAAGACATGACCAAAATGAGAGGTTTAAATAAACAGCTTTTAGTGTGGGAAAGGGCCAAATTTATTCTAAATGTAAACACGTATTTTGAAAATCTGAGTACCCTCATACTTTGGGCAAATCTGAGTGAATCTGAGCTTTACATCTAGTCTGTGTCTCAGTCCTGTGCCAAACAAAAACTGAGACTGGAATCTGGAAAGCCAAAACTTTAGCTCAGATTCAGGTAAACATGCTCTGAACCAAACCTCCCAAGCTTGTCCTATTGTGTATTATAGTTAATTAAATTAAGATTTCAGTCTTCTTCACTGGTATCTTCATCTCTGGGTAGCAGCCTTGGGCAAGGTTGAAGGTGAAACTTGCTTCCTTTGCTCCAAGGCAGCTTTGCCTAAAATCGACTCCAGAATCAAAAGCTCCATGTGCAGCTATTAAAGCTCCCTCACCACAAGCTGCTCTGCCAGCATTTCTGAATGCCCCGTTCCTACAGGTATCACAGCGAGCTTTCATCTTGTGTGAACTGTAAAAGGAGGCATCGGGGTTTATTAAAGAGATTTTGCTGCTAAGGTGTCATACATCACGCCATTAATTAAGAGAAATTCCTCCTTCCCCAGTTGGGTGGCTTCACAATGCTGCCAGCGTGTATATATTACCCACCCTGGGCTAACCCAAACGCTGCATGACTGATTGTACCCCAGAGACATTCCAGCCTCCTCAGGTAATTCGATTGCTGAGTCTCCAAACCCAAGGAATTAAAGAAACCTCTGCACTGGGCTCTGCTCCCCTTGTAATTAGTACCAGAGTGGGGTGCGGCGGGTCCATGTGTTCCCAATCACAGCCCACACAATGAAAATGTTTTCTTTCTAGGACAATCTGAAGAAACCTCACAGGGATCTGGGGGTTTTATATATATTTATATATATATATGTGCATGTAATAGTAATAATTATCCTCGTTAGAACGTTAGCTCCAAAGCTTGGCGGTGTGCTTTAAAAATTGGAGGGAGAGCTGGAGGATGCGCAGAGGAATTGCTGCCCACACACGGCCCCTCACATCACCCTGGCATTGGGGAGCACTTGGAGCCTGAGCCACAGGAGCTGATGCCTTCAGCAGGAGGCTGATGTTCACCTCCCTCCAGCTGGGGCTGGACAGGTAAGGTGGGGACATCCTTTGTCTGTCTGTTTTCCCGCTGTGTGCGCAGTTGTTTTTGCAAAGTTTTTCCACCCAGCTTTGATTCCGCAGCAGTTGCGTAGGGTTTCATTTATCCAGGGTAGCCAAAGAAGCAGCGTGGACTCACCTAACAGCCCCCCAAAATTCTGTGCTTCTCACCAATGCTCCTCCCTCCGGGCTCCTGAGGGTTAGGGACAGTAATGGGATGCTGGATGGCTGTTTTACAGAGGGTAACAATATTATCCCTCAGACTGAGCCATAGGGTATAATTACAGCTGTTCAGGAATTTTGTCATTAAAAGTCTTTTGGCTAGAAAATGCCAGTTCCTTGAAACAAATTTTTGGAATAAAGGGGGAGGTTTCTAGTGTCAAAGAGGAATAAATTCTGGAATAACCACTAGCCCTGGGTAAAGGAGAGCTGTGTTCCAGTCCCAGTGAAAGTGCAAGTTACTTACACAGAAAAACCAGCACTGTAAAATAGCAGTGAAGGATTCTGTGCTCTCCTGGTGTTCATGCAAACTGTAAAGCAAGGGTTTCAAAGAGATTTGCCCTGACTGAGCAGGGATTCTTGGTTATTTCCTCTATTTCAGGAAGCACAACCAAGTTTAAGGACTTGATGTGTAACTCTCAAGAATGAGAACATTTCTTTAAAATGTAATATTGAAAAGCTGTGCAGGAGGGAAAACCTTCAGAAGAGCTCTTGCTGAAGTGACCCCACTGCTGGTGAGTGCAGGGCCATTCACAGAACAGTAGAATCATTTAGGTTGGAAAAGAGCTCTAAGATCATCAAGTCCAACACTTCCCCCAGCACTGCCAAGGCCACCACTAAGCCATGTTCCCAAGTGCCACTTCTACATGTCTTTTAAATCCCTCAGGGATGATGACTGCCCTGAGCAGCCTTTTCCAGAGCTTGGCAACCTTAATATCCAATCTAAATCTCCCCTGGCACAATTTGTTAGGGAGAGACTCAAATCTCTTCAGTCACAGGCAGACCTGGATACCAAAAGCACTTGAAAGTGATTAATGAACAGCCTGGCACTATCATTGCATTGCTAACTCAGTCAGTAATGCCATTAACACAAATCCCACACACCACTAGCTAACAATAACAATTCACTCCATCATGAAGATAAAAGGGTTCTTTTGGAGCTAAGAAGCCATTATCCTACATCCCACAAACAACTGCTCTCAGGTGAGCATCACTCAGCACCCAGCACTCGTTGCAGTTACCTAATCCTGCCCCAATGGGACACCCCCAGGAGCAGCCCCAGCATCCCAGTCAGTCCTACTGCCAGGAGCAGCAGAGCTGCAGGTATCCTGTAGGAGTTTTTCTGTCGAGGTCACTCTGTGTCCTGGGCTGGGTGGGGAAGGAAGGTGCTAGGAAAGCTGTTTGGAAGGCAAGTCAAGTTTCCAACCCCTGTACATTACAGGATATAACAAATTAAGCAGAGTAGGCAACCATGCACCATACTTCATTATGTTCACTGAGCTCACCTCCTAAGCTACACAGGAAAGAAAAGGCTTTTTTCATTATTTTAATAAAGCATTTTGCTGTTGCTCAAGGACTTTGGTTTATTACATGATTGCTGCTTCAGTGAAATCTACCCAGTTCTCTGAGAAAGGCCAGCTTTTATGAATACTCAGGAATTCTGGAAGAAATTGTTGAATGAGGACTTTTTTAACATTTTCATAAAGAAAGCTGTGTTTCTCATTCGAAAGTGACTTTATAATTATAAATTGGAATAGTTTTTCTTTAGATAGGAAATAGGCCAATTATGAAATAGCAATATTCTAAATCTTTAGATATCTCTATTGACCTGATATCATTATGGTATGTGTAATTTAAATTTATTATGGCAAAAGGAAAAGGTTTGAGATAATTCCCTTTAAAACAAAAATCTGTTGAGAGAAGTGATTCAGAAATTTCACAAAGTTTTGAATGTAAGAAAATCTTTTCCCTCCTCTTTCAAGTACCATTTGCTTGGATGCCATTTAATGTCAGTTTTACATTTGGCTGTATTTCCTCTGTTTTAAAGATTTTTAGTTTGCATTTAAAAAAAAAACTTGGGAATCCATGTGGTGGCCACTGAGGACTTGCACTACTGGCAAACATTGCTACAAGCTGGAGATCCAAGAAATCGAACATAAGAAATTGACTCCTAGAGACTCATTATCAGGAAAGCTTTCACACTAAGCCTGTTTTGACTCACATAGATTTCTGCTCTAAATTTGAGTCAGAAACAGAACTCAGTAAACTCGAGTCCCATCTGAAGGAGCAGACAGCTTCTGACTCAGAATCTTAGTCTGCAGCTGATACTGTGCCTGTGTCCACGATATCACGAGACCAAACTGCAGTTCATACCTGAACACCCTCTCCAGCACAGAACTACTGTGAACTTTTTTGCAATAAAGCCCCAATGCTCGGTTCAGCGTGTTATTTTTAAACTTGGAAACAAAGTCACCCAAGTTGCATATTCACAGACGTAAAAAATGAGGCATTTCATACGCGCAAGTTTATTTTCAGAAATGTTTGTGCATTTGCCCACCCTATTTTACGAGGACTTGTGCAGGGAGAGCTGTGCAGATGGCCAGATCTGCAGTGCACAGCCACTTTGGGAACACAGCAACTGCCTTTGAGCATGTGGATTAGGTGCACTTTTCATGTGCGCAATTAACCATTCCAAAATTTTGACGACAAAGGAATCATTATGTTCCTGAAAATGTTTATTATATAAATATTGTCCTTTCTGGTTCAGCAGTGTATTATTCTCATTCCTTCTTGTACTGCCATACAGCTATCCCTGCCCTTGCTTTCCCGAACTGGCGTAACTGGCATGTGGAATGCAACAGCTGGTTAGGTCTGCAATGATCCAAGAGCAGCAGAAGACAAGGAGTGCAGAGGGGGCTGCTGTCTTCTGCCAAGTGTAGAACTAAGCAGCTGCTTTGTATTTTCACATGAACAAAAATGCTTTGTTAACTGCCTCGCTGCCGAGGCACAGGGTGTGGGTAACAGGGTGTAGTTGCTGGCCCGTGGGGTTCCTCAGTGCCCAGAGACTGTGTGATTCTCCGCCTTCTGTTCCAAGCAACGGCTGACAGCATCTCGTACAACCCCGTCACAGATGGAATGATGGTAGGACAGTGTTCAAACAACTTTACCTTCTTTTTAATCCACTAAGGGTGCCCAATATGCGCAAGAATCTCCCCTTAAAAGAACATTCTTAAGATTGCAAATGCTCAAAAGCTGGGAAATGCCTATGGAAAATATGTTCTCTGATCATCTTCACTTGGATGAAATAAAACTTACAATAGGGTGGAAGAGGCTTAAAGATGTCATCTAGTTCTCCATGACTCAAGGCAGGATTGGTTCAATCATCCAACTGCTGTCAAACTTGTTCTTTAATGTCCAAAGTTCTCCTGCTTGTTTTTCAAAAGAACTGTGGCTTTTTGTGATCCTAGGGAGGTTGCATTAAACCTGTCCAGAACTGAAGCTCTGCATCTTATTATGAAGATGGGAAGGTGGCTGAGGAAACTACTATTAATTAAAAGAAAAGTGAGACTCTTCTGTTTTGAATAAGAGTATCAAAAGTGAGACTGAGAAGAGAGCATTTTACTCTTCAAAGAGAATACTGCGTGCAGAAACTGAGATAAGAGTTACACAGGTAACAGTTGAGCCCTGTGTAATATATTTACATCCACTGTTGCTCCTACTTTTCTGGTTGCATGGATGCTGTGGTAAGGGTAATTAGGAAGAGGCTAATCAAGAGTCTTCAGGTGTTGTGTCTGATGTGTGCTCATGTACAAATAAAAGAGATGGTGTAGGGGAGGTGCAGTTGCAATCTCAAAAAGGGATTCTGGAGGAAGTGGAAAAGATGCACAGCAAATATTCCTGCTGCAGGCTCCATCTACAAAAGGAACAAGGGTCATGAGACTGTGAAGTGCCAGAACCCAGCCCAGGGGAAAGGTGCTGGAAGGTGCAGCGTGTGTGGCCTGCAGGTGTGGAAGAAGCACTAAACTACTGGCATCTCTCCTCCTTAGAAGCTGGGAAAGCTGGGACAAGAGTCCCTGAGGGGGCACAGCACTGGAGCATTGAGTAGCGTGGAGCACAAGTCTGTGGTCACTGTACTCATGAAATTCAGTAGGAAATTAAATGAGTCTAATTGAGCTGTGACCAAGGTGTGTATAACTTTGGGTGTCTGTGAGGTGGGGTGCTGAAAACAAGCTCTGCAAAGCCAGAAGATTGTAGATGGGAAGGAAACATTTGCTTAAAAGATGATGTAAGGAAGTGGGACAGCCTTCACCCCCATGGGCATGTGGCAGGGGACCATGAAACACCAGGTTTCAAGCTGAGTATTTGCATTTATCTCCCAAACGTTGCCGTGTGCACTCTGATGTGCAGGGCAAGACCTGCTGAATTCTAGACAAAGACAATGCAATTAGAGAGTGATCCAACTGCAGTGCTAAATGCCTGTGCTTTGTCTTCTGTTTATTCATAGCCTTCTGTTTAAATTCATCTTGGAGTTTAACATGCTAAACAAACCTTTCTTATTCATAAGTCTTCCTGTCTTGAAGGATGGAGAGGGAGTGAAGCAAGATGAGGCTGACAAACAGGGTGAACTGTTTTTGGTGAAGACAGTGACTCTTCATAAAAATAGCAGCTTCTTGAGGAATATTTTTAGGGAAACTGGGTGATGGAGAACAATTACAGCCAAGTCTGGGAAGGAGTACCTTCATCAGATTAAAGAGAGCCAATAGTAGAGAAGTTCAGAGTGGACCAAAGCCACATCCCATCAGTGCCCAGTGAGCGGGCTGCAGACAAAAGCATTGCCAAGAGCCCTGGGAGGACAGAGCCATGGGACCCCAGGCTCCTCTCCTTGGTAAGGTCACAAGGCTCTGAGTGGATAAAGCTGGGAACCGCACAGGTGGGAAGCGGCTCTCCCAGAAGAGGCAGGGGGCTGCACTCCGGGCCCAGCCTCTGCCATGGAGCTCGTTTTGTGCGGGTCTAAGAGATTTGCAGTGCTCTGTGTCATAGGGGTGCTGGGCGCTCACTCTGGAGGTGTTGGAGCAGGGCCTTGAGCTAAGAAGTGCCAGTAACTTTGGCTCTGAAAGCAACGTGTCTCCCTTATCTCACCTTGGACACATCAGTCTCGCAATGATTTATCCCAGTGTTCATCCTTCAGGACCTCAGTGACTTGTCCTAGTTTTTCTCCTTCAGAACCTCATCTTTTCCCATCCTCATTAGACTGCTCTGAGGAAACATCCATGGGTATTTGAGAAGCATTTGGATGCTGTCCTGATGAGCCTATTGAAAAGCCCATGAGGAAATGAGTAATTCTGTACTCGATGAAGGGTTTGTAAGATGTGCCACATATAGTGCATGGGACCCTGTGTTTAAGCAGGGGAAACATAGAATATGGAGGAGCTGCTCTTTCAGAGAGCAGCATCTGACCTTTATCCTCAAAATATGAGAGGGCTTTGGAGAAAACCAGTGGGTGACCAGCTGTGTTACAGCACATGTGCCCCAGCAACTCAGGGTGCTGCTGTGGCTTCAGGAAAATGTTTTTCTGTGTTTTCAGAAGAATGGCAAAGCATGTGTTTAGCTTTGTGTGTAATGAGAAGCTTCTCTGAGGATTTCACTGCCATTTACTCCAGATTAAGCACAAACTGATCATCGCCAGCCTGAGGGACTCAGCATGGGTTTGGCGAACTTAAGCAATTGGCTTTGCAGCTTTGGTGAATCTTCAAGTGTTTGTTGGTTAAAACTTGGCCCTCAAAGAAGTTGCAGCTCCAAGAATCCCCCACAGAAGGGAGGACTTATCACATCCCAGTTGTCCCCCATGTCCCCGGTTGAATAGAGATTACATTTGCAAAATCTGGTGTGTGGATGCACTGGATTTTCAGACAGAGTTTTGGATACTCAGTACAAACAAATCTCAGTTATATATCACTAACTTATTTTACTACATGGCTTCAGGAAAAAGAGGGCGGAAATTATACTTGAAACATACATTTTTTTGGAACAAATTTCAGTTTTAAGAAAACCTAGATAAATTATGAGTTGATTCTCCTTCAGCCATTATTTACTAGACATTTTTAGAGAATATCTATTTATTTATTGTCCTCTGAGACCACTACAGAGGAAGGAAAATGCAGTTAGTCCATCACTTCAGTGGATAAAGAGGGATGCAAACTCTTAATAAAGTATCGATGGCACCCCAAGGGGACAAGAAGAGATTTGCATCCCAGTGGCCCAGCTGACAGAGCACGAGTTACTGCAGCAGCAGCCAGGCCCTGTCAGAGAGAGGAGCATGATGAGAGGAGAGGGAGCAAAACATGATTTGTACTGGCATGCAGCGAACAAGCTAAGCTGTGTAAAAATGAATACACGAAATTAGAAGGATTAATGGAACAAGTTAGTGCAGGGTAGCAGGGAAAGTCCCCTGTCTAGGCACTTCTGCCAGGTTCCACCCAGACAGGTTATTTTTTTTTAAAACTGCTTTCTTTTGTAAGTGAAATTTCACCTGGAGAGCACCTCATGAACAAAATTCAATTCCTCCCTCCCAGCTCCACCTGGATAAGCCCTTTGAGCTTTTATATTTTTCTTTTATTAAGAAAATCATGGTGGTTTTCACAGAAGCCTGAGATGTTGGTTTGATATAAGGAAGGCTAATGGCATGTTAGCCATCAGAAATCATCCAGTGAGTTCATTTGCATCGAATGCTCCTCTTAACCTCATGTTGTAAATCACTTTTAAATAGCCCTGCCGCTTCACCCCAGGGCTGGCTGCTGTTCAGGATGAAGCAGAAGAGTTTCTGCTTGTGCTGCGAAGGCCTTTGAAATCACTTGTGATAAAGCTCCAGAGGTGTAAGGATTTTACAATTTAAATCACAAAGCAGGGCCTAAATATTTTTCTACAATAACAGTTTGCTAAGGAGCACAGTCTGTTCCTTTCAAGTCAGTCCACTCCCACCACCTCTGAAGTTAAACAAAGATCTGTGTGCTATATTTGCAGCATTTGCCCCATTAGGTGGTTAAGCTTTCGTGTTTTTTTAGTCCTATACCTGGTTTTGATCTTGCAAAAGGCAATTACAACATTCACAAGATGACAGTCATTTCATGCAACAGAAGGCTGACTAATTGAGGGAAAGGGATGATATTTGGGAATGAAACACAAAGCTGTGACATGTAAAATTACATATAAAGTGAGCTTTTTTTTTTTCTTTTTTCCTTATAAAATTCTCAACAAGTGAACTCCAGATGTCAGCATTTAAACACTGTCAGGTATTGCTTGTATTAGTGTAGCATCTACAGACGAACAGGGAAATGTCAGGTGTTGCACAATCCTAGCCTGGGATGCCCGGTGTGCACTGAAGAGGTGGACAAGTCAGAAAAAGTGAAGAGCAGGAAATGTTGATACTATTTCAGCTCATCTCTTTCTCCATTTAAATATAACTTCAACAAGTTTCAGCTACCTGAGATTAATCAGAATTTAAGATGATGTGGAAGTTGTTGCCAGGGAAAAAGATTTAAAAAATCTTAAAACAACAAAAACATTGAAAGGTACAGGGGCAGCAACAATCCACTCATGTTCTGCTGAGTAGGAAGGTGGACAATAGAATAAGCCTGGGCAGCTTCAGTGCTAGCTGTTGTCATTCCTTCTTGGAGGATTGAAGCTCCATGGACAGGTCTACACCTCCGTGCTGCTCCTTTTTGCGGGAGAACCATCATTGTCCTGCAGGTCACATCTTCAATCTTACCAACCAAAGTCGCTCCTCAACGAGTTGTTGCTGTCTCTGTGTGGCTGTAATAATTTGGCTTACAGCACTTGGAAAGGTGAAGTAGCTTCTCTGCTGGTCTGGGGAAGAGGTGGGAAGAGTCAGTTTGAAGGTGGTGCCGCTTCACTGGCTCTGACAAGGTGTGTGGGGTCTTTTAATGGATTTTTTAAATCTGTTTTCCATGGCTTAGCATTTTTTCTTGCTCTAGAAGAAAACTTAAGCCAGGTTTGGAGGTCTTACTTCTCCATGTGTCTTCAAAACAGACTGGTTTGTACCTCCTAAAGGAGATTCATTGAACAGCTTGAGGATTTGTAAGCCGGATATTCCTGGAGTCTGGTCTCAGGAGGTACTAGCATGACACCTTAGACAGATCCACTGGGAGTGTTAGCTTTTTCCCTCCTTAACCTGACAAGGTTTTATTCAGAAATGCAAATCCTTCCTCCCCTGCTCATCACCTTTACCCATGTTCATGTGTCCTGGTGGGAGCACACACAGATGACCTTCCCAGAAGGGTTGTCACACCCACCTATCACCACTGGAAAACCGGGTGGCCAAGGTTCATCCCTGACTTTTGTCAGAAGAGAACTCTTGATCTGGATGCAAAAAAATATTCCGGGAGTTATCCAGCACAGCAAATGCTAACAACACAGGAGCCCTGCTGCTGAGGAGAATTAAAGCTAAGCTGGACACGGTCAGAAGGGTAATGAGAATCAGAGGGGGATGAAGAAAAATATGTGTACTTCAAAAATAATGTTTTGTTTAGATTGTTGAATTGTGGTCAAGGGAATGAAAAAGGGGACAGGGCTGTTGCTGGGAGTTTCCCTGTGACAGGGAATGTGTGTGCAGGAACATCTGGTATGCTTGGTCCTAACACTCCGGGTCTTTTACCATATCCTGCCCAGCACTGCTGAAGTAAACCAGGTGTAAGTGGTTTCAACAGAACAGCAAAAACCACATCTTACTCAGAGAAATCGTGTCTTGAACATGAAGGCTTTGTTCTCCAGGGCCAGAGCTCCTCTCTGTGCACTGGTAGTCCATGAAAGTGTTTACAGAGGCCAGAAGCCCAAAGGAACTGAGTTCAGGATCTTGAAAGCTTTGGCCTTCACAAAATAAACCTTCAAAGGAGATTCAGAACTATCAGCAACAAAATACTTTCTATTCTCATCCATGAGAGCCCCCTCCATTCCTGTCCCATGTTTATTTAACAATTTAAAAAATAAATCCATTGCTTTGAGCTCAGGCAGTTGATATTTTTAAGGTCTGTGGTGTTATTTTTCCATGTACACTTTCCATAATATTCTATATTTTCTTTTTCCTTTTATTATTTTACTTTAACCATCATTTGCTCTTGCTGGCAATTACAGCTCTTGCTTTTTATTTAACTGGTAATCAGACAGGCGAGGTGAGGAAATGCTGATGACAAAACCTCCCACACACCTCCTCTTTACCTAAGTGGTCCCAATTGATGCCTTTTTTCCACATGCGAGGTTTGGCTTAAAACAGACCCAAAAGGCCATATTTTCAAATATCAGCACTAAGACTGTTTCTACAGTGCCCGTTCCCTGTGCTGTTAACTCAACGTGAGCTTCACAAAGGGTGTCATCAGGAGGCTGCTTAAGTTTCATTAGAAAATAAATAAAACCCAAATTCCTGGGATCTACTTAATTGCCCCCTAAACTGGACAAACACCAGAGCAAATCTGAACTATTTGCTCCAAATTACTTTTGTGAGTTTAGCTCATTCCTTGCTTACTGGATAGTTCAGAAATCAGACCAAATATACAGAGCAGACCTACAATTCTGGAAAAAATCATGAGGCTTTTCTGCTGCATCCAAGTAGTTGGATTTGATTATTATTGTCTGATGAGACTGATTGCCAATATCACATTATGTTGTTTCTTTTCCCTCCTTGTGTGGCTGAAGCATTCCAAATGGGAGGTAGGGAGGAGGGGGAAACAAAAACCAAAAGCAATTAAAAACAAACAAAAAATCCATAATGACCTTTTCAAGCATATTTTTAAAGGGAGTTCCAGCCTGCTGTTTTAACTGTGTCTCCTCTCTAACAAACTGTATTATTTTTGCTATGGGCCTTTTCTCTTTATTTTAATGAATACATAACAGGAAGGCCCCTGCATTACTTGGGTTTTCTTCCATGCCCACAAGTGGTTACAGTCAGTCATAAACACCAGAGCACCTTAAAAATGGAAACCAAGAGGAAAAAAAAGGCCGATTCAAATATCTACCTAACTAGTTCTCATGCCAGCCAGGCCACACTGGAGATGATTCCCAGCAACTTCCCAACTACATATAAAAGGAGAATAAAGCTTTACGTCATCATATCATCAGGGTTTAACCCACTTTTCTCACTCAACAACAACTAGCTGGTGATCAAGTGTTAATGATCTAGCTCTGTGCATGAGGTATACAAGTTTTTAATCTGGAACAGTCCCAGCAGGAAAAACTCTAATTGAGAGCATCTTCTGTAACTGGGAGCATCTTCTCCTGCCATTTCCCAGTACAGATGCCTGTGCCTTTGCCAAGGCTGCAGGTTTCATTGGAAGACAAGCAGCAGTGAAAGATCACATCTCACCAAATCCTCCTGGATGAGGACACAAAGGGCTCCAGTGGAGAATTAGCGAACCCTGTCACTCCAAGGTAATTGCTTGAAGGAGATGATGTCCATTGTGTCAGCTGAGGGGAGATTAGTGCACCAGAAGACACGGGGACACATCAAGAGACTGAGCAACGTCCCTGCAGTGGGAGCACACACCTGGCACACACACGTTCAAAGGCTGGTGGTTCCTGCAGCGCCGAGCACTTCTCACTTCAACTGCACCAGAGTTTGTCCCTGACAGAGGTCAGATTTTCAGAGTTCTTTCCACTTTTACTGATCTGACAGTACGAGGAGACTGTAGTAGGGGAAATTAGGGGGAAAAAAATCTGCATGGATTAACTTTACTTTTCTCAGCACAGACACATTACCAGGACTGCAAGTCAAAACTACTGACTTAAAAAAAAAGAAAACATATTAAAAACACAAGATGGGAAAAGAAGAGAAAGACGCTCTGCTCATCAGTGTAGTTCTTACAGCTTATACTCCCCTTGTCTCTCTCTTTAAAACTAATTTTACATGGGAGCTGTGCAGGTTGGCCCCATGAGGAGGACGCATCGTGCACCTTGAGGCTGAACTTGTAGGAGGCTCCTCACTGCAGAACATCCGTGGGTCCTCTGCAGGGCTGAATGTATCACACAGGGCAACTGATTCTCAAACCAGTTCACATGCCATTGCTTGTGCAAAACACGTGTCCAGCCACCAGGCTTGCATAAATTGGCTGTAAATAGTTAATTAAATGCATTTGTACCCCACCACCTGATTTGCATGCAGAATTGTCAAAACAGCCTGCTAAGATTAGACACAATGTACTCCCCGAACACAATTGTACCACTGAAACGGTCTGAAAATCTGGCGCATTGAGTTAAATTTTCACATTGTGCCTTCTTGTGTAATAACAATAATCTCCTCTGCCTTGGAGTATAATCGCAATAAAGAGCTTTTTGTGATTCATTCAGTGTTTATTCACTCAGTAAACAGCCCTTTATTGCTTTTTATACTACAAAGCAAATGAGATTATTGCTTAAATTGTCCGGTAGCGACTAGCTTCTGTCCTCTGGCTTGCTTATTCAGTTTGTTTTTGTGTTGTGGTTTTGGAAAAGAAAACTTGTTTAAAATTAGCTCCCCAATAAATCACAGTAACAATGAAGTGAGAGTTTCTGCAGTGTGACAGATTTGTAGCTTTTTATGTTTGTAATGATGATGATATGTTTTCTAGCTTATTTATTCCTTTCTGCCTTTATTCTCCCAAACTCTAAAGTCTGCTGCTGTGAAGAAAACTCTAAGATGCTGGAGTTTGGGAAGGGGGAACTTGTACTCCTTGGACTGCACAGCTGCCTTTGCAGTACTCCCAGGAGGCAAAGGTGCAGGAAAGAAGCAAAGAAAGTAAACAGGCAGGAGTCTGAAGCTCTGAGTCCAGAGGCATCAACACTAATTCACATCCTGCCCTGTTCCTAAGAGCTTCAGTGAGTTCTTTCCCTATATAATAAGGTTGGTGATGTTATCTGCTTTGAAAAGTGCCCCAAGACCTTTGGATGGTTAGCAATAAACATTTCTGTTATTCAGTGACTCTCCAAGCAGTTCTCAAGAGCAGCTGTTCTTAGCACACCATCTCCCCGTGAAGGTGTGTGGTGGAGCAGCCCTGCAGGCCCTCAAGGCTGGGAACTCTGTAATGTTCATCGTGGAGAACGAGTCAGCTGTAGCCAACATTTGTTCATTCTCTCCTTTTCTGAGTGTGCAAATGGAGCAGCCCATAATTATTCCTCATCACGAGGCCAAGTGGAGTATTCATCAAGAGAACGGGAAAGACTATTTCTCTCTTTCAGGCAGTAGCACGTAAATGGCATTTCTTATTTCAGTCCTGCCAGCTTTGAGACGTTAGCAAAGCATTTCCCTGATAATTATTGATCTCCTGTATTTATAGAAAGCTGGAACCCAGTACAATTCAATATTCAGGAGATGCCAATTTTCTATGAATACCTGAGAATGACTTGGTCATTTTCCATTTCTGTAATTGCTTCTGTATTGCTGGGGCATGAATTGCATTCTTTAAAATCCACCTAGAAACGGAACATGGACGAGGAATCTCTGCATGATTTTCCTTCTCCTCACTGAAGCCAAGCATGTTGTTTTCAATTTGGGCATTTCAAGTATTAATGTCCAACTTCATTTACTCACATCTACTGCCAGCTTCCACACTCAAATGGATACCTTAAATTAATTGATCTAGAATTGCAAACTGGGGCACTCAACCTGTTAAATATGCAACTGGGTCTGTATTTTCTCTAATGGACTCTATATTTTCTACAAGAGTCTTTGAATTTAGCTAGTCTTGACAGCTTTCAAGTGACCATATTTCTCCTCTGAGTAACAGTGTTTCTGAGATTTAGCTTTTTTCCTTCTTCTGTGTTGTTACATTCAGTTGTCTTTTTAGTCTATAGCATCTACTTCTAGCATAACCTAAACAGTGACATGAAAAGCACAGGCTAAGCCCCAGCTCCACTGAAGTCTCCAGCAAAATCTTCGCCCACTGGCACCAGAAATGAGATGGTATATCCCCATTCCCTTGAACCTGCAATGTGGTTCCATATCTCAGAGCCAAAGGACCTGATCTGGTTGTTCCAAGGATAAATCTGGTACCTATCATGTGCCTGAGATTGCTATCTGTGCTGACTGGGGAGTTATGTGCTGCAGAGGTTGAGCTCACTGATTGAATGGATATCTCCCACTACTTGAAACTGGGAGCAAGGCCTGGAGTACCATGGTATCACAGTTTTGACAGCAAAATCTCCAGGGGTTCCTCTTTGGGGTGCTACTGTATGAAAGCTATCCTGACCCTGGGCACAAAAAAATCATTTAAACCAACCATATATCTCTGATGATAAAATAATAATAATTAATTGTCAAACACTGCATAACATCATCTATAAGTACGCTGGAGGGGAGATGTCAGAGTCGGTGCTGACAGTGAAGCAGTGTCCTCCTTTTGGGAGCGAAGGCCAGGCAGGCACCAAGCTGTCAGGGAGGCTGTTGGACATGTCCCCTCTGTTCACCCCATGCCAGTGGCTCCTGCAGACGAGACAGCCCAGAGCAGTGCAGTGTTTTCCAGGTCTCAGAGCACTGCACTGTGTTTTCCAGGTCTGCACTGGAAGTACACTGGAAATGCTGTGCTCCTGTGCGGGCGGTGTGTGCATCCTCTCGTGCCTCCGGCAAGAAGTTTCCCGATGAGATTTCTGCCGGTCCTGGCACAGGCTCCCCTAGGGATGTGACATGTTTGGTTTCCCTGGGTAGGAGCACGCCCTGCTTCATAGTTTCCATGCATAAGAAACTTGCTAAGTACACGGCCTCATCTATGATTAGATTCTTGTTTCGCAGGGCAACACTGATTTATGAAGCATATTTTCATGTGGTGACCAGAAAATGTTTCCATTTAATGATTGGGCAGTGTACTTTCCTTTATCAAACCTGCTTGAAAACCTTTTATTGTTTTAAGAATATTTTTTCACAGGTGTTTTGCTGCTTTAACCAGATTTCTTTTTAAAGGGGCTCTGGTCTGGTTTGCTAAAGCTTCCAGGCTGCTGGATAAATGTGTGGTTTGTTGGAACAAGGTGAGGAAACACAAGCTGATGGTCAACATGCCAGGCAGGAACTTACAAGTGTTTCTTCACTTAGTAGCTCTGACACTGAGATTTTGGGGGCTTTTGATCATGCCACTTTGCTACCTTGCATGTCAGCTCCTCACCTGAAAAAGGAGAATAGTCCTATTCATTTTCGCCTGCAGCCCCTCAGACCGTTCATCTCTTCAGACTCTTCATCGGAGGCTCTGGTTCTCACTGTGGCTTGCTGGTTGCCCACCATGGTGAGGGTTTGCAGTCCTGGCTGTCACAGGATGTTAATTAATCATTCAAATAAATTATGTCAAAGAAATATTAATTAATCATTGCTCCAGAAAAGAGCTCACCACAGACACTCTCTGTGGGCCCTTAGTACAGCCTCGGAGCTGCTGGAAATTCACTGTCTTTTGAACAGGGCCCATGGACATGATTAAAAGAGCCGTCTCAAATCATCCCAACTTTCTCACTATTAAACAGCAGCTGCAGCTCCTTCTCTTTTTGATTTTCGTTTCTTATTCTTTTTTTTTTTGAACCTGGCAGCCTTAGTCAATAAGCCATAAGCACTGAGCTAAGAAGAACTGCTGTCATCAGACAAAAAGGCCTCCAAGTCCACATCCCTAACAACCTATTTTAATAACAAGAGCAATAACGGGATTTATTATGCATGCGGCTTTCTGCAATCATTTCTGAAGAGAAAATTAGTTTGAAGCCTCAGGCGACAGTTGAACTCTCAGAGGCGCCTAAAATAAAATAAGGGGGGGGGGGGGGGAGGGGGCTGAAAAATAATAACTGGGGAAAAAAAGTGTGATGGGAAAAGTTATTGGAGCAAGAATGCTGGTAAACTTTATCTGTGATCTGGTTGTGTCCTCCGGAGGGAGGATGTGGTGGCTGGGAGCTGTGCAGGTTTGTTGGGCCGGGCTGCTGGGGACTCAGGTGACATGAGAGCTGGCACAGCGTGGTCTGGGGTGGGAGCTGGCGGAGCACGGTCCAGCATGGACCACCAGTGGTACGGCCCCAGAGCCTTGGTTTTCTGTATGGTGAAGTGGTGATAAATTCCAGAGGGGCTCTGTGCCAAGGAGTTAATCTCAGCTCAGGCAGAGGCTTAAAAGGAAAAGAAAAAAAACAAACCAAAACAAAAACCTTAAAACAAAACAGAAAAGGAAAGAAGAAGAGGGCAAGGGCCAGGTGAACTGGAGGCAGGAGGTGTGAGGGGCTGGCTGCAGGTTAGGGACAGGAACATTCCTGGAATGTACACATCCTGTGCTGCATGGACGTCTGCCCCCGGGACCCACTGCCATTGCATCCACACCTGCCCCTTCACAACAACCAAAAAGTGCATCTCTTCCCAACCAGCTTCAGGTGCACCTTGAAACAGGGGTTTTTAGGTGCTGGCATCTGCCTGCCCTGAAAGACCTGCACCATCCTCTGCTGAATGTAGGGAGAGGGAATGAAGTTTGGGAACGGGAGTAGAGTACTGTTCCAAATCACAACACTGACTCTGTGCTTTTCTCTAACCAAGAAGAGGTCAAACTACAAACTGGTTCCTCTCAGACATGCTGGGTTTTTCCAGCAGTTTGCACCTGCAGAGCCCAGACTCTACCTCAGCCTGTTCCTGTGGCACATAAAGGGATTTGAGGGGCTGGAGGTAGATGATGATCTTTGGGAGTTAGGGTGGCTGAGACAGCCTGAAACACAGAAATTGCTTCACCAGCATGATGCTGGCAGCTGCTTCCCAAGGGATATCCCATGCAGCCCACCACTGTGCAGGATGGTGTCTGTCTCCAGGGAAAAACATGGTATTTCAGGGATAAAACCCTGTGGGGGACTTCTCTTCATCAGAGAAAGCACTGATGGACTCAGGTGCTGCAGCTGACCCAGGGCCAGGTGCCCCCACACCAAACCATCCTCTCTCCCACACACACCCAGGGTAGGTTTGCTTTCCTCTGCTCCTGCCTCTGCATTCCCATTTCAGACAAATCCCTGAGAGCAGCAGGACTTGACACCAGTCAGGGCACAATTGTTCCTTCTAAAATCTAAAATGAAAGCAACGTCAAGGGAAAAGAGTGTGTTTGTATTTATGTGTGTCCTCACCAAAGAAAGACAAAGCCAATCACTTTTGTGTATGTAGGACATCTTTTAGTTAATAAGAAATTTTTTCCCCCTCCTGAGGCAATGCATGAACTTCACTGCTGGAAATAGTGCAGACCCAGCTGAGACCAAGCATCTCAAACCTGCTATTAGATGTTTTTGGGGCTCTGGTTTGAGGACACATTACTTTACTTCAGCTCTGGAGTCTGAGGCCGCCCCTTTTGAACTGTAAGAGGTGGCCAAAGAAAATAACATGTGGTTATTGTTTGAAAAGTCATCGTACCAGAAAAGTATATGATCACTTAAAGGCAGCATCAGAGAGTGGGGTCTTCT
Organism: Gymnorhina tibicen; assembly: GCA_013399875.1. Taxonomy (NCBI): domain Eukaryota; kingdom Metazoa; phylum Chordata; class Aves; order Passeriformes; family Artamidae; genus Gymnorhina; species Gymnorhina tibicen. Next base: position 865,594 of record VXAZ01010277.1, on the reverse strand, counting down.
GCTGGCTTCGTCCAGGGCCTTGCCTAACCAGCTAATTCCATAGTGATATTTATGGCTTGTATATAAAAAAGAAAATTGTCTGAAATCCTGTGGCTGTTTGGTACCCATGTCTTTAATGTCTAACTGCTTATTCATTCTAAAAAGTGGGATTTAATAAGACAGTTATTGTATGTTATTTAAATACCAATTGATTATTAAAAACATCTTTATTTATAACTGCAAATTATAAAGTACTAGGGGAAGTGCAGCCAGTCACATCACTGGGCTGCCTGATGAATATCCTTTTCTAACCCCATCATTTTATATATAGAAAAGAGGTTGACTTATGCAGCAGGAATAAAACTAACTTAACTGCCTTTATGGGTCATTTCTTTCTTTGATGAATACTTGTAAGTCCCTGTAACGGTAATAGGACCTTTGCTTTCCAACTGAGCAGAAAATAAACAGTCCTCACTGTAGGGGCTCTACTGCCTTTTTGGGGGCTCTGAGCAGGGGTAAGCAGAGGAGGATGAAATGTTCTCTGCTTTAATAATGCATGCCAAAAATATTTCTGAATAAGATCCCCTTTCCCTATTTCCTGGCAAATGCTGCCCAGAGGGTCCTGCCAGTGCCTGAAAAGAAAAAAAACCCTGTACTCCACTCCTTGCTAGTCCCACCAGAAATCTGGGCTGATGATGGATAGATCTTCTATAGACTTTTTTCACAGCAGTCTTTTAAGATTTTTCTCTCTAACATATGTTCCTGGTCTTTGGTGGCTCTTTCACCAGAGAGAATAAAGACATGTTGCAAGCTAGAAGAAATGAGAAGTGTTCATCCCATCCCTCCCTTCCCTTTGGTTTGATTTCTCGATTTGTTTTACCTTTTTTTATTTTTTCTCCTGGTTAAGCTGTAAGATTAATGAAGGGTTGGAGGGGGTAAAAAAAAAAAAGGTAGGTCTTTCCTGCCTCCTTTTCTAAATGCAAAGTGCAGCTGCTGTTGCAGAGACAGGTTCTGCAACTCCAACAAGCACTCACAGCACAGCAGGCCTGACTCACAGCCAAGAAAGGGAAAATCTGATATGGTATTTATGTCTCTGTTTAGGGAAACTAACCCAAAATAAGGTGGTAGCTGAGAAAGGAGACAATGAAATGGGAGAGAGGAAACTTGTTCTTTAAGAAAATAAAATAAAAGAGAAAAGAAAAAAGGAAGCTAGTTTAGGTGGGCTCCTAAACAAATAACAAATACTTTGAAATCCTGTATCCTGGTGGCTTTACAAATTAACTTTGCAAGGAAAATGGCTTGTTTTTCCTTTGTGAGCCTCACTAACATCTGAGGGTTACACACCGAGGTGTCATATCACCAGCAGGCAGCAATCAGCACAACTCCCCTAAAATCAATGTAACTACACCCACTTACACAAGATGCAGGTCCAGGGACAGCACACGTCCCTGGGAGGTGGTAAAGCCCGGACTCACCAGAGCCTACTGCATCAATGTGCTGTTCTTTCCACAGGTGCCTCTTTTCGCCTTATTCATTCTTTTAACTTACTGATGCAATTTTCCAAAATGTATCTTGGTTCACTATTACAAATTATTTGCAAGTAACAGATCTATTGACTCAATCACTGTTCTATTGTATCTTTTTCCTTTTTAGTGTAGTGAAAAAAAATCCATTCCTAAACAAGACAAGACCTTTAAAAAGATCTTCATTATATTTCAATAGCAGTCTCTCTTTTGTTGAAAGAAAATACATCTGTTTATTAATTAAGAGGAATTTGCTTAAGTTAGTTCCACTGAACAAACACTTTGTTTTACCACATGAGGCCAAATACTTTGAATTTTCCTGTGCTGTAGAGTGAAGCTCTGCTGTTACTGAACTGAATGCTCTGTAACTCACAGCAAAGGCAAGAGTGGGCCAAGTCTTCCAGATTTTACGGACATCTCTGTAACCTCCCAAATATTTCTAAGATGCCCATTCACACCAGCAACTGAGCTCCAGATGAATCAGTTATTATCAATACTTGGCCTGTTAAACCTCCTTTCCTCTACCCACAGTCAGTGAAAAAAATCTGTTATCGTCTTGCACTTTGCTCACAATTTCGTGCTAACAAATTCCAGTCTGGCCAAACACCCATTTTTTTCCGAGTTGCTGGCATTAATATAGCATAATGTGAAAGTGCTGGTATAGATCATTAATGTCATTTCCCATCTGTGCCACAGCACAAGGAAGGCTGGGAAGAGCCCTCTGCGGAGGTCTCGCTGCACATCTAACTTCTTCTGGAGTGAGATGAGCGAGAGAATATCACCCCAAAAACTAGTCCAAGTATCAGCTCAGGATTTTCCCCTGCAACGAAGAGGAAGGGTTTCTGCCCAAGCCCACCATGATTTGATTGGTTTTGTCCTCATTTTGCTGAAAGAGGTGTCAGAATGAGCTGGAGGAGAGACTGCTCATCCTGCCAGTAATGTGGTAGCTTTAACAGATCCTCAGAAAAAAAAATAGTGCACGTTGTGCCTGGAAGCAGAGCCCTGGTGCAGCGGGGTTGTTGCTCTTGAAAGACAAGGTCCCAGCTTGAACAGGATTTGGACCTTGACCCAACCCCTGCATCCAGCCAGGCTGGCCTTCAGCAGTGCTGGAGGATTTAGAGCTGGGGCTGGATTTTATAACTCTGGTTTGACTTCAGGCTTGCGTGTGAGAAAGGCTCTGGATGGATTTATATTGCCCCTCTGTGAGTCTCAGCATCGCGGTGTGGGGGGCTCTGCACAGGCACATTGTGCTCAGCCTGCTCTGGCTGCTTTATGGGCCAGGCAAAGCCACCTGAGTGCTGGGGCAGGCGTTGAGATGTGTATTTTTGGACAGCTAACCCACACTTAAATGCCATTTACACTTATTAACAGCAGCACGGTGACATCTGGTACAGTAACTCTGGAGGATTATGTGAGGCAAAGAGTGAAATAACTTCACCAAAAGGCAAATGCTGGAGCATTCCCTTTTGTGTATTGAACATTCCTGTAGGCTCTCTACTTGCTCTTTTGAGACAATGCTTTCTTGGCTGGCTGGATTATTGTATATCACCTCTCTAACCTGCTGTATTAATTTCCATTGACTGTGAAAAGAACTTGTCAAATAAGGAGGAAAAAGGAAGGGGGGAGTCTTTTAATCCATAAGGCACAGTTCTTAAAAGCACCTTGTTGTGTAGTAGCTGCACACAAGTGAAGAATTTGTCAAGAATACAGGGCTGCTGCTAATTGTCTGAATAAATTACAGCTTTGGAGCCTGGAAGCCACAAATCATGTCATTGTAGCACTAAGCCATTCCTTTATGGAATTGGTCTTTTACAATCTGGAAAAAAACTTTTTAGAAAACTGCCCTGCAGTAAAAATTAGAGAGAGAGAGAAACTCTGTGTGTGCGTGTCCATGGGGATGTGAGCAGGGCAGTCTCCAGTTCCCAGCAGCCTTCTCAGACAGCAGGGCTCCCAACCTGCTCAGCTTTTACACCAAGCCATCTGAAGCAGCCAGACCACAGGTGAAGCCCTTTAGAGTGCTGGAGAAATAAGCAGGACTAAGAGAATTTTCCTGTCCATGGGAGGGTGGCTGGTGGTCACTTCTGCAGGATGGATGTCAGCACATTCCTCCTTGGATCTTGAAGGCAATCCAGCCTCAAAAGAAAATATTAAAATATGTATAGCAAAGCACATGCTACAGATTCATGTGACATTCACTTTGTTGCAGAGGACTTGCAAAAAGCACTATTGATTATTTTACCCATTAAGATTTAATTTTTTTTCACAAGTGTGGAGCAACAGGTTCATGTTGCTCTCGTAGTGCAGGCACTTGGTCATTCTGATTTTTCCTTCCAGCTTTCGCTACAGTATCAGAAAAAGGAATAAAGGAATTTTTTTTTTCATTTTCTTCTGAACTATCTGGTTTCAGACTGTGGGCTGAGTCCTGCTCTCACTGTTGTCATTTGAAAGGCTCCTACTGAGTTCAGCAGTCTTTGGATGCAGGCAAGTCCATGTGCAGTAATCCAGTGTGGCACAATCTTTAAAGGGGAGTTTAGTTCTGTGTGAAGAATGACTCCTTGAGATAATTCCCAGTTCATACTGTGAACTAGATAATAAAGTAGAAAGTGCTCCCTGGAATTTCCTTAAGGCAACCTGAAGCTGTGCTCAGGCTCTTTCCCAGTTTATTAGTAGTGTTTGGCAAAGTACCTCAGGCTTCTTTGCAGACCACAGTAATTGGTTACCAGACACTGGAGGACAAGCTGCCTGATGAAATTCAAAGACTGTAATGAGGCAGACAGGCATGATAACACAGCAATAAATCACAGCCATTGGAGCATATTCCTGGGATGGCTGGCACAGGGGTTTCAATCAGAAGTCGAGAAGACTCCATGTCATACTCCCCTTCGTGGTCAAATCTCCCTTTGGATCCTCTCCAGGTGTCAGGTCAAAGGCAGCAGTGAGGAACTAACTACAGATGAAACGCCAGACAGGAGATGTGCTCAGACTTGTTCTACAGAGGATGCACTAAAAAAAAATAGTTATTACTATATACTTCAGGAAGTTTAGTTCCTAGACCAACTATCCATTAGTGCACTACATGAATAATTAATTGCAATCCTGGTACTTGCCTGGGATCATTCTCTGCACAACCCAAAAGTGACATGGGATAAACACACAGAGCTGATTCAGTAAGTTGAGGAAATCCTCAGCAAAGCTGATGAAAAAGTCTCGATGTCATCAGTGGTCCCAAATCCTCAAAGTCTGCTTGGGACAAGCAGCTTGGGGACAGGGGTTTTGCACCAGCAGCTGCTCTTCCCACACATACCCCCACCCTTCCCTGTTTCAGTAACCTCCATGGGTAGGCTAATCCATGTGCCAAAGGCAGTTAATGAGAAGAAAGCCTTTCTTCCTCCAAAACCACAGCAAATCATTAGCTTTAATGCAGAACTACTTGTTTAGTAGTCCTGTTCATCAGGACATGCCTTTCCCTGCCAAAACTCCTTCTAAAACACTAATCCTGTCCCCAAATCTGGCAAATCGTAGCAGATTTCTCCGTCACTGCTTGTTTATAGAGTTTCTTCCACCTTCCTTAGAAAAACTGGGTAGGCAAAATGCTGACAGAGCTGAGCTGGAATGAAGAGCAAATGTGACAGCTTAGACAGAGAGAGGCAGATGGCTGGATCCAAAAGTACCAGCCTCATGTACAGGGGTCACAAATTCGACTCCCATTCTTGGGCTCTGTTGTTTGACTTTCAAAGTGTGGAAAATTCTCTGTTTGAAAACAATCTTCAGGCACTTATAGACACTTTTGGATGTGCTGTGCAGAGCAGTCCCTGGAGAACCCAGGTGCCAATAGGCTCATTCACTTTTATTGCTGAAATTACAGGATGAGTTGAGCCCAGCCTCTGATGATGCCAATATTGTCCAATGTTCTGTATTATGGATTTACCTGAAGGTGAGTGATAGTCTGCTCAATTTCTTGTGTGTTTTCTTTGATGTTCAGTGTTTTCTTGATGTTTATCATCACAGCCCTTTCACAGGGTATGGCTTTACAAAAAAGGAGCTCAGTGGGGGATATCTGCACCAAGGATTTGCACCTACCTCTGAGGCAGGCAGCAGAGTTTCAGGCTATCTGGGGCCCTGGATGCAAGCAGGGTGCTGAAGCAAGTCCAGAGGAGGCCATGAAGATGGTCCATGGGCTGGAGCACTTCTCCTGTAAAGAAAGGCTGAGAGACCTGGGGAGATTCAGCCTGCAGAAGAAAAGGCTCTGGCGAGACTTTATAGCACCTTCCAGTACCTAAAGGGTCTCCAAGAGAGGGGGGGAAAGAGAGGGACTTTGGATAAGGACATGTCTAGATAGAACAGGATTTCAACTGAAAGAGAGTGGGGTTAGATCAGATATTGGGGTGAAATCCTTCCCTGTGAGGGTGCTGAGGCCCTGGCACAGGGTGCCCAGAGAAGCTGTGCCTTCCCCATCCCCGGAAGCGTCCGAGGCCAATTTGGATGGGGCTTGGAGTAACCTGAGATAGTGGAAGGTGTCCCTGCCCATGGCATCTATTTGGAAATAGATAATCTTTAAGGTCCCTCCCAACCCAAACCATCCTGAGTTTCCATGATTCTATAAGCTTCCTATGCACCCCTAGATGAATTCAGCTCTCCCCATACTCTGTGCACCAGGGTGAGTTGCTCTGACACCATGTAGGGACACTGAAGCCACAGAGCACTCCTACACCTTTGGGCATCCTTATCCCAGTTGTGGAATTTCTGCTGTGGGATGTAATGGTGTCTATATCTCTGGTCTCAGTTTGGTCCAGTGCAAACGAGTTCTTTTGGCAGATTTTTCCACTGTCAGTGGGGGTTTGTATGGTGCATTATCAATGCTCCTCGCCCTGATGATGCATAGCACTAATCCATCATTAGAGCAAGAGTGTGCTCTGATGATGGATTAAAATAATTTATCATAAGAACAAGGGGCTATAATGTAACACCATCAAAAGATGGCACCATGCAGAGACAAACAGATCAACGAGGAAATTCAGTAATGCTCATCGAATCAAGTGGATCTGCTGCCAAGAGGCTTTTCTACAGCAAAAGTTTGGCAACCTGCAAAAATATCATTATTCTCCTTGCTGAAACAACTCCTTGCAGTAATGGCAGTGATTTAAGGATTTTCGTTTTTGAACAACGAAGGCAGCCTCCCATTGCTAGCCACCCTTTTTGGGACTGGATATTCCAGGTAAAATTACAGATCCTTTTTGCCCTCTGCAAGTCCTAATTTTTCACATAAAGAAATGCAAATATAACGTATATTTAAGCCATCGGTCCAAAGTAGGTTTGCTGCAGCATGCTTAAGTGACTGAGAGAGGGTTTAAAACTCAGGAGACATGGTTATAGTCTTAGCTTTCTCTTGGAAGCACTACATCTGTAATTCAGCACTTCATTCCTGTCTAGTGCACATACGCTTAACTGTAGCCATATGTTTACGTGGATTCTTCAGAACTCTGTTAAATTAAGGATTAACTGAAACACCTATTTAAATGCCTTCCTGGACATGAGTTTATGGAATCTGGACTAAAAGCAAACATTGTACTAAAGGTTTAAGAAAAACTCCAAAGAATCTTTTTCACTGCCCATGGACAACCATATTTTGAGCTGCTGCTAAGAAATGGATTGACAAAGGTCTTCTGTCAGGTGAAATGCAATAGAAAATGGATCTGCTGAAAGAACAGAACAAATAATTCACAGAATCATAGAATAAAACAGGTTGTAGAGGGCCTCAGGATGTCATTCACTATATTTCTGTCTGGAAACCCAATACTGTATGGATAAATTAAAAAAAAATAATAATAAAAACCAGAGTGATCTGAAAGTTTCCCTGTGATTCCAGAGTACGTGCATCTAATGAAGGAGGCACTCCGTAGAATGAATAAAAGTACCTCTGTGCAACATTGATTTTCCAGTCTGAATGACAGTGGTTGCCAGTCTTCCTATTACTGTAATTGCTGGCTAAATGAACTATAATTGTATTAAGTGGTAAGTCTGAAATATGTATGTACTGTAAAAAGGAGCTCGAGCATTGCAGGCATAAAAATTTGATTTGCAGTATTTGGAATAAGTTCTGGGGGTAGGTTGGTTTTACAGAAACTGGTGCAAGAAAGTGACTTAGCTCAGAGGGGTCTGGGTTTGTGCAGGGGATGTGGAGAGGGATGTCAACAGGCACCATTTCACTCACCAAAAACTGTAATTGCTTACATAATATTGAACAAAATCATGGTGGATTACATGGTGCTTAAGATTTTTTGCTGCCTTTTTCTGCTTCTTTGACTGTTGCCACTCTTTTTCATAATGAAAGAATTACAGTAGTTTCAATATGACTTTTCATCTTGATATGAGAACTAATGATAGTAATGTTTTTAAAAGTCAAACTGAACTGTTTTCACTTATCCAAACCAATTGCTGCAGCAGTTGGGTTTGCTAAAATTTGACATTTCAGAATCATATTTTGCTCTAATTTCAGTTAGAAAAATTGTTTCCTTCCTGGGCAATTTAGGATATATTTGAGAATATTTGTGGATGTTGTGCTTTGGAATGTGACTGAAAAGAGTATTAGCGAGGCTGAAAACATAACAGAAAGTGATCAAAATGCTGGCCATGAAAATTCTGTTGAGAAATCCCATAAAATGGTAATAATATTCTCATGAAAAGTTTTCTGAGTAAAACCCCATAAAATGTCATCTCTCCTCCTGTTAGCCTCATGCAATAGTGGGTAACCACATTCCTTGCCCAGGAGGATTTGCTGCCAGTTTTTCCAACAATAGTGCAACAATACACATTATTTCCAGAATGGAGAGAAAAATGGGCCTTTGTGGAGAAATGCAGCAGAATTCCAGCAGCCATGAAAGGAAGGGCAGCCTGGCCATTGTTCTCAGGGATCTTGGCTGAGTCTTTGACACAGTTGCTGAAAATCTTACAGTAACATTATTGTAAGCAGCAGGGAAAAATAATCTACCCTCAAAACCTTGCTCACAGTTCCTATTTCACCAGCAGCAAATTGATTGCTTGGCAGGAGAAATATCCCCCTCTTTCCCTGTCTGGGGGCACTGGGAGGAGCTCCCTGCTCTGCTCAGGGCTTGAGGGCTCCCAGGTCCGAGCCACCCTCACAGGAGCATCCAGGGCAGGGTTGGACCTAAAGCTGAGGCTGTGCAGCCAAAGCATTCTTAAGGCAGGGCAGTTCTGTGCCTGGGAGACAGCCCATTAGGGCCACTGGAGCAGAGATGCCAATTAAAGCAGTCCTCAGGGTGACCTCAACCTCCCAGGCAAATGCCAGCCCAGCACCAGGAATGCCAGGCCAAGGGAGAGAAAAATGGACCAGGCGACTGCGGGGTGAATTGCACTTGGGCAGCTGAGGGATCTGCAGGAGCTGAGATTATCCTCAGAGACTGCTGCAATAAAGACATTTCCTCATTGTCTTTAAAACTCTGTTTCACCTGAATGTGGTGGCAAATTTCTTTCATCATGCTCTGGGATGCTTGGGGATGTTAAAATGCGTTTGCTAATCCAGCACAGGGCTTGTTCAGGATCCAATCCTAAGCCCTCAGCAGGAGAGAGACCGGACATGCTTTCCTATTTGTACATTAATATTGACCTTGTTTATCCAAACCTCCTGTCCAGGCAATGCCTGGGCAACCTGGATGGATGGATGGACGGATGGATGGATGGATGGATGGATGGATGCATGGATGGATGGATGGATGGATGCATGCATGCATGCATGCATGCATGGATTTTCAAGAGGAACAAAATTCTCCAAATTAACTATAAGCAAGGATTTTAAGTGCTGTCCCTCCCTCCCTCCCTTCCCCCTACCTCTTCTTAGTGTTTAATTGAGTCATCTGTAAGCATTTTGGTAGGTCAGGAATGCAATTAAATAGCCTGTCTATCGTAAAATATTTGAGCAGTAATACCTGATAAAATCATCATTATCTTGGAGTAATTGACCACATCAGATAATTAAGGTTCCTGAGGCAAAGCTTCACCCCCAAAGGAAGTTCAGTGATATTAGAGCAGAGTCAAGACTGTGTTAGTGTTTCCATTATAAGCCTTATATTTTAGAGCTGTGTAATTCTATCAGTAAAATGGCTGTACTCTGAGAGTGTAGTCATGATTTGATCTCCTTTTTTTTTATTAACAGAGTAAGAAGAATACAAAGTATGTTGATCTGAGAGACTGAAAAAATCCTGCTGAAAAATGAAGTTTGAATAAGACTCTGCTTAAAAATAGAACGCCCCACCCCATTCCCCACCCCACCCCTGAGAATGGCAAAATTACATCCTATCTACAGCCTGGTGAATATTCAGCCTAAGATGGGTAAAATAATTAGCCCAGCAGCTCTCCAGTGCTGTGAACGCCTTCATAGTTTGAGAGAAAGATAATTCTGACCTTGATGCCTTCGCAGTTCTAAGTATTTTTTTCCCAAGCACAATCAGAAGAAGTTGTAAGAAGTAAAACATAACAACAGAAGCCTCTGGTCTGAGCTGTGAAAGTAGGACAAGTATTGCCCTCTCTTCAGACATGATGTAAGCAATAGCTTTGTCACAGAATTAGTCACAAATGAGATATATCTTAAACTCCATTCCACGGTGTGGAATGACAACTTTTCAGCATGTAGTAATTAACCATTTAGGGATTTCTTCAGCTATACACCACCTTTGGATCAGAAGGGGTCTTGTAAATAACCACCACTTGTGTCTCAGTCTCTACTTTCAAATTCAAAACGGTGGAAAAGCTCCAAGTGCTGGAATGTGAAGACTTTTATATCCTGCATCTGCACTGCTAAGTAAAAGCACCAAGGCAAGAACACAAAGCCTGAATTCTCACAGTCTGGGATGATCCTGCTTGAGCAGGGAGTTTGGACCACATGACCCACTCTGCTCCCTTCCAGCCTTACCCATCCTGCAGTTCTGTGACTCATCCATTTTTTTTCCCAAACAAAGGGCCAAGATATTCTGCTGTGATTTAAAATAGGTTTTCTTACTAAGAACTGGGAGTTCAGAGTAGGATGTTGTGTGTATTGGAGCCTTTACATTTCTGTGCAATCATTGGTGGTGTTGCTGTTTTGTGCTTTGCAGTTTCTTTTCTCTGGAGTCACTCTCAAGCCTCTTTGATTTTTTTCTCTCAGTACCCTACAGGAATATTTTTTTTGCTGCACTTGCGTTCTGATATTTTTTTTCTGAAAAGTGACTTAATGAAAAATACGTACCAGAATGCTCCGTGTGAGTAGCCTCCAATGCTGAAGATCAATAACTGTTTATTTGATCACTGACAGCAAATGCTCTTTCAATTAAGCAGGTCACATAAATAACTTTCTGATTCCAACATTATTTGGAAAGGTTGAGTGTAAAATAAATGGGATTGGGTTGGTGTAGACGTCCCTCAAAAGGATTGGAGTAAAAAGCCACCTAAGTACTTGGATGCTGATCCTCGCTTTATCAGGCTGTCCTAAGACAGCCAAGCTGAGTTTAGAACCCTGCACAGGCTACACTTTTGCATAGATTTTCATCACTTTGCTGATTTTGAGAAAGATGGAGGTTTCTTAAGAAAAACTTACAATCTGTTTTTTTTGTCAGTTGTTTCAGCAAGAAACACAATATAGCACAGCCCAAAATTAAATTGCATGCTTGTGCATATGTTTTTACCCCTCTTTCTTTAATATAACTCCAAAAAATGTTCCATTCTGCCTCTGGGATTGGTTTTATCCCTACAGATTTCTCTCATTCTTATGGCCACACTCGACTGTGTATCTGAGCCTGGCAAGGAGTTTATGCTCACAGCAACGTAGTTTCACTGTGTGTAACTATAGGCAGACCAACATTAAAAATGCCAGGCCAGGTCCAGTCGTACTTCACTGAAATCAGACAGTGTTGTGCAAGCGAGGTCAGCATCCTTATAATGGAAACATGTAGAACAACACATGGAAAATACACTGAAAGAATTGGAAAGTTAAAAATGACATTTTCTTGTTGAAAGTTTGGAAAAATAAAGTGTGCACACAAGAAATAATAAGAAATCTCTATTTCACAGTGGTGGCCTGAACCAAACAGGGGGGATTAATGATCTGTAGGGGTGTCCAATATTCAAATCAAAATCTAGAGTCAACTTTTGCAGTTACACTTAATTCACAAATATTATAAGCCCAGAACTTCATCAAAGCCCTTCTGGATATTTGATTGTTCACAAAGCAATAGGGATGATCCTTGTTTCAACTGAGTTGGCTCTGCAAATGGTGCTGCTGTCCTTCCCCCTTTAATTTTTCCAATACCTGGTTTCTGTGGAACAAGTTGTGGGGGGAGAAACAGATTCTGCAGCTGCTGAGAAAAAGATCAGAGGCACCAACCTTGTTTAAAAATTCCACAATCAATTTAGGAAAAAAACAGTAAAACCCCAGGAAACTTCCCAACTTCGCTAAGAAGTCCTCAGTTCAAAGATAGCTGTACTGGGAGGAATCCACAGGATCTGCCTGTCAATCGGTTTCTTAGAGGAAGAAATGTTGAGGGTGTTTTTTTTTTCTTTCTCTGCCATTGAGAAACAACTTTATAACTGCAGAACAAGGTGAAACTACTAACAGGGGCTGGTGGGAGAGGAGGAAGTGAGTTCTTGTCCTGAGAATGACTTGGCTCTGTGAACTGCTGCTGTTGATCTCACAGCTACTGAAGGTTAGATGGAATAGCAATTTTCCACAACTCGGGGTCCATATCTGGAGGGTCTGAGCACTCCCAGGTTGTACGAAGCAGCTTACTGTGCTTTGGACCCTGAACTCTTGGTTGTTGTAATATGACTTTAATGTCACCCCAAGAAGTGCTAAGTGTATTTAACTCTGCAAAGTCAATACACTCACAGACACAGAGCAGTAGGCTTCCAATGCAGCCCCTGGAAAACCTCCATGAGGCTGCAGAGCTGATACACTCACATGATTTGCTTACTTACAAAAATACCCCTCAATATTAGAGCACCTACATCTTTAAATTTCCTGAACTACTGTGGTGGGCACTGGGGTTTGGCTGCCATAACCACAGGGATTGGGGCAAACTCCAGCCTGTGCACCTTATTCAGCTGTACAAGGGTGAAATGATGGTCCTGTGCCCGGTGCTGGTTTGCACATGGCAGAGGAAAGTCAGCATGAACAAAGCAAGCTGGGAGTGTTGGTCCTCTCAACACGTCCTCCCCACTTCTACTCATCTGCAGCTAGCAAAAATAATGTTTAATGGTCACTGCTGTGTTTGTCCTCTGGGATTTAAATCACTTTCTAAACCCACTGGTACTTTCGGACATGAGTTTCACCCCTCAATAATCCACTGCATGAACCAAAACTTTTTTTCCCTTTAATTTCAACCCTTATGTTATGAGTAACAGTGAGTAATCCAGCTATGACTAAGATTCATTACTATGGCAGGATTGCTTGGAATATGAGGAAACTAGTCTTGAATCCTCTTTTGAGAGCCACTTATCCCAAAAGGCTTTTATTGTTCATGAAAAACCAACGCTGAAAGGCAACACACAGAGACAACACTTAACTTTCCGGCGCAGGAGTGTGATCTTCTTTGCACAAATGCATGTGGGATGAGTGCTGAATAGAAGCAAAATGAGCATGCAAATCACCCCATGCACCAACTGGTGTTTCAATGCCTGCAGAGCTGGGTGTTCACACAGGATCCTGCTCGCATGCCTATCTCCAGGGAATTTGAATGCTGAAACTGGCTCGGTGCCAAAGTACATATTCACTTTTGCACATGCCCTTCAGAAAAAACCAACCTTCCTGAGGTTCAGCCTGGTGTGCTGAATAGCACACCTGGCCATCAGGCAGGAGGCAGGAGGCTGACTCCAGGCTCAGTCACTCATGGAAGCTCTGTCGCCTCAGTTTCCCTCCTTCCTCTCTGCTCTGTTTTTCTAGTTAGACTGTAAATTATTTTGAGCTGATGCAATGTCTTTTTATGTGTTCACACTACCCTAATCCAAATTGTAATGATGACAATTGTATTCAACTGATGGGCTTTTCTGAGATTTCCCTATCACTAACTTTTATACTACCCATCACAGCTGCAAATTCCTAAGGTGACAGCACCTATTGCCCTGCCATTATTATGCATAATAATAATTTAACTAAAATAGCATCAGAAAATGTGCATTACACAAAATGAATTTAAATTGATTTTTTTTTCTCCTTTCTCAAAGCTTATTACTAATTGGTATTTTTAGAGCAGAGATTCATTTTCATACACTAAAATTAATGGGCCATATCGGCGGGTGTGAATCAGGATAGCTCCGTTAAATTCAATGGGTCCTTTATAATTCACTCCGGCAGAGAATCTCACCTACCATTCCAAAGAGCATTTTCTTTTTTGTAACTCACAGTAATTGCATTTTCAGCCTTATGTCCTGATCCTGCAAATAATTGTGCAAGACATTAAGTTTATGTAGATAAGAAGCGCTGCTGATGCCACTGCAGCTTCTCGTGTGAAGGAAGTTACAGTTTTGAGGGATCAGACCTTAAAATGCAAAGAAAACACTGCAAAATCCAGTGTGTTCCCAGCAATATTTTAAGAATGGCAACGCCTAATATGTAGCCCATTCTAATACCTAAAATTACTGCAAATCATGTTGTACACTAAAAGGGCAGAAGGTAGATTATTTAGGTGGCTTAATACTTTTTCTTTACTATAAAAGGAAGTCCAGTCTTTTTCTCCTGGAAGCTCTGTATCCCACATTGTCTGCAGCAAGTCTTTGAAATTCAGCAAGGGGACAACTCTTGGATTAAAGATGTGTTTTTTTCCTTAGCCCCCAAGAAATTCCAACTATAGTTTTGCTGAGACAAAGTGTTTTGAAATAGCCAATTCTCTTCTCGCTAGAAAATTTGGCAATGAGTGCTGATTGAAATAGGAATTTGGAAGACTTTCTCTTTTCTTCCCCCCTTTCCAAGAAAAAAATCCTTTGCTGCTGGGTGTCCTGGATCTCAAATGTGATGTGTGTTAGCTGATGTGCTAACAGTGCAAGCCTAAATGCTGCTGATGGTGCACAAAGGACGGGTTACCACAAGTTCTTTACACAACAAGAAATCAACCCTTTTAAGGGATGAACAAGAAAGTTTCAGGTCGCAAAATTAAGCAACAAAAATATAAGAATTCATAGAAATTCAGGATCCTTTATTAGCTGGCCAGCTTACAACAATACTACACACACAGTCTTCAATACCAGGATCACACCCACTCCTTCTCACCACTGATGAAGTACTGAGTGTGTCTGATGAGCACAATTAACATGGAATAGGCTTGAGTTTACCATGGAGACACTTCCCCCCCCCATTTTTTGTATGTAATATATGCATTACCATATACTTTTTTTTCTGCTTTAAGGCAAATTGAGTTTGACATTTATACAAGAAGCAATAAAACTGATGCAGTCAAAGTATATTCCTAAAACAAGTTCAGTAATGTCTCTTCCAAACTACATTTGAGTTAGTGGAATAAATGCCTTTTCATGTTTGCAGTTGAAGCACCGGCCAATT
Organism: Gymnorhina tibicen; assembly: GCA_013399875.1. NCBI lineage: Eukaryota > Metazoa > Chordata > Aves > Passeriformes > Artamidae > Gymnorhina > Gymnorhina tibicen. Next base: position 850,555 of record VXAZ01010277.1, on the reverse strand, counting down.
CTGCCAAATGGTTTTTGGAAAATTGCCTTCAGAATTGACTTTCCCTGGGGAAGATTTGCTTCTATGGAAAGAGGAGATACTGGGAAAATTTGAAAGAGAAAGAAAGCAAAAGGGAAGGCAGAGGGAATAGGTTAAAGGCTAACTTTAAACAGGTGGCTCTAGATTTCTTTGCCCAAATTGTTCTATAGAATTTTTATCCTAACACTTTCTGGTTAACTATAGCAAATTTCATTTTAGGAAAAGTAATTCCATGCTAATCCACCTTTGCTCTTACCTCAGCTCAGGTTGGGTGTGTTTTGCTCTCTGGGCTTCCCAGTTCTCAGGACCAAATTCAAGTTTGGGAGTCTTGTAATTCCAATTCCTTACCTGTGTGGGGGTACTAAATCATTTAGGAGCCCATGGATTTGCTTCCTCTCAGTTAAGAAAGGGAAGGATGGGGACTTCTTTCAGCAAGCAGTTGATGTTAGCTGGCTTGAATAGAGATGCTGGTTTGGACTCCCACTGATCACCCTATTTTCCTCCCCCATCTGAATATGTGTGAAAAGGGTGTCCTTTTCTCCAGTTGTCGTGATCTATTTTGCTACCTGAAAGAGAATGTCTGCATAAGACGGTGCCGTAGCTACTGAAGGATGGTTTAGTTCATATACAGCCCTTCTGGGCTACTTTACAAGTTGGCAAGCTTTGAGAATCAGCAAGTAGTCATCGTTCAGGGAAGGAATCTGCTCTATTTCATGTGTGTTAAATGCTATTTCCTAGTCCATCTATGGATGACCTGACTGAAGGAAACATATTGCAAATGTATGTGTCATATATAATCAAGCCCAGTAAATATCTCTGGTAATACATAGCATTTTCCATCCTGCATTTTGGAGGTGAAGCATAAGCAGAATAATTTTGCACACATCGCAACGCGATGTCTGCAACTCCATGGGGAGAGCTACAGCAAAGAGCATTCCAGTGAGAATTCCTAATGTCACTGCCTGCACCATAATTTCTGCTCTGCTGTCTTGGGCTCAGCCACACACAGGCACGTCCCCACTGCCCAGCTGAAGGGTTTGCCATTTGCACCATTTGCACTTGCAGCTCCTGAGCACCCAGAGGCTGCTGTGACTGCAGTTCCAAACTCCTGGAGATTTCCTCTGAAGCATAGAGGCATATCTCTCTCCTGTTCTTCAGACCTCAAAGAGGGGACTGTGCCCACCCTTGGACTCTGACCCTTTGCACTTGACATCTTGGGTTTGGGATGGCACCCATGAAACTGATAGGAGCAGCTAGAAAAGGAGGAGGGAGTTTATTTTTAAGTTGCACCAGGCAAACAGCTGCAGCATTTTCTCCATGGCAGAAGAGCTCTCACAGGACAGAGGGAGGCCTGTCTTATTGCCTCCAAATTTCTCCCCTCCAAAGAGTTTCAACCTTTCAAGGCTCCCCCTGTGCAAACCTCCAGCTCATGTGTGCTGGTGATCGTAACTCTAGTGTCGTGGAGGAAACCAGAACTATTTTTATTTTTGGTTGAGTAAACATTTAGCATTTAACAGTCAGGTGTTTATTTCACTTCCCAAACTGCCTCCGGCTCCAGCAATGCTTAGCATGATCCTTTTCTCAGGGAGGGGGAGAAGAAAGGGGCTTGAGTTAAATGCTCTCAAAATGGAGAGGCCTGAGGAATCACAAACTTGTATCCACTGCCACACATCCCACCTCAGCCCCCCTCCTTCCTTGCTCCAGCCCTCCTTGGAAGGAACCTGACAGGAAATATTTTAGAGGTAGAGAATTTTCAATGAAAATATTATTTCTCCATCTGCCCACGCTTCCGCCCTCGCAGGTTGTATGGCTAAGTGACATTTAGGAATGTGTATCCTGCAGGCCGCTCGGTCGCCTGTCTTCTCACATGTTGCTTTCCCATCAGAAGCACATCAAGGCACCAGGTCGTCCTGCCTCCCGAGTGTCACAGGAGACACTTGACCTTCCGGAGCACGTCCGAGCTTTTCGGGTTTGTTTCTAACGTCAGTGGCTCCTGTAATTGAAGGGGCTGACCCCCTCTCCATGAGCTCCCCACAGTCTTCCTGGGAGGTGCAGGGAAGGGTGGGGTCCACCAGTGCTCTGGGATAAAAACCCAAAACCCGTGAAACCTACAGAAAGTTGGCTGATCTTACATGTGTGGAGCTATTCAAACCAGATGCTCGCATGCCTTCCTGCCCACGCTACCTTACCCACACTGATCCGTTCCTAGCCCAACAGGAAGCTTCAGCTTTTTGTACCTTGAGCCATTTTCAACAAAAGTCATAAGAGGAGAGGGACACACGTGTGCTGCAATGACCTACAAGAGGCTGCAGTCAGCAAGAGACTTGCCTGCTCCTTCATCCAAGGGCTGCCATGTTGCGCTTTTTTCTTGGGCAGGCTAAATTTATCCCAGATGGTTGGGAAGTGTTAAGGCAACATGGCTTGACAAATAGCGTGTGCCTAAGAGGGAAGAGGAAAATGACTGAGGTTAATTTGTGTTGGGAATTAACATTGGGGGAAAAATGAATATTATTTTGACACATTTCAGCTGTCCCACCATCCCCTTTTTTGAACTGGTTAATATAAAAGAAAGCACCCGTGTCTAGTTCTGTCTTGCTCTTCAGCCATGTTTCTCTGGTCAGAACTACTCCGTGCTCTGCCTCAAATCTCCTGTGTTTAAGCCCCTCATTCCTAAATCTTGGCTTTAAACCAGCATTCTTTTCCCTGTTTCTAGCTTATTCCAGTCAAATCTTAGCAGTGGTTCTAACAGGGACATGCCAATTTTAATACACACAGGCCTCTCAGAGCAGTGGTCACAAGAAAGCCGTAGCAGATTAGGGAGGAACTCCTTACCCAGAACCCAGCTGAATCCATCCAGGCTTGGCAAGAGGAAGCTCAGGTCCACAAGTATTTTTTGCCTTGGTGTTACTGGAATAAGAATAAAAGTCAAGAAAAAGGACTTCACTGAGGCAAACTTTTTTTTTTTTAAGCTGAACATCTCAAACCACACATAAGTGGGTTGATTTTCGAAGAGTTCTGCACGTGCCCTGAAAATAGTGAAATCTGCAGTGTTCAGCTATCGACTATAAACATGCAGCTCGGGGCCCAACAAGCCAGGGATCCTAATGAGGCTGAGAATCTGGGCTACCATTTTGATAGGCTCCAGGAAAGCAGGAAATATTGAGCCCAGACTTGCTAAATAATAATCACTTTGCCAATGTTTCTGTTTATTTTTCCTTTAACTGCTGATTGCGTTTCTTAGCCATTTATTGCCACTTCTCCCCAAGTCCTTTGGCAATTACTGTCTTACAAATCGAGCCTGGTCACACTCACACCTGACTTGATGACAGAAAATGGTGTGAAAACTACCAATAGAGGAGTTAACAAAACATTTTAAAAGTTCCCACCCCTCAAATTACTAATTAATTATATATGAGGCTCAAATCCACAGCCTTATATTAGCATAATTCCGTGGGTTTTCGCTGGTCAGATAAACCACCAAGATCAGAGTCACTGTTCCATACACAGAGGTTAAGTTCCATGATACTTTCCCATCAACAGTGAATTCATTGCTGCCTGTGCCTACCCTGAGCGCATGGTGCAGCTGCTGTGCTGTCCACTGGACCACTGACATTGTTTTGGTTAGAAGAAAACAAGAAAAGGGTTGGTTGTTTGCACCCCACAGGCTGATGCCGCCGCACAAAGAAGCAGAAATAGCTGTGGCAGAGGCGTGGGACCAGAGGAGGGGTCCTGGGGGAGCTTCTCACCCCACATCTAGGCTGTGGTACTTTGCCACTGTGCCTGGCTCTTTCACACCCAGAATACATTAGCCAGTGCAATTAAAGATACAGGAAAAACACATGTTAACAATTTTCTTACTGCAGACTTGTCAGGTTTTTATTTATTACTTTTTGCTCCCTGTGAAATGTGATTATTCATTGGTAAGATTTTGAAGCTTTTTGTAATGAGTAAGGAAGAGAAAAATCCCTTTGGTTTGCTATATGAGTTCATCAGAAAGGTGATCAGCCACATAAACACATACCCCTCTACCCCTTCCCATACCCATGCATTAGCTCACAGCTGTGTGGATATAGGCTTTGAGAGCTGAATAACCCATTAATCTCCATGTGGAAAATCAATAAATTGAAAATAATTAGCTGGGTATGAGAAGAAGCAAAGAATCAGACAGCTGTTATTTAAAGCATGACTTAGGCATGTAGAAACAAGGTATAACAAGACATACGGGGAGTAGAGAAGGGAGGGGGAAAGGACAGGAGGATTTGAAGGAAAGAATGGAGTGGTGAATGCAGAGGCGCTGAAATGTGTGTTTATGTATAACCCATTCTGAGTAGCTCCACACCAGCAGTGTTCTGCAGTGAGGGCTGTGCAAGGATCAGCAGGGCTTTGGGAAAACGCAACCCCCTGGATGAAACTGCTCACTAACAGGGCTGGAAGGGCTCCAGTAGTCACCAGCAATGGAGAAGGGAACAAAATTCCAGCCACTGTCAACAAGCATTGTCGTGGTTTGATTCATCTCCAAGCAGGCAGACAGCAGGGGCTGCGGTGGGAGTGCAGCACCAGCAGCAGGACGGGCACAGGAACGGGCCACAGCCGCCCTGGCAGCCCCAGCGGTGCAGACGCTGCACGGGGCAGGCACAGCGTGTCCCCCTGCTCCCTCCTGCTCTGTGTCACACTGACTCGGTGACAACTGCCGAATAAAAACGCTCTGAGAGAAACAAATTAAGAGAACGAGAAGAATGTGCCTCACCAGTGGGGGGACAAAAACAACAGCACGCTGAGACAGATCAGCAATGTACCGAACTGCTCCGAGCTCAGCTATGACAGATGGCCTCTTGAAGGGATATTCCAGCTGAGCTCTTGAGTGCATTATTTTTAGGCTGAGATTTAACACCCATGTCCCTGGCCAAACCAAAGGTTCTAGGCGCAATTTTGAGTACCGAAGCACCAGAAACTTTACAAATTATTTTGCTTTTTGTTTATGGTGGAAGCTTCATGGGATCCATTACGAGAAAAAATATACCTGGTATATATAAAAAAATATATAAAGGACCTGAACTAGAAAACTGCTAGACAAGGTACTACTCCAAGACAGAAACCAACACAGAGAAAATTCCTTGTGGAGACAGAGACTGTTTAGAGGGAGAGATTAAAGCAGAAGCACTACAGGCCATACCCAAGGATGCCCTGAGAAGGATAAATGTTAACTGGAAAAAAGAATTTCATTTGTTTAAAGAAAAAAAGTAGCTCACCTTCCTTGCAAGTTCCTGATCAGAGCTTGAAGCAGGTGACCACATCTGCCAGGAGCCTGAAACAAGACCTTTGAGGGCATTACATACTTCATTATCATTTAATTTAGCATTAAATTTAGATTTAACTTGTCCAGGAAAATCTACCAAGACTTCTGTCAGTCCACCTGAGATGACAGAGCAGTGATGAAGCTCTGCCTCTCTCCAGGGGGACTCCTCTAGTCACCCACCACCATTTCTGTGTGTGGAGAGACATAACACGTAAGGGGATTCCCAATTTCTATATTCAGCTAAGCATGAGTATGACAGCTGGTATAAAACTGTAAAGTATGAAGGATAGGAAAGGCATCTACTTACAAGGCTGCTCAAAACTCAAGAGTTTCTATCTTGAGGCTGATACAGCTTTGAGCTCAGATTTCTAACTCTGAGCTTCTAGCTAGAAGCTGGATAGAAATGGGCCTGTTACCTTTCCCTCTTTGTATCTTCAAGCACTGGTGAGCAAGTTCTACCACATGCAGGCTCATTAATCTGTTTAGATTAAGGTCAGGAAAGGAGCCACCCAGCTCTGGGATGACTTTGGAGCTGCTCTTGAGGAAAAGATCTAGAAGCAGCTGTCTAAAAATTACTGACTGTCCCAAACCATTGAGGGAACCAAGTTTTCATGTCCTGGTATTGACATATCCCAGATCTGTAGAGGAGGCTGGATTTAATGCAAATTGTCTTGTTAGACTGGAGTTGCTTTATTCACCTCTATGCTCTGCTTCTCAGGGTAACAGTGTTTCTCTCCTCTATTAGTCTCACTTTCACTGACTGTTCAAAGCCTGGAGTTTTTCCTCCACAGCCCTTCAAACCTCTGAAAATCACAGTCCAGTTCTTACAGACCTCTACAAGCATTACATTATCTAGAAGTGTGAGGACTAATCCCTTCTATTCAACCTAATGAAAAGCTTTCTAAATATAACCACTACCTTCTCGTTACTCTGCACTATCAACTTCTCTTTCCAAATTTAATGACACATCCATGCCATTTCTCCTAATTTATAGGAATAATCTTGGGACCTTATCAAAATGTCTTCACGACAGGGCAAAAATCAGGTTTAAAATTGTTTAAGTGCAAAATTCATGCCTTTAGATGTAGCCTAACGATGGGGGGAGAGAGGCAGCAATGGCACAGTTAGATCAAATTGCAAAATCAGGGATGTTGCGATGTTTGTTTTCAACCATTTCAGCGACCCAGACAAGGAAAGGACTCCAATTCCAGGCCGTGGGTTAATGCTTATTCTGGGACTGTTTTAGATAGTGAGAGGAAGGGGAGGTGTTTCATCATCTCCACTTTCTAAATACAGTGTTTCCCAGGATTTTTCATTTTATTAGGTAGGATGATAGTTCGTTCTGCCTTTCTTTTGATACCCAAAGCTAATGTATTTGCCCTTCTCACTCAAAAGTCTGTACAGCTGCACTCGTGTTAAGAGAACAGATAAAAACTTGAATACTTCTACTCTGAAAAGGCTGCTTTTAATAGTTCAGATGGACCTATTCGACTAACTACAGAGAACAGGACAAAAAAGATTGGGTTGCAATAGGAAATAAAAGGCCTTGTCAGGCAAGAAGAGGATAAAAAGGGCAGCTGAATTATAAGGACGAATGCTTTGCTAGATCCCCACTCAGACTCTGTGCTGTAGGAAATCAGTAAAAATGCAGAAAGAAATCCAACAGGCTCCAGAGAGTAAATAAACCTGTCTGTGAAATGTGAGCCTCATCAAACACAAAAAACAAGGACTCAGAAAGAGGAGGGGTTGCAGTAAGGACTAGGATGACTCAGGCAAGTAGAAGAATGACAGCAAAGGCTGTATCAGGTTGAAGGAGAAATCTGGCCAACTCCAGTCAGCTAAAAAATTGTCCCTCAGCCCTCCTCCCTGCCTGAAGAGAGGCTGCTTTGGGGGCCAAAGCAAACCTGGGGTTGGGAAGGCTCCAGCATCTCTGCTTGGAGCAATAACCTTGTCCAGGATTATCCTTTTACTGTGTTTCTACTTCACTGACACTTCAAGCCACCAACAAAAAACAAAATAGAATTAAATTGCATGAGAAAAAAGCCTGGGTTGGAGCAAACCACCAGACTTCTGCTTCTGAAAAGCTTCAAACTCCCCCAGTGCAGTTGTGTCCGGGCGACAGGGCCCAGGACCTGCTGCAAAGCGCTCCTTGGGAGTACAAGTCCAGACAGCTTTGCCAAGCCTGGGGAGCAACAACTGCGCTCCCTGAGCAAGCCAAAGCCCAGCAGTTTCCCAAACAGCAGCCAGTGCGAGGCTGTTACTGAACGTACCCTGCTCCTGCCTCCAGCCCCTGGGCAGCAGCACGGCTGCAAGTAGAGTCTTGTGGTGGAGGGAAGAGAGAGACGGGAGAGCTCCCAGACTGACAAGCAGGTTTTGCGGTTTTGTTTAAGATGCTGAATCAGAGTTTCGCCTGGAGGGGGGGCAGAAGGGGATGGCTCATGGTTGGCAGGTGCCTGCAGGAGCACTGGGGCTGGCCTATCTCGGAGCCTGGCACACAGCCCCGCTTGGCTGGTTTCTGGTGCTCCGAAGGGAGTGAACGTCACCGTCAGACCCGAGCGTGCTGGTTCTTGTCATGTGGCGCTACCAACAAGGGAAGGTTCCTTTGAACAAATCTGCAGCAATTTGAAGAGATAATGAAATTCAGCATCCACCCAGGCTGCTAAGTATGCTCAATTGTGAAATGTTCAGAGCTTAGTTTTGTCCTGCCAAACTGTCCCTCTCTGCCTCCAAGAGCAGCTGCTGGCGTTGATGGCACAGCCCAGGTCCTGGCAACCCCTTTGTGGGGATGAACAGTTGCTCTGTATGACCACAAATGGTACAGACACAAGCAGCAGTTCTTGGTCATTGAATGCAGAATGAAAAGTGTCATGCAAGCCTGTTACCAGCTCCGAAACTACTGTGCCATAATAAAGAAAAGACTGAACATCCAAAATGGGGATGGGCTGGATTTCCATCAGAAGTACATCCATATTCTGCGCACTGCAGGGAGCACTGGTAAACTTCTCACCATTTGGCAGCAGTTCAATTATGGACTGCAGTGAGCTGGTCTGTAATTTTCTGCCTTTGCCGTGGCTCATTCTTGTCAGTCCGGTCTTGTTGCACCATCGAGGGCTGTACCTGTGCTTCCTGCCCTGTGCTGCAGTGCCAGCTCACTAGATGGAGTGTAACGATGCCAGGCCTGAGGAAGTAAATCAGGAACACACTGAGAAGAGGAAGTAGAAACAAGATGGTTTAGCTCAAGGAGGAGAAGGTCAGAGCAGGAGCAATGCCTTCAGGTCAAGATCAGGTGCAGGAGCAGAGCTGATTGAGAAAAGCCTTCATAGCTCCCAGTGACCGTATTATGCCAAGTTTAAAGCAAGCTTCTTGTGCCCTCACTTCCCCATGTATTAAAATGCACCAGGAAGATAAATAGTTACCTCATTGCCATCTGGTTTCATTCTGCCAGATAATGTAATCAAGGCTATTCTATACACGAGAAATATCGCTTAACTAAATATCATCCAAAACACAACCTACAGATTTTTGAAAGTCACCATTATTTGTTGACATTTGAGACTGAAGCAGCTGGACCAAGACAGCGCAGGTTACAAACCAGGCATTTCTCTGCACTTTCACTACTGCTTGGAAACTTCCATGAATAAAAGTAGCTGCTGAAATAGAAATTTATTTTCTGCATATTCTAAGAGAAGCTGCAGTGTGGATTTAGAGATGATTTATTTTCCAGATTTCAGGAAACCAAAAAATAAAGAAGAAAAGAAGAAAGGAAATATTTGTGTTTGTGTAAAACCTTGCTTTGTTTTAATGTAATATCTGCTCCCTGCAAAAATAAGGCATAAATACTGCAAATACTTTTTGCATTGGCTGAAATTTTTGTTAGGAACTAACAAGCACGTAAAGGAACACGCTCTCAATCAAGTTCAGTGACTTGCCCAAAGCCACAAGGACAAAACAGCAAAGCAAATCACCAAGCACTGAGATCCAAACCCCACACTCTGCTCTGGCCACTGGGCCTGGCAGATCCCAATTAGCAACAAGGACACGAGATCCACCAAAGATAAGTGGGCCCAGATGAGAGTCTGACTCTGCTAAGTCTGCCTCAGAGTGGTTATGTGGGTGGTGCAGAATTTGTCAAACAAGATGTTCACAAAGATCTCCCCGAGCACAGCCGAGAAAAAAATGAAGACAACCCTACCATAAAGTGACACATAATTCAGCTGAAGTGAAACGCACTCATACAACAACGGAGAATAACTCATTCCCCTTAGGCAAAACTCATCCAAAAAGCTAATAATGAAAACTGGAGGACTCCAAACCATTATTTTTACTTTGCAGGCCAGCAGCAGGGATAGCTTATGTGGTTAGAAGCTGACTCTGGAGCTTTATTCTGGTTTCCACCGCTGACTCCCTGACTGATCTTGCAGCATCACTGTCCTGGGCCTCAGTTTACTGATCAGTGGGATGTGGGTGTAGGTCAATTACAGAATATTTAAGTCACACATGCAAAATATTCAGGATGAATATGGGTGGGTCTGGATGTTGAGGCACACGCTTCTGTACTGTTGTCCAGACAGATCCTTGAAATTGTAAAGTAACTCACATGTTTCAAGCTTCTGGAAGAAAAAAGAGAGAATACACCTGCAAATATATGGGATGCAGAGCTCAGATTTGCCGGTGTCAGTGGTTATGACTCAGAAATCATGGGAAAGAGGTCAATGCCTTAACAATGGCCCATTTTAACATGCACTCTGCTCTGTAGTTTGGGAATGGAATACAAATGCAACTCTTTCTTGGAAGGTCATTGAATTGAGCTGAACTGACCCAACCAGTTACTATTGGCTTGTGGGAAAACCGTGGACAGCAATATTTATGATGATTACCCTGACAGGCTGAATAATTGCTTTGCAGCTAAAATGCTAAAAGCAGTGGAGCTGGGTTTTCAAAAGAAGTGTTTCATCAGAGTTTCCTAAATAAAATAATTGTGGGAAGTAACTGGAAAATGGAGCTGGTGGCTGGATTTGTGTTAATATATATGTGTGTATATATATGCACAGATATTCCTGTATACATGTATAAAGCAGTGCAGATCAGGAAAGAGAATAAAGCAATCTCTTTAGACAGAAGGATTCTTCCTGGATGTGTTTATTGCCACAACTGTCATTAGAATTATTATCTCAGTGGTAGGGTAGCAATCATATAAATAAACATATTTTCAGGGACCAAAATGTAAAAATCAGATGAGTAATCCATGCAATGGAATACTCAGTGTAGTTTATAGAATGAAACTACAGCTTTTAATATATACTTTAAGAGTTAATGAATAATAAAAATAACACCATTTTCTTCCTCAAGTGTTTGGGTCTAAAGTAAGAATCTGTGCTTACTGGTTATGGCCCACACAATGTTACTGCACCCTTTAACCTCAGCGACTTCTCACATCCAATACGCTAAAAGTTTGCATTGGAGAATTAAGCAGGTGAACTATTGCAGTGAGTCATCTTCTAAACATTTCTGGTGTGAAGATAAAACCTTGAAAGGACCATTTTTATACACTCATGCTGTAAAGGAATCCCTACTTACGAGTTACCAGGTTATCTTTGCTTCAACTGCTAAGTGCGTTTCAGCTCCTCTTGGTTCTCAAATGAGCTGACACGTTTGAAAAATAGACCATGTTGGGCAAGTGCTGATTTGAAGCTGGTTCATGAAGCTGAGTTCTTTGGCTAATGGATAATCAAGATGTTTAGATGCTGAAGTTTCTAAATTGCCATGTTCACATAGACACCACAACTGCCTGTGCAATAGTGGAAAATGTACGTGTGAGTGCTGAGATGTGGGAACCCCTTCTACAGCAGGCGTGTGACAAATGCACACATGTATTGACGTGAACACCTCCATGAAAATGTGATCCTCCAGGCCCAGCCAGTTTGAATAATCAATAACCATCTTCATCCTCAGGTACCTCTTTAACGCAATGGCTAAGAATTTACCACAGGCTCTTATTAATGCAAACCCAAAGCTCAATCCTGTCCGATCTCACTACACTGCAGCAGCCCTCCAAGGAGCACTGCTTTTTCATAAAGGGATTTCCTCCAGTGCTGGCTCACAGAGCACTCTTTGCTGTGCTTTAGAGCCACCCCTCTCAGCAGCTGCAGCAAGCACTGCTCAGGAAATAACCATTGTCTGAGTTTTGGGACAAGCACCACTTTTGTATATTCATGAATGCCACAAAACCACTAAGTAGTCAAGTTAAACATAGATACTCTGGACACACATGTGAGCCAGACTCGATGTATTTTTTGGGGTTATTTTTGCAGGTTTTGGATTTGAGAGTAACCTGGGTTACTAAAGTCTGCTATGCCAAACTCTGCTCTGGTCCTTGGCTTTGACAGTCATGCCCAGCCTCCTGGGCACTTGCAGGACACAGAGGAGAAATATTCCGCTGATAGATTTGGCAGGAACCTGTTTTATCAAAGCCAGCAGAGGTGGGGGTACAAAGGTAGAGCTTTCCAAATTTGAGTCCAGAGGGACCCAGCAAATCTGCTGTGCTCTCAGAGATGGAAATACAGAAACTTCCATGGGTGATGAGTAAATGGGACAAGAGCTCGGGATGACTTCATCCTTTTTTTCCCATTATTACCAGATATTCTGTAATAGCACTTGCAGGCTATAACTAAGACTGGGACCTGCTGTGCTTGCACTTGTATGGACAAGCAAATAGACACTGTTCTTGCCCTGAAAGGTTTAGATAGAGATCTTGAAAGCAAGATTTCAGGCTTAAGGACAGTATGACAGACAAAAAGCAGCAAAAGAAGGTAGTGAAGTGACTCGGTCAACGTCAGGAATACTTTGGAAGTCTTCTTCTGCCTGTTCTGCCAGTTTAGACACTCATGGGCTGTCTCAGATAAACACCACAGCAAAGTGGAGGTCAGTGGAATTAGAAGCAGAAGCTCCTGTGATCACTCACAGACCACAGAGTTCCTAGATATCACCTACAGTTCTTTATCACTCACAATTTTAGGACTTACTTTTCTTAGTATCTCTCTGATTTCCTGCTACACCCCTTGTGAAGAAATCAGACATTTGGAAAATTTTAATCCAAGTAGCAATAGTTACTCCACATCCTGTAAGTGATTTTGATGTATCTGCGTATTTTTTCTCCCTGTCTCTATCATGACACCTGAGAGCATTTGCAAATCAGTTAAAAACATCATCCCATATCAGATATGAATAGCTATGAGTTCCTTCTCACCCATCCCCATCCTCGCTGCAGGCTTCCACTTCCCAAGGCAGATTTCTCAGGAGGAATCTGAGTGGATAGCCCGCCTTGCTGGATGCTTTGAAGGGCAATACAGATTAACTTTGCCAAATCATTAGGGAAAGCAAGGTGTTGCTTAAGCTGAAGGTCCTGATTAGGAAATGCCTTCCTCCACAAAGGTACATGCCAACCCCACCTGCACACACAGAGTTCAGATCACTCAGATGCAAGATTGCAGTTGATCTCAGCATCTGCAGAGATGAAAGGAGCAGCATCCAAACCATGCTGGGCTTCATTTAGGGAGATCCAAACTGGGAATTTGGATTTCATTGCAACTGGAAACAAACTGGTAACCAGTCCAGCCTGCCAAGCCATGCAGCAATTAATGAATGCTCCCATAACCTCCCTGCTAGGTTATTCCAGCAGCATGCTTTGCAGCTTGCTAAGGTTTCTTTCTGGAAACTTACACAGCACCAGCTCGACACAGTCCCAGTCCAGAGTCCTGGGGAAAATACATTAAACCACTGGGCTGCCACTGACAGGTGACACTTCCTGAGTTGCAAACATGTGCTTCAACCAGAAAAAAAACTTCAGGTGCTGTAGAGTGGAGGGACACACAGAAGAAGCCTTGGGAAACCTTCCATGGGACTCATTTGCCTCTGCCATCACCAGCACCACGTTCCTACACATCATCTATGCACCCAGAGCAAGAGGGATTCTCAGCATCCCACTGGCTGAACTGCTTGTTGCTAATCACTGTAGAGATTATTTCACTTCCAGTGTTCTAAAGTTAAACTCAACCTTATAAAATACTCTGTCCTTTTAGTGCTCAGTGCACTTCTGGGATCACCTCAGTGCCTGGCCACCTAGACACATTCTCCAGACCTTTCATGCCGTGACATCCCTTGACATTCCCTATGACATGTGACCCACATAAATGCATCTTACTTTCAAACTCTAGGACACTGTGTTCCCTCTGATCCTGAAATTCTTGACTTGGTGCATTCTGAAGTTGGCAGCTAATTCAGGTTCCCAGTTCTGAGGGGTGCTGAGAAATGAAGGGCCAAAATACAGAGGTACCTCACTGCAGGAGACTGAGGGGGTTCCCCTGACTGCAAATTTCTTAACAGAAAAATGTCTGGTTTTTCTGGGCAGTTCATCAGGAGACTCAAAGAAAAAATACTTCTTCTTCTCATCCCACTCACTTCTGTGAAGGAATTTGGTCTGTACTTTTTGAGATCCTGAAGGATTTAGAAACCTATCTCGTTATTATATTTTGGACTGAGAATATCCCTTGGTTCTTCTCTATTTCTTTCAACAGAATTCTTCCTGTTTACATAAATTAAGGATCTGGCCCCTGGTTTCCAACTCAACCAAGGAGGACTCAAGTACAATGAGACAGATTGTCCTCACAGGATTTTGAGCTGTGTAGAGAATCCAAAGTGCCAGAAATCTTGTGGGAAGGACTGTTTTCAGGGAAATTCCACCCCATAGTTTCCATACGTGTCATATAAGTAATGTCACCCCAGACTATAAACCTTCTGAAATCAGCCTGCTGCATTCAATACTTCTGGCTTAATTTTTTTTTAATATATATATACACGTATATATAATTTTTTCCCTTCTGCTTTAAACTGCCTCGCTTAAAATTAAAATGTGACACTTGTGACACCAACATTTCCCATTTCTGCTGGAAGTGTGGAGGGACAGGATTCATCTGAAGCTGGTGGAAAAAGTGCCACTGAAAACTGCTGTAGTTGCGGCATGTGGTGTGGTACAGCCCAGTGACTTGTGAGGTGCTCTGAGGGCATATTTTGGAGCTAAACTCTGACACTTCAACTGGTTCAGAGCAGCAGGAAGCTGTGAACTGAGATTCATTTCTGGATCTGTCCTCGCTGCAAACTCTGAGCAGTCGGTGGTGATTTTGATCAGATGAATTCCTCCTATCAGGAAGAAAGGCAACGTATGCCGGTACTTTAATTTCATTTCAATTTGCTTTAGCAGAGATTTATAATTATTATAAGGAATGATTTTATAATGTAATTCAGTGTTGTCAGAGTAGGTTAGCTTTATGACCTGCTTTAAAAAATAAATGCGGCTTTAATTAAAACAAAACCAAAGAGAGAAGTACAGTCTTGTACCAACATGTTGCTGTCAGCACCCTGCTAACTGTCTGAATTGAGCTGCAAGCCTCCGCTCAGAGGCTCCTGTGCCAAAAACAAAGCTCGTGGCACATTTAAAGGTACCGCTGGCTTATTTTTAATTTATAGCTCAACTTGGTACTGCTGGAGGTTTTCTAATAACAATCATGATGACTGTAAAAAATGAGACACTAAAGAACAGCCACATTTAGTAGCTGACAACTCCTACAGAAGCGAGGCTGGATGCAGCAGTAAACCCGACCCTTTTTTTCTCAGCAGTACTGCATTTCCATTACCTGACCTGGAGTCTCTTTTGGTTTAACCCAGTACGAGATCAGAATCCCAGTCATTAAATTTAGCCTTCCAAGCTGCCATCTTTCATGAGGTAAGATGATTTTGCTTCTACATAATGGATGTCACAGAGCTCATCTTCAGTACATGCTCACTCCACTTGTAATTTTCTGTATTTGCATTGCCTGACATGAGACAATATTAATGCTGTATCACACTGAAGGCTCTCTGACATCAGCAAATAGAGCCACCACACAAACCAGAGCCTCTCCAGCACCACACACAGCCCCCTTCTCATCCTTGTGTCTCCTTCACAAGGTCAGTGATATTAGGCTGACATATTAAAACATTTTAGTATCGCTTTGTCAGAATTCTTCATGTCTTAGTGCTCATCACACATCCAGGATCCGGAGAGCTGTTGCATGGCTGACACTAAATGGCTTGGTTAGGTGGTTATATAATGTTCTGGAGGGTAAAATTTCACTCCCTAGGAGTCAATGGAGATTTTGGTTTCACTAATTTTAGTTTTAACATTAACAATTCCATGGATTTCCTTCTTATTGCCGTCAGAGTTAGAGAATTATGTAGTTCATAAACTACATTTTGGGATAGGGATTTATTTTTGAATTATTTTTACTCTGTCTCGATAAAATTATTCAGAAATTGGATGAAAGTATGAACAGGCAGCAGCTTCGAGGAGAATAGCAGGAGGCAGAACCAAACAGGTGAGGGAAAGACTGCAACCTTTGCCTCCCACCCCTCTGTGCAATATCTTATCTGGGTGCTGAGATCCATACGAGAGTCCACTACCACGGAATTTCCAACGGGGAGTCTCAAGGAAGGGGTCTGCCGTAGCTGTCAATATTAATTGAGGCCATGTGTGAGAATGTAAAGCCAAATATTTGAGGGATAATTTATAGCAAATGAAACATCTTCTCTGGTGTGCATTAAAAAAAAATCTTCTACGAAATACACGGGTGAAAAGAGTGAAAAAGAGGTAACACTGTAAGATGTAGTTCTTAAGAAGCTATGCTGGGGAGAAATTGTACTTTTCAGAAAAGCCATGTTTTCAGCTGAGGTTGTCTAGTCTGGCATTAGGACAGACAGTATCAGATATCATAAAGCTTCCTTTAAAATTGCTTTTACTAATTGCCTCAATTTTTTTCTTGCGAGATGGATGCACTGAAGTCTTCTGTCTTGGTGTGAGCTGGGTAGTGCTCACTTCTGTGCCAGAGCCAAGCTGGGTTTGAAAAGTCTCACATCCTAAATGTTTTGTTCCATTAGAGAGCTGGTAAATCACTCCTTCTAAACATTTTAATACATTTCTAGTCTTGACAATTTATGAGTCATCAAATTGGTGAATACCCTAAAAACCTTTCCAGAAAAAAAACATTTATAAAATGTTTTTGCTACCATTTTCCCCTCCAGTTAGTGCATACCTGGTCCTAGGGCCAGGATTTAAAAAGTGTTCCTTTTTCAATCTTGTTCAATTTTAATGGCCAAATTTTTGAGAGAGCTCAGCACACAGTGTTTGACTCTCTTGAGCTGCTCATGGCTTTGGACAGCCTTGGACAGGTGCCACATTTCTGCTCTGTGTTATTCTGTCAAGCACTGATTCACAACTTTATTTCAGGCAGTATCATGCAGTAAATAACACTGATCATTAGCAGCTGTACGTGCCACCTGAGGCACTAAAACGAGTCAGGAGAGATAAAGAGTGGGTTCTAAGAGCTCTTACAACTCCTGAAACATTTCTCAAACACTTTTTATCACCACACACCTTTGATAGGTTTGGAGTTGTGAAATCCTACCAGGATCCATTTGGGATGTCTTTGCCCTGCAACGAGGGAGTCTCTCTGTGAGCACAGGCTTGCACGCAGCGCACGTCACACGTGCCACAGCGGTGGGCCTGGTGTTCCTCTCACCCTCATTAGCCTGTTAAAATAGAAAAAAAATTTTAAAAACGCATTGTGTATCACAGGAGTCCTTGCCTGGCAAGAAGCTTTGCTCTGGAAGACATGACAAGTGCCTGAACCATGAGATATTAAACTTCATCATGTACCAGGCTTGTAAATGTTCCCTTGGGCTAGCAGGAATATTGTTTGTAGTCATGGACAAGGAGGAAGGGTCCTGATCCTGCTGTTTGAGTAACAGGTGAGACACAGTTCCCCAGGTAAGATTATTTTCCCTTTTGTCACAACATATAAACATTTTTCCTTCTTCCTACCTTGGGTTTTAGTGTATTGAAGAGCTCAGTGATGCTGGATCGACCTTAATTAAACTGATTAACTTAATGTAATATCTGTAATAGGTAAATAACTATTTTCTCACTTGGTGTCCTGTAGCAGAATAACTCAATAGCAATAAAATGCTTTCACTCTTGGTTCACAGACCTGTCCAATTGTCCCAGTGGCTCAGGGAGCAAAGAACAAAATAAACTCAGTTTTGTTCTGGACCTTGTCCGGCATACACAATAAAATAGAATCCTTAGACCCCACATGAGAAGTGGTGCAAAAAAAGCAGTTTGAAGCTCAGTCTCCGTGTTGATTTATGCTGGATTCAATTTTTCTGTAAACATACAAAAAATGGTGGCTTTATTTCCAAAGGAGCAGGGAGTCTTCCTCTCATTGCAGTCAGTCACAGTTACGTGGACTCAGCAGTGAACAGGATGGAAATGATTTTGGGATAAGGAGAGAAAAACAGCCTTTTGGTATCCTATAAACATTGTTTCTCCATTTTTTTTCAAAAGCAAAAGTAGTTGAAACAGCCACATTCAAAAATCTCAGCCAGATGAACTCCTTTCAGTTAAATAAAATCAGTTTAACAATCTCTTTGTGTTTGGAAAGACAAAAGTAAGAAAACAAAGTGCTTAGATTTTTCCTGTCCAAATTTAAGTGAAACAAAATGTCCTCCTATTATCCCATTAGACCTAACATGAGGTATTGAAGAAATTACCCTTCCCCTGCTGCCCCCAGAGCTCTGCCTATAATGAAACACAGGGAAAACAAGTGCTAACACAAGTAGACTTTGTACTGTGTGAATGACTTCTCCTGTATTAGCAAAGAAGACTGCTAATATGATATGATGGGACATTACTAATGCAACAGAGTGCAGCTAATGCAAACAAAATATGTTGGAGTGCCTGGTTGAACTGAATAGAGAATTTGTTTGTCTGGGACCTAGATTCTGAAAATCAAAGCAAATGCCTCAGAAATAAATCTTACAAATAATTCAATAAATACACCGAGCCCATCAGATGCACCACGGTGTTTGTGGGTCCTGCAGGTACAGCTAGATCCATGAACCTCATTCCCACACTGACTTTTGAAGGGATTTGGGTGCTTGGGTGTCCTTGGCACTTTGGAAAATCTTTTCTTGTATAAATAATATATGATGATAATTTACATTGACATAATAACGGAGTGTGTGTGATTATCAGTAAAGGCTGTAAAACTGCTGTTCAAGGCTTGGGGAGCGCTGCTGTCATTGAACCAAAGCTGTGGCTCTGTTAGGAATTGTAGTGACAGGACAAGGGGAATGGCTTCAGGCTGAAAGGGAATAGGTTTAGATTAAATTTGAGGAAGAAATTCTTCCTTGTGAGGGTAGGGAGGCCCTGGCACAGGGTGCCCAGAGAAGCTGTGGCTGCCCCATCCCTGGAAGCATCCAAGGCCAGGCTGGACGGGGCTCGGAGTAACCTGGGATAGTGGAAGGTGTCCCTGCCCATGGCAGGGGGGGGGAGAAGATGGTCTTTAAGGTACCTCCCAACCCAAACTATTCTGTGATTCTACAACAAGTTCAACTCTGAGAAATAAATAGTTATAATGCACTTTAAAATCTTGACAGTGGTGTTTTTCTTTTTGCCTCCTTGCCCTCCTCCCACTCTCAGCTGTTAATGAAGATATTGTCTGCTGTAAATGCATGGGTTTGAGCAAATGAGAGAATCCTATCCCCAGTTTCAGCTGAGGGTAGTATCTCCCACAGCAAAGGGTCTGCTTAGGCTTTGATGCATTTCCCTCCAAAGGCCATCTATTAAATGCAATCCTTGGGTTCTCTCCCACAACCTCGAGGGCCCTGCGCTGCGCTGGGAGCTGCTTTGCAGCCAGGAGCAACCAGTCACAATTTGTTATTAAAACTGCAGCTCCCCACTGCTTGCTGCTGCTGACTACCATGAGGCTGGAGTCTGCTCAAGAAAAGCAGAGAAAGCAGAAATTGAGAATATTCCCAAGCTCACCTTTTAATGAAGGCATATGGCATTCAGGATATTGTTATTCATGTAGTAATTGGCAACGGCGTACACATATTTATGGTACCGCTCATCATGCTTAGGAAATTTTGGAACTGCTCCATTTTAATGGGCAATAAAGACTTACCTGAAGTTAAAGTATATAGCAAATACAAAGAAACACGAATAATTCTTTATAATTACATGCATGTATTTATGTACACACACACACACATAGCCATCAGGCAAGGCAATTTTTTCTTTTAATAATTATTACTGAAGTAGAGCAAACTGTGCCTAAATTGTTCTAAATCCAGATTAGTAAATTTGACCAAGTCAAATGAAAAACAAATGCAAGGTCCCAAGACTTTTCCTGTGCATTTGGGGCTGCAGAAAAGGAGTGTAAGAAACAAGATAAATTGTCTGCAATTATCTTCAGAGCTTGATTCCAACATTTGCAGTAAAACTGGGGCTTGACAAAAATCCTCACTTTATACAGGAAAGAAACCACCACTTTGTAGTCCTCTTCCTATTGAAATATTAGAAAGAGGTGGCCTCTTTGTTGGTTTGTTTAATGTAATAAGTACCTCGAGTATTCTCTGATCACTACAGAGAGATGTGAGTGTGTGGTTTATATCCTTACTAAGTATAATCTGTAATTGTAGAATTAAACTTCTGCTGTTATACCTGTGAGCTATCCATATGGACATTTGAGCTCCATTTTTATTTCAGAATCTTTTTAAAATTAATTTGACTTACTTAAACTAGAAAATAAAAGAGTTCATGCAAAAGTAAAAGTTTCAGATGGAAATATAAGGAACAAGAGTTGTTTAAACCCACAGATTCGGATTTCTGCTACTGCTAATTTTCATCAGTTTGAGAGCAGACTCACTGAAAAGAAAGAGTTTGCTTGGAGGAGGGCATAAAAAAAATTGTATGTGCCAGCATTGGAGTCTGTGTCTACAAGAATTAGAAAAATGCCTATTTTAACCCAGTGATATAAAAAAAATATATTTCTTTGTTTCAAATTCCCCAAAACTCACCCACCAGTTCACACAGCAATATTTAGGATGTCTTTTCAGGAGGGTGCTCAGCTGAACACTCAGAGTACCCATGGTCTGTATACAGGAGTTAAAGACCTCAGTGCGGATTTGGATAATGATCTGCAGCCACAGACCTTCTGATTCCCACACTTAAGTGTTTAAAAATGAGTGTCTGAGACTCTTCTTTCTTTCTTGCACAGTCAGAAATTGAAGTACCTTATCCCCAGATTAATATTTGAAAAATAATGCTTTCAGGGACCACTCCAGTGGGGCTGGATTTCGTATTTCTCCATTGGAACCACAACTCCCCTCTATCTCTCTGCTTCAACATCTGGTGTTGCAGGTAGGATACTCCGGCTCACAGCATCTGGGCTGAGAAATGTTCTCCCTCCTCGGAGTCCCAGATACTTCACAAAAACCCTTCAGAAACCATTTATCAGACTCAGCACTGAAGTGTTCAGTAAAATTTGCAATGAACCACCCTCTTCCCCTGCCTGCACACTTGCCCCAGACTCTCCCCAGCAGAGCAGTTGTTAACAATTTGGTTAATTGCTGGTGCTTTGCTGATATTTGCTATTCTGAATCAGGCATAGTCAACCCCATTCATACCAATTTGGAAATTACCTTAACCTATTGTTCAAAACTAAACCAGGATTTGTTTTGAAGTCTTAGAATCTCTCAAACAATTATTTCTTCTGGTAACTGACTCTCAGCATCCATACTGATGCTTCTTCATTAGCAGAAAGAGGAAATGAAGAGTTTTATCCATAATGTGCTGGCTAGCATCTCAGAAGATCTGCTGCAGTCCCCGGCTCTGTCACGAATCTCACTCATGATCTTAGACAAGTTCTGTCATCTCCCCATGGGATTGAAGTGATGTTACTTCATTTCCTGCTTTTAAGATGTTGTTTTCATCTAGATTGGAAACCCTTCTTGAGAGCTTTGTAGGATTGGATGGAACCAGCCACAGTGTACCCTCATTAACATCATGCATTAGATGATGCAATAATATTCATGAAAGTAATTAATGGAGGTAACAAAGAGATAGCAGGCAAAGGGGTGATCTTGCAACCTCAGACTGAAACCACGCATTTCTGAAATCTTGTGAAGCAACTTGTGCCTCAGAGTTTACTACACAAACTTTTTCAAACAGCAGTATTTCAAATGTTTGGCTAAAGCTGGAGAAATACCCAAACTATTGGGTGCTGACGGGAAACCTCCAAACTTTCTGAGGTTTCTCTGTCATTGACATAAACCATGGTCTGTGGCTTTCAACAATAACATTTGTGCTGATTTTAGCAATTCAAATCCAGATGCAGCAACTGAGCTTGTCAAAACAGAGGAGCCACAGACCACTTCTCTCTATGTGAATGTGCTGTCGTTTTTGGTAACTGATTATCTACACAATCACGGACAACCAAACACCCATCTGGTTTCTCTGATCTGCAGGAGCAACATCAGTACCATGACAGTCTGCAGGGGATATAAACAATCTGGAAGCCTTTGCTCTGGAGTATTTTACTTGCATATCTAGTTGGACTGACTTCAACATGTAGCTGAGTGTGCTTTTACAGGTTTTATTGACATAAATTCTCTGCTGGTAAAGGACATCACTCCTAAAAATTAAACCTGCCAGGGGACAAATGAGCATCTTCCAAAAAGGCCCATAGGATAGCAATTTGTAGAGCGATGGCAAATGCAATGTTTTAAAGATACACAGCTTTCTAGGCTCACCTAGATGCAACACTTGCTTCTCCAAGGTGAGACACTACATCTGCAGGGATTGTGGGTAGACCACCGTCAGCACCTTCTGGCAGGTGCCAGAGTTGCCCAGAAAAGCAGCAAAGCCCTAATCCTCTTTGTCCAAGTGTCAGGAATCAGCAGCAGGTCTGTTTGGAAGGGCTGAGCAGACAGTGCATCTCATCGGCACCTCTGAGATTGCCCCCAGTCTTCGGATGTGAGATGATATTGAGGCCTGCAAGGGAAAGTATAACAATAATTGACTTAACTGAAGCTTTGATTCAACTTTATGAGCATGAGAGAGGCAATTCACACTCCTTACCCAGAAGCTACGCTCACACTGGGGAGTTGGAAGGAGATATTCAATTAGAAGTATCACTTCGCAAGGGAAAATTCTACCTGGAGTGAGAGATGAAATGGGAAATTTCAGTGGGAGCTGCGTTTTCTTTGGGGGAGTTCAAAGGAGAGTTTGTTTTGGTAGCCAAGCTCCTAATGGAAAGATAACTTCATCCTTAAATCTCAAGTGATTTCTGCCAATTCATAACAATTTACACCTACAGGGCATCAGCAAATTAAGTCCAACTACATCACTGTCATGTGAAGGAGTATTGGGTACACTGGAGCATGGAAGGACTGACTCATGGAGTGACACATGTTAAGGAAAAGAAATAAAATTCAGGAGTCCCAAATCCCAATCGCCTGCTGTAATCACTGTACCTTGTTTTTTAATACTCTTCCACTGCTGGAAATAAATGAATTATTTACATTCTGCCTGACCATTTTTCTCTTTCCTTTTTTACCATTTTATGCCTCGGCTTTAATTCATCCCCAATATTTTTTCCATTTGAGTTTCTAGCAATAACATTATTAAATTTCATGTCTGCTTCCGTTTTTATTTCCATCTTTCACCAAAAAGATATAAAGTGAAATGAATCCAAATGAGAGAGCTTTTCTCTTCAAACCACTCTCGGTATCATCGTTTCCTTAATTAAGTAATTGAAGCTCTCCCAACACGCACAACGTCATTCAATCCACTGTGGTCTCTCATATAGCCTGGTACTTAGACTGGTTCCTACAGGAGATTCTTTTTCCAGTCCATCAGTCTCTTCTGCATCTTTCTAATAACATTTCAGGCCTGCTCCTCCTGGTACCCCACAGTGCACATGGACGATGGCTTTAAAGAAGGAAATAACATAAAGACAACATTACTTTTTTATCATTCTTCAGGGTCTCTATCCCAGGTCTTGCATAGGACCAATCCTGATAGGCTTGACATCCTCATATTTCTGTTGAACAGAGAAATTCCTTGCATTAGTTTCGTGTTTGTGCCCTCAATTTCTTCCTTTGAAATTTGAATTCTTTCATTTGAAAAAAAAAATTACACCTTTAATTAATAATTTTACATTATTAATTATTAATTTCCTCTTTTTTTTTACACCTTAGGCTGTCCAAACCCTTTTTGGCATCCCTTCGCTGAGCAGTTGGTGCCTTCCCTGGATTCTGGAATGCTGTTTTCTACGCTGGAAATTTGAGCCAGAATTGTTTCCAGAGCAGAAATACATTTTTAAAGGATGAGCAATACACAGGCCATGCTGAAACTTGATAGAGCCTCAATATCCACTATTGTATAGCTATGGCTGTAGTTGTTGGGAATTGCAGACTTTTTTTACTGTTTAAAATTCCTCAATAGAAAATTGAGATTCAGTTTCACTATATTTTGCAGGAAAAGGATCCCCTCAAGAGCCTGGATGATATTTTTCCTGAGGCTGAAGGGAAGGAAGAGCAGCTGGTACTCTGTGTTCCTTCTCTTCTAGGGACATTGCATCCATGTCTTCTGTTCTCAGTCCACTTGCATCCTTGCACTGCCAAGGCTAGTTAGGGGTGAGGAGATAATGTCAGTAATTGTTCTCTTCCCTGTGACTTTAGGATGATAAAGAAGCTCCTACTGCAACAGTTTTCAAGCTTGGGAAGAGGTGTAAAGTAGCCTGGGAGAAGGCAGGGAATGGGACTGAACTAAGGATTTGGTGTAATGGAGCTAAGCAATGGCTGGAACGGATTTCCATTAGAATTCCCTGCATGGGTGAGAGTTAGGTAAGAAAGGAAATGAGTGAACTCAGATTTGTGATTTGGGGAGGAACAGCTAGAGAGGGTTGTATTTGTATGGAAGAGATGTTAGATGTAAGAGCAGTTAACAGGGTTTCAGGCTTAAAGTCTCACACCAAATGGCACAATAGGATTTTTCAGACGCCTTAATCTCAGAGCCCTGGCACAAAGATCCTGAAATCTAACACCCAAACTCATTTTTCTGTGAACATCCTCACTGCTTCTCCCTGAAGTCTTCATTCTCCCACAGAGACCTAGCTCTGGCTGTCTATCTGAATTATTTTTGTTCCATAATTTTATCAGATTATAGTTGCGACAACTGAAGGTGGGAAGTGGATCCAGATCCGCTTAGAAGAACTAATTCCTGATGTAATCCATGAATGTGGGGGTTGTGACATTAGCAGGAATTCATTCTGCTCTTCTCTTGCTGAGAGTTTTGCAGGGTGGATTTGTGTGATGTTTTGTAGGCTGAGCATCCCTAAGCCCGACCTGTGACAGTTCAGCTCAGACACATCTGCTGAGTGAGTGCCCTCCCAGCTTATGGCCACTAAAGCAGAGGAATTTCACCATCGATCTGGAGAAGCACTTGAGACAATGGTAGTAACAGGGCAATAAAGATTGCAATACATCATGGACTCGGCTGCTGGCTTGTACAGATCAGAGCTGCATTAAGACCATTACAGCCTGCCTGTGACTGATCCAGAGAAAGGCAGCTCTAGGAAGGCAAAGAGCTGCTGATAAGAAACAAAACCAAACTAAGTAATGAAAATTAAAAAAAAAATTCAACATGACAAAATTTCTTTAGCCAGCCTGGACAAATGTCACCGAGCTCCCATTCTGCTCTCTGATCAGGGAGTCTGGGATTGATCCCCTGATGCATAGCCAGAAAAAGGAAATCTTTGCTGCACTCTGAACTGAAAAACGTAAGTAGAGGAGTAAATCCCACCAGCCTAAACCTACCTATATTTACTGCTGCAGAAATACAGCTGAGGATTGGCCCAGCAGGTATTTAGCTTTCCAGGGCACATGTTTGTCCCCTGGGCATTTTCTTCTTTCCATGTCCCTGCAGATCACCTGCATTGTCTGGAGCTTTTCCTGGGTAACAGATTCACCGATAACCTGTAAAGGAGCCAAAGCAGGAGCAAAAGCGATTGCAAAAACCCAGTCACACACGGTGACTCCTTATCACTGCAGACAAGTCTGAGAACAAGTTCCCTTCTCTGGCCCCTGATCTTTCATTGCCTGTTAAGAAATTTACTGACATTGTCACCTTCTTATGGAAGTCAAAGATGGAATTTGACACTTTGTGGAGAAAAATCTCCCTGAATAGAGGAGAAAAAGGAAGAGAGACTTTCACCCGTGTGTCCCCATGCTCTCTCAAGTCACTTCCATTTGCTATGGGTTTGCCAGCATCCACTGGATCCTTTTAACAGAGATACACTTAAGCAGCTCCATGCAGTGCACCGAGCCAGGTGTGCTGAGCCACTGAAAGGCGAGGGCTGCGAGTCAAACTGGGGGAGCCTTAATCCTCCTAAGTAGAGCGAAACCTCCCTGCAGATAAAAGACTTGCCTGACTTGTTCCAGAGGGAGTTGGTGACATGGCTGCACCCTCGCCCCCTTCTCCCTTAGGAAAATATGGCCCTGAGGGCAGAGTGGAGAGGGATGATCAAAGGGAAGTGCAGTTTGGCTGCCTGCTGCCAGCAACAGAAAGGCCAACCCATCATTACTGGGGAGCAGCGCTATTAGAGGTGAATGTGAAGGGAAGGGAAGCACACTTGGGATCCTTGGCAGACACAGGAATTGGGGCTCTGCCACTGCGTAGGAGTGATTCGGGCTTGGGAGGGGACCTTGTTTCTTCCCACTCCTTTGGCAAGGTAAAACCCAGGTGTGTCCCTGGGAATCCCTAGGTTTTTAACTCACTTAGGAGTAATAATGAGTGGATGGTGGTTTTCACCTGCACAACTTGTAGGTAATTCTTGGACTTCCCACTGCACCTTGCCTCTACAAAGCCCCTCACTCCTTCTCTGTATCTCCCCTTCCCCAGAACACAAAAAGCAAATGTCCTCTTCAAGAGCTTTTGTCATATTCTTTTTCCCCTCTGACTTTGGAGTACAGGGAGGGAGGAGGGCAAAAGGGCAAACTTCCTCGAAGTTTTAAAGCAGAGTTAGGAAAGTAAAATGATTCTCCAAAATAAATGCATGTAGCAGTGCTGGAGTGGAAGCAGGCTGGACAAGTTCTGCACTTTCTCCTCTGAGTAAGTCTGGCTGTCTTGGGACAGGGTCCAGCTAATTATCGACTTGCAGGAGTTTTGGAGGGTGAGCAAATAGCCTTAGTGAGACACTGGAGGGTGTTGGTAAAAGCACATTTTTCATCTGGCTTTTTAAGACAAGCTGAATGGAGATTTATCTGTTAAAGAGCTTGCCTGCATGAACTTGAAGCCTAAACTTCAACACATTCACATTACCTGTTCTCCTACTGCAGAGCTGGCAGCTTACAGGTTTCCAGCACAGATTTGAGTTGTCAGTCCCAAGTACGGGACACAGGGAGCCCACAGGGAGGCAAAGGGAAGCTGTGGAGGAAACAAGGATTGTTAAACTGGTGCTGCTGCAGCCCACTGGGATGGGGAAGGCTGGATGAAGGTGGAGGGGGTGCAGGGACGGGGTTTGCCTTCACCCTGGGGATGAATCTGCCCCTGGGACAGACCTATTGATAGTGGTTGGATTTTGAAGATGAAATTGTTGGTTAAAGGCCATGCCTAGCCCTGGGTGGCCCTACTGTTCCCTAGAAAAGGGACACAGTGCAGTGCCCACTGCCAAGACCAATTGATCCAGGAGCAGACAACCCCCTGCTATCCCCTCTAACAGTCTGTGTCATGCATTTCCCAGGAGGAAATCCAGTTTTTCCGGGTGCAGGTGAGCAGGACGCTGGGCCATGGTTTCTCTGCTGCTCTTTTGGGTAGCCCAGCACTCCTGTTGCTTCCAGCTTGGAGCCAGTCTTGTATGTGAATACATGGAGCAGGATTGGGTAATGGCCTTTTGGGAAGCCCTCTGGTGTCTCCAGCAATCCAGGCCACAGTCAGGAAAAACCAGGCTTTTGCTTTGTAAAAATTCATCATCTGCCCATTAGCATTTTAGCCATCCCTTGGGCTGTCTGGCTTTTATCCACCTTCTACACAGGAAACTGGATAATTTTTGATTTTTGAACCCTCAGACTGGAAGCTATAAACAAGGAATTTCCAAGGAGGCAAGTGGTCATTAATAATAAATAAAAACAACCTCTTACATGTATGGAGTACCTCTCATAGAAAGAAATAGATCCCAAGGTGTTATACAGACATGTTTCTGCTTTCAGGAATCACTCTCATATGGATTTACAGCACAGGGACATTTTATGCTCTACCAAAGAAAAATCACATTATCCATCACTGAAAGCAGCTGTCTCAGGGGCTGAATGAAACTGATATTTTCCAGAATTAGCAGCTAATAGTGATTATGACTTGTTTTGCATATTTTTATGAATATGCTTCAATCTCGCCTAATACTCGGAGAGTCTGGTTTTCTGTTTGTCATGGTGAGTTTTATGTCTAAAACTTGGTTTGAGCCCAGATTCCACTTTTATTAAAGCACTCCGACAGGCACAACCTTTTAGCCTTCCCTGGTGAGAACAATATTTGCTTTCTGATAGGCTGGGTTTCCATACCTTTTCTTTCTGTGTGTGTGCGCGTGTGTCGTGATGAGAAGTTTTAAAACAAACTGAGTTATCCCCAGCTGCTAAGTTCTGACATGCACTTTAAACAAGTAAACCCAGGGATGTGGCAGGCTGTGAAGGAAGGGAGAGCAAAACTGGCTTACGTGTTGCACTGATCACAGAATTATCATCTGCTATCACACGGTTTGCCATTAGACCCAGCTGCTGCCAACCTGACCGGTGCATTTCTTCAAGCTAAGCTAACAAAGCACTTATTTGTTATCCAGGGAACTACCTCTAATAGACTTCCAGTGAAATAATATTTGCTTTCCAACCCTACTTTGAATCCCACTCACTTTGTTAAAAAGATTGCCTCTGGCTGTCTCTGCTGGTCTAATCTAATAGTTTCTAGTTTGTACAAGCAAAGCGCTTTCAGCCAACTATATAAATAACTTAAAGAGAAGAAGACACTTTTACAGCGCTCTGTGCCGGGTGCTATAGAACATGACAGATTAGTAAATGACGCCTCAGTGGAGCTCATCTGGGAACCTCTGTCAGTTGAATATGAGCAATTACAATATTGTATTTGGGCTGAAAGGGTTGTCTGTCTTCTTACAAAAAGGCTAACAAGAAAAATAATTCCTGTCTTGCTTCTCCTGTGCATGAAACTGATCTAAGTGGCTCTCACCCCTTTTCCCTTCCCTCCCGTTGCCGGCGCAGCAGCAGGAGGGGAGGGGAGGGGAGAGGCAAGCAAGGAGAGAAAAGAGAGTTATTTTCTTTCTGTTTTCACTTTTGGTTTGAATTGAGAATGAAGAAAGAATAATATTAGGAGACGGGGCTCCCTGAGGTTTGAGAGGGGACGTTATACCATTATATCAAAGCGCACTCCCTGCCTCCCGCCCCTGCCCCAGCAGCCCCGAGTGCTGCCTAAAGAGCGAGTGCCCCGAGCCCCTCAGGGCTGCTCCATTTATCCCAGCTCACCTGCTAAGATCACCAAGGGCCTAGAGTTTCAAAGAGTTGCCCAAGGTTTACCCATGCTATTCCCACTGTTGAATGTTTTTTAAATAGAAATGCTGAGGCTGAGCACCATGCAACAGAGGATGTACCATCCACGCTGTGATTTCCACAGGAAAAAATTTCACATCCCGTTGACACCTCCTTGAGGCTCTTTTGAAATCGCCTCTAGGACTGGAGGGTCGATACCACACGGGCTCCTCCAGGATCAGTGAGGTTACACCAAGGAATCTGTCTTTGTGATCATTTGATGAAGGATTTTGCAAACACCTATAGCCAAAGCATTTTTCTTTTTTGTTCTTTTTTATTATCATTTTTATTTTTTTCTCCCTGAAGAACCACCCCAATACCAGGAATTTCTTTTGTTTACATCTATCTTTTTCTCACCATAGCCTGTTACTGTGGCTCTTTCCAGGCCTGTGAGTAACTGCATGCAACAGCAAGCCCATGAATGTGCACCAGCAGAAAATTGTGCTCTTAATTAGGTACTCCTGTTATAAAGAGGAAAACAGTGTCATTCCACCTCCATCCTGCTATTAAAGCAGTGTGCCATGTGCTGTGCCACCCAGAGGGTGACTATGGGCTGTATCTGCAGGTATATGGGGAGGTCTGGAACAGGATGAAGCCACAGAGGTCTGAGCATTATGCCATTCACTGCTGTGTGAAACAGGTCCTGGCATTCCTGGCATGGAAATTGCTTTCTGAAGTCCAGTAGCTTCTCTGGAAGAAAACAGAGTCATGATGAGAAGTGACCAAAAAACTGCCATTTGCTGAGAGCAAGTCATGATCCCTGGGAGGAGAAAAGAGAGTCGAAACACCGTATTTCACTTGGGATAATGCCAGGAATAATATAATCTAAAACCTGGACAAAAATCCATCTAGAACAAAACCAATTCATTCAAAACAAAGCCATTCAGATCTAAAATCTGCCTTTGGTTATGCCCATGCCGCTACACCTGATGGCAGTGCTGACTGTGTGCTGGCAGCACCAGGCAGAATGTGACCCACAGATTTCCCCACGTTAGGCAACCATGCTGTACCAATGCTGAAAATATCTCTGAAAACAGGTGTATGAAACTGAGATGATCTCGGTTTTCATCCTGAAACGTATACATGATGCCACAGGTCCCATTCACGGCTCATGGGCAGTTGCAGTGGCTCATGGACTCACTGCAACCCCCGTGAGAGGCGCAGCCATCACCTCCTGGTGCTTAGGAGGTGTTTAACAGGATTTTGGTATCTGATTTCCTCCTCATTTTGCTTTGTTTGATCCCAGCTGATTTAATCACAGATTATCTTTGCCAGATAGGAAGTACCTGCACAATGAAACAACAGTACTGAGTGTAACGTTACCTCCCGAAAAATACAACCTGGGTGGAAAATTAGAGAACATCACAGAAGAGACGGATGGAATGAATGGACCAGCAGTTCTGAATCAAAGGGCCTGGGCTGCAGTCACAGCCTGGGCCACCAAGTTCGTGTTTGATCTTGGACGTGATCTTTCATCTCTCTTTGGTCTCTGTAAACTGTGAACTCCATGGGACAGGGCTTGTCACTCTGGCTGTGTAGTATGCAGAACATGGAAAGTATTTGTTTTTAGATTGCATCTGGCTTTGCATTTAAAAATGCAAACCTCTTCCTTTTACATGAAAAAGTACAAAATAATTTTCAGAACAGCGCCACTCACATCTTCAGTTCTAAAAAACCAGATCTAGAAAGTCTTTATGTTTTCAAAATGCCTATTTCCATATTGACTGCCTTTATTACAGCCTTGGACACCATAATCTCAAATATAGGTGGATGCAGTTTTTTAAAACTCTGAAAAGCACATTTTATAAAGGAAACTTTGTGGGAAGTCTCCTGTTCCTGTGGGAAGTAAAAAAGGCAGAATTTGGCAGCCTTGGCAGACCTAGGATTGTGCTGAAGGGATCAATCTGTTTCAGATTGGATGCCTTAAATATTTTGCAGTCACTGGAGGGGAGCATTGGCAGCAGGAGAGGGACTGCCAGGGCTAAACAAGGACAGTGCAATGTCTAGTGAGTTCATGAGCGTGGTGCCAGCAGTGCCACAAGCAAGAGCAGGGGCAGCATCTGAGTATCATGGGCATATTTTTCCCATGAAACTTCATAAAATGAGTGGTTAGATCCACAAACTGCTAGAGGGTTGAGTAAAGCCAGGTCTCCTGCTCATCATGCAGGAATTATCTCGTAGCTGTACCTACCAAGGCCAGCCATTTGCCTGCCCAAAGCTCAGCCCATGCACCTCTCCTTGGAAGACCGGCCATGGAGCAGTTCAGGCTCCAAGACCTGCATTTCTCAAACTCAGGGTGGGATGAAAATCAGCATCTATATATCTTTCACATCCTTAATTGTAAAGTTGTTAACCTTGCATTTAGTGCTTGAATGCTCTTGTGATGGGCACTGGAGATAAACCTCTGAGAGCCAGACACTGAAATAACATTATGAGCATTTTTTTTTAACCCAGAGAGCTATTATTGACAGGGTGTCAGCTGCTGATGAAGGGCCCTGAAATATTTTATGGGATGTGACAGCTAATAAAACAGGTTGTTGTTTTTAATTGTTTGGCAGGTTGCAGTGAATTGTGAACAGATGTGAACTGGGTGCAGAGGAGTCTGTAGGTTTCCCTGAATTTCTTTCACTTTCACTGCCACCACCAACACTGAACATTAAAAATGTCCTTGTTTTCATCCTGTGCCTTGCTCCTTTGGTCATATTCGAAAATAGCACGATGCAACCAGAAGTGCTCTGCAAAATGCCTGGGTCCCAATCAGCCACGGCAGGGTGGGCTGGTTTCAGTACAGGAGGATATGAAACGGCTGTAATTTTCCACACAAAGTTTTGCAAATGATCCTGTCACAGCTGATCTGCCACTTGCACAGATGGTGTGACTCTGCTGCACTGAGGAACGCTCAGAAATGTCCTGAGACCTGCGTCCTCCTGAGGCTGCCCAAGCTCAGAATTACCTGCACTGCACTGCGGATGTGCAGGCGCAGGGCAGGGTGAGAGGAGATCTGGGGGTTTGCATCCTGCTGTGCAAAGCTTCCAGAGCTGCTCTGGGGACAGAACTTATCCTCAGTTTCAGCCAGGTGCCCTGGCTCCTTCAGCCTGCTGCATAATTAGCTCCTGACACTTTCCATAGCTCAATGTGCTTTTGGGAGGCTCCGAAGAGCCTCTCTTTAAGAGACCCAGAGGGACTGTACAGGGCTTGCATTGCCTGAAATGAAAGATGTCTTATCAGGTTACACCTTTTAGCTCCTATCTGTATAAGCATGCTGATAAGTGGTGCTTTTTTTTCCTCCATCTCCCCACTCCCTTTCTCTCTAATATAATCTTTTCCAGATCTAGTCAAAGCAGAATGGCTACAGGGGATTCATTAATCCTAGTTTGGAGCTAGCCACCACACCACCACCGAATCATAAAAATAAAGATTTGAAGCACCCAAGTTTATTATTTGCATACTCTAAGTCCAGCCTTTTCTTCCTGCTCTCATGGTACATTCCCCCTCCCTCTGCTGGGACCCCTCCGGTCACTCCATCCTCTCCCCCTGATGTTCTGTTAAACAGTTATCAGTTCCTGAGGGAGACTTGGGATAAAATGACGCTCCTCCTATGTGCCAAGAGCTGCCAGGGTTGCGTACCCTGGCACAAGTACAACAGAAACTAAGCCTTGGCCTCCAGCAGTGTAACACCCAGATAAACAAGTCTGCCAGAAAGAGGCCGGGCTGAGGCTCTGCGCTCGCAGAGCTCCGGGAGAGGCTGATCCAAACACTCCGGAGCTGCAGATAGCTGCAAGACAGGGTGTATCCAGGAAACCCAGGCTGCTCCATGCTGTTACATCCCTCCTGGCAGCAGCCCAGTGCACCCCCCACAGCCACCCTCCCCACACCACGCTTGCCAATAGTGCGGGGCAAAAGACACCGGCAGCGCCTCCGTGCAGACCTGCGCAGGGGAATCCTTCTGCTTTATGGCTTCGATAGATTTGACCATGAGAACACGGTCAGTGAGGGGAGAGGAGAATCACTGGCTTGCCCAAAGCCTTGGCTGAAGATGCACCCATGGCTGGTTGAACCCTGGGGATGATGGGGACAGACCCCAGCTGGGCCCAAAGTTCAGGAGCAAGACTGAAGGAACAGCAAAAAACCTGTTCTCTCCTCTACAACCTGAGATTCTTTCTGCCTTTCTTAGAGCTGGGCTCCAGAAGCACCACCTGCCTTCTACCACAAAGCCTCTCTTCTGCTCTTGGGCACTGACACCAGGAAGGAAAGCCCTTCCTGCAAGGGGAGACAGTGGAAGAGATCTGGGCTGGCAGAGCATCCTCCAGAGGAGGAACGGGCTCTTTGTGTACAAATCAAGGAGATGGCCTGCCTCTGGGTCATTTGGGCACTCCCTCAGTCCCTGTCTCCTGGCTTACATACAGTGAATCAAATACTTTTTGAGAAGAATCACGATCTCTAGATGTCTGAGCACTGGAATCCTGCCTGCTTCTACCAATGAGAGCAGGCAGGGCCAGAAGAAGATGCCTCCCGTCTTCTTCCCATCCTTCTCTGAGCTGTTCAAGTTGTTCTCCTCTTGCTTTTCCAAAGCCTTTGGAAAGACCTGCAAGGATCATGTGCCCAAGGAATGAAGATCAGAAGTCCCCCAGCAATGACAGGCACTCTCCACCCCCAGTCCTCCCCAGGCCTGCAGCCGCCCACCAGGGGTGGTTTGGCTTGTTCAGGGAGGGGAGGCTGGGCAGGGCTGCACCAAAACCCCACCTTCCACCCGCACAGAGCAGATGTGTCCTTGTGGCCACAGAGCTGCTGGCACCTCACACACAGCCCAGAGGTGGCTGCTGCTCTCCTCTGTGGCTTATATTTCATGAGGGTTTGCATGGATTAGAGGTCAAAAAGGACAGGCTGCTCTAGGCACCCTCTCCTGCCTTTCCTGTGCTAAAGGGAGCTGCAGACAGCC
The DNA here is from genome assembly GCA_013399875.1 of Gymnorhina tibicen. Classification (NCBI taxonomy): domain Eukaryota; kingdom Metazoa; phylum Chordata; class Aves; order Passeriformes; family Artamidae; genus Gymnorhina; species Gymnorhina tibicen. The sequence goes on along the minus strand of VXAZ01010277.1, from coordinate 816,779 downwards.
AGGACATGCCACGAGCTTCAGCAATGCTGCCACCCACCCTCTTCCACCCAGCACACCAGCTGTGGGAAGCAGTGGAGACCCTGGAGGGTGGTTCCATTAGTATCAAGGCACTTTTTGAAATTGGGGTTATCCTCTCCTACCGTCAGTTCTGACCTGCTTTATGGAAAGCCACGAGCAGCAATGAGCTTGCAAGGCTCAGTGTGTAGATAACCTCTGACTGAGGGATGCATAGAGCAGAGGTGTTTGTTAGCTAAACTGGACTGCCTTCAGTGAGGAGACAAAGGGCACCCAATTAAAAATGTTCGATCAGTTTAGAGGCATAAGCACGAAAACAGCAAAGATCAATCTTGTTTGCAGTGGAGACACTAGCAGTCTTAACACACTGAGAAATATGGGCCATGGGGTGCCCTTTACATCACGTATGCTCAAGGGAATCATCTTGCAGAAGTGTGAAGGAACTCTGTTCACGGACCCTGTTACAGAGACCTGCATTTTCTTTCTGAAGCCAAAACCAGGTAACAACATCACCATGCCAGTTTTTCTGTGAAGCTTGTTCTTCTGTCTTCAAACTGGAGAGGATACCTAAGTGGAGAAGGGCACTTTAAGTCAGAAAGAATGGTACACACCAGCTTGACTTCATTTGGGGGGAATTTAAAACTGATGAATGACTCAGGAAAAAAGTTTCTGCAAAGCTAGGCTCTGATTTCATCAGCTGAGAGACAGAACTCAGCTCTGCTGCAGACTCTGGCTGGAGCAGTCACATGCTGCAGATATGAGAGGGAGGTGAGCTGCCGTGAAACTGAGGGATAATTGGTACCTAATAAGTTTAAGTGCTATCAGTGGTATTGTTAAATATAGTTAAATGCAGTTTATCCACCTCTAATTCAGTATTGATCCACTTCTGCTGTACACCAAGGAGGCCAAGTGTGCTTGATTTTCAGTGCATCACTTTGGCATCACTGGCTGCACTGGAACCTGTGGGACCTTTTGGAAACTGTGGTTGACCTCAGCAATCCCCACTCAAGATTAGCTTAATGCAAGTCCAGTGATAATTGCAGTTTCATTAGTAAAGCTCCAGGTCCTTGAGTCATTAAACCCCATGAAGAACTCTTTTTCTCCTTGTTTCTTTAAACATTTATAACCTCCATCCAGACACTAAAAAAGGCACAAAAATCTGAGCTCTAAAATCTCAGGACATAAAAGTCATTTTAAAAAAAGCTTAGACAATTATTATTCTCTAAACCCATGTGCTTGCAGTGAGTGTACCATTGCCTTTTTCAGCCTGACTGAGGCTGTCCAATTGCCTGGAGCTGGCAGTTCCCCTTCCTGCTCCCTTCCCAGTGCTCCTGTTGGCTCTTGGATGTGGAGTGGAGAAGACGTGTGGAAGGGGAGACAGAGGAGCAGAGGCTGAGCTGCACTGCTCTGAGCACTGCCTGCAGCCCTGGATCAGGCAGGCTAAAGCTGGACCAGGCAGTGCAGGTGATTGCTCACTGCAGATGGTTTGCATTCCCCGCTGCCAGGACTCTCTTGGTGAGCCTCAGGAGCAGAGAAGAGCCGGCTTCACGTCAGCAGCGCACTGAGATGTCCCCTGTGCACTTTGAAGCATCAGCCCTGTTAACCCCCCCCAGTGCAGACTGCTGGGGGACGTGTCAGACTGCTCACAATGCAGAGATCTCCTCACAGGACAGCATCATGGTCATGGCTTCATCATACCCTTGCACCTCCCTGGCTTCCCTTCGGAAGCTGTGTACCAAACCAGGGCAGAGGGAGAGCAGCAAACGTGCAAGGGATGCGTCCCGCAGCGTGCCAAGCCCCCTCCTCTCCCCACTGGCTCCCACTCCCAGCACCTTGCAGGATCAGGCCCTTTCTTATGAACTGTCAAGTCATTATCATCTTTCCCTGTTTGGCATTTAACGTCTCTTGGCAAAAGATTAATGAATTGACTGCCTTTCAACAGGTTTTATGAAGCAAGACAAGAGCATGCCAGCACAGACAGAATATTAAAGGGAATAGGCAGGGAAGCCTGTCCTGCCTGGTGTGTGTCTGTGCAGCCCGTGCCTGTGTGCAGGCACGAAGGGCTCTCAGGGAACTGTTGGCTCCAAGTGCCAAGCAATGGGGAAAATTGCAATAAAAGCAACATGTGGCCTTTAGCTTACTGATTTACCTCAGATGAACCTTCATTAAAAGTGCTCCCAGACTTCTGATTTCACACTAAACCCCCCCAAACACACACCATGAGGATGATTGTTGTATATGTTCACATGATGGAAACATATGATTTAGGGATTGGGGGATTTAAAGCACCGTTTACATCTCCGTGGTTGTTTCACCCCAGAGAAAGCGCCCTCCCAGCCATGCTGTCAGCGTTTGGGTGCACAGGATTGCTCTGTCACCTGCTGCAGAGGGCAGAGCTGTCTGCACAGGTGCCGGGGGAGACAGGAGCGAGAGGTGCCTGCATGATTCATACAGGGATAACTCAGCAAAAGGGTTCTGGTGACTTCTAAAAACCGCCGGAGCAGAGACCTCCCCAAAACAGATTTCACGCCATGTAACATGTCCTTCAATATTTTTTATAGATTTTAAAATATATGGATTGAGTGTTGATTTAGGTCTTTAAAACAAATGAACCATTTTATTCAAGTAATATCTGTGTTAGCACTGACTGAAACTATTGCAGTGATTATTTGCACATGAGAGTAAAGTAATAGAATTTCAGGCCTGATGGGATCGAGCCAAAATGCTCCTAAGTGTTAGAGAAATTTCAGTCCTGGACCTACTTTGAACTCCATGACTCACATCCCAGACCTAGATTTTTAATCCTCTGTAGTAATTGAAAATATGTGGCACAGAAGATCTGCTTTAGGGAAGTTTAAAGACAGAAAGCCATAGCCCATTCTTCTGATGTTAGAAGGTCCTGACACTGCAAAGTGCTGAGAGGAAAGTGCAAGGAATTTCTGATTCCCATGGATGTGAATGCTAAATAAATTTGGTCGGCATGGCAGAGGTCTAGATTTATTAAGAATATCGGAGTCATGTGATGGTTTATCAATTGTTACCTCTCCCCATGTAACACTGCATGGTTATTGTTTGAATAGAAGTTAACAGTGCTCATCCCCAGCTGGAGTTTGATGGACTACATCCACGGGAAGCTAAGGATGAGACTTTCTACAGAACCTCTAAAGCCATGCAGGATTTGTAAACCTCTCTAGATCCTTGGCCTGAAACACCTGCTCAAATAACCAAGAAAAGCAGTTCACAAGCAGGAGCTTCTTTGGAAAGCACCTGAGAGCCCATGGATCAGAAAAGGCAACAGCCACTGCTCTAAGAGGGGTACCAAAAGGTAGGAACTGTGGTGACACTTGAAACGGCCCATATGAGTGAGCTGTGGAATGCCAGGGTGGTGTGCTGAGGGTTCCTGGGGTGACACACAGCCCTGCTCCTCTCACACCAGTTGCCCCAGGTCTGGCTTCTTGTGGCCGAGCAACACTGCCCTTCTCCAGCTGCAGCACAGGCAGAGCCTTTGCAGCCACACAGGGGATCTGCGAACTTGGGATTAATGTCAGGGCTCCTCTCTGGCACAGGCAGACAAGAGAAAACGTCAGAGATCTCATGCCATGTGCTTCCTTAACAGCCTGTGTGGAGATTTACGGCACATGGCACGTTAAGCAGGGAAACATTTCCGCTCACGTTTACTGCACAGGGAGGTTATCCCACACTGCCACTCCTGCCAGCAGCATAGATGACTGGAAGACTGGGGAAGGTCCTTTTCAGGTGACAACACTCTGTGGTAAAAATTAGAGGCATCCTACTTCTTTTGGTATTAATAATAAAATGTGCCACAGTGGGTTGGAGCCTGACTTGCAGGAGTCGCTCCTCTCTGGCTGTGCTCCTGAGAGAGCTGTGGGGCCCTGAGTCCAGGATAAACACAGTGAGCACTGGGGATCCTCCTTGGCAGTTTTACAGGGGATAGTTTTACGTCAGTGTAGAAGCTAAAAGACATTTTAGACGTGGGCTGGAACGAGGCAGTGCCATCATGTGAGGGTCCCTCCCTTCCATCAGACAGGTACGGGAATGCAGGCTGCCACAGGGATATTCAGATGATTCAGGCACACACAAACCATTATGTTCCCTTGCACAGAGTTCATCTGACAGTCATTTTGCAAGCGGCTCTCTTTGATACGACATCGTGACCAGCATGTTCTGACTAGAACAGTGACATCCCTCCACGCCTTGAACCACCCACGTGTATATCAAAACAGCCTCAGCAGATGCGAGATCCCTGTATAGGCAGGAGTTTCCCAGGAGGAAAAAACCAACCTGACTGAACCTAGGTAGGGAGTGTGCAACACTGTGTTTTCTATTGTAGCTCTGATATTTTCTGCCACTACTGCTGTGGCTATGAAGTGAAGCCTTTGAAGGCACAGAAATAATGAATACAGGACACCCTAGGCAGGGGTTGTGACAAACTTCCACCTACAAGAAGAAGAAAGGACACGAGTTACAGCTTTTGTAATGTCCCATTTTTCCAGGGACCAATTCTCCACACTCACCCTAAACCTGTAATTTTTACATAGATGCATTTAAGGCTGCATTAGTGCAGTCTTCATGCTGTTTTCATGCTGACACCAGAACTGTGGTACAGGTACCCACAGAGACAGTTTTGAGAATTGGATTTAGGCTTCTGTCTTCTAGAGTTTTGAGTTCTGAGAGCTTTTCCTGCTCAGAAATAAGAGACATTCACAAGGCAGATTTAATTGCAGTTTGGGGTACATTTATTTATTTATTTAGTTAGTTATTTTCTGTCAGTATGCTTCCTTGAGGCTCTTTAGCAGAAGGCCTGGCACTCACAGCTTGCACACGCCAGCAGGTGCTGGTGACCACATCGCTCTGTAACATCAAAGCACACTTTCAGTACCCAGGAAGGTTGGATTCTCTACTCAGGGGGAAAATTCGCAGGTATTTATTTGCATGCAAAATCCTCTCTGTGCATTTTGTGTGGGCAAATGATGGGGCAAACCAACTGCTCCCCATTTTCTGCCTTCAAAAATATTCACTTTTTGAGCCATTGTTGACTCTGCGTGAAGTGGGTGTGAGCACAGCTGCTGCCACACCTGTCCAGTGGAAGTTGAGGTCCCAGCCAGCCCCCTGTGCTCCCTGTCACTGCCCCACTCTGTGCCTTACATCTGGGGCTCCTGGGTGCTCATGCCACTGAGAACGCACAGGAGGTGTCACTGCACAACAAGTGAAATGGGAATTCATTTGCCAAGCAGAAACAGAGGGGAAGAGATGTAATTCCCCAGTTTACACATGCACACATATCTGTGCTAGTGTTTTAAAAGCACAGTTTAAGGGCATGTGTGATCTCTGCTGCAGAATGAACGGCTGTTCTCAGCCAGGCAGGCTCAGCAAACCTGTGCAGGTGACAGATTCATGTGCCATTGCTCTGACAGATAAACCAGCAGTGTAGACACAGCTCAGGGGCTCTGCGTGGGGCAGTTCTGTGCCCTGGCTCACACTCATCCACACCAGGCTCACTGAGATCCCCACAGCACTCACATTCACAGGCTCATCTACAGCACATCAGCATCATTATTACTGAGGTGGGATGTGAAACTCTTGCTGTCTGTAGTTTCCATCCCTACCAAATCCCCACCTGACACCCCGTGGCATGACCCACACCCCCTTTCCCCCATCACTGTAGCATTAACACTTATGAGATAACAACAGCTGCCATCAGATATTGCCCCCACGGCCTGTTTTGTCTTAGGAAGGGTCGTGGCCACCAGCTGCCCCAGGAAAGAGGCAGGAAGCCATCTCAGGCAAAGGGAATTTCATCCTCAGCCACACAGCTCCACAGATCACCCTCAAAGAGAAAGGCTCCTTGCTGTTCAGTACAATGCTTGAAAAGAAGGGATACTCATAACTGTGAAGTCTCCTCGGGTTTGCATTATGTCAACTCACTCAGCTCCCTGCTGAAACACAAATGACCATCCTGAAGGATGTGGTAAAACCCTTGTGCAAAGCAAGATCTGAGACAATTTCTAAAGTTTCTGAGAAACCAAACTAACTCTAGGGTGGGGAGGGGATTGTAGCCAAAGGACTGTTGGACTATTTTCAAGAGTATTCCTTGAAAACACAAGAAGGCCCAGGAGAGTGTGTGTATGTGTGTGTGTGTGTGTACACATACATCTACATCTCTTTCCTTCCCTTCCAACAGCTTTTCCTGCTCATCCTCTCCCTTAATTGAGATTTTTCAGCTCCGACAGTGGATCACAGCAGTAATTATTTTCTTGATCTCTTGCCACACACTCTCTTTCATCTAAACTATTTCACCCACTCACTTTTGTGCAACTAAATGAGACACAGCAAACACGTGAGTGGTGCATTCATGCAGCAGAAGGAATAGGAAAATTCAAATTGGGGCAGCAGGGCTGTCTCCAGCCTTGCAGGACTCCATGGAAAGTGCCTTTGGGATTTTACATGGTTTCTTCTCCAACTGTAATTTTTTTCCTTCTGTTATAAATTTTTTTCCTTCTGTTTCCTTCTGTTTCCAACCCTCATCATTACAGAAGCCCTCATGGCACTTAGAAATGAACCTAGATACTCTGTTTAAACTACTGGAAGGACATTAAAATAACCCATGACCTTTGGAGCTTGATATAGACCTCTCCTGGCATTTTGCTTGCTTCTTTAACCTGTGTAATCTGTCCAAAATAACTGCCATTGATTCATTTCTGTTGCCAGCAAAACACAGGTTGGGTTCTTTCTGGTGGAAGAACATTTTGTCAGAAATATTTTGACTTTATTTCCAAACTGCGAAGTGCTTGCTAGTTCCTTTCTGTAATTATTATGCATTTTTTACGTGTCAGAGAGAACACTGAAATGAAAGGGATGCGCTGCTCTTGGCAAACCTGATCTCCTTTCCCCATTGTTTCTTTTCTGTAACTTAGGGAGGGATATATCATTTTGTGCAAGAAGGGAAAATTCCTGCTATTTTCGGTGCTGTGAATGCTGGGAGTTCGATGACATGCAGCCACTGTGCTTGCCAATGCAACGGGACACCAGCTCAGCTGTACTTTTGGCTCAGTCCTGCGCTTTCTAGGAACCATTTCACAGCACCACCACCACTGATGAGGAGCACGAGGGAAGGGGCAGAACCCGCCTGTTGCAACATCCCATCCCGGTTTTTTATACCTGCACCCAGCCGGCTTTTGACAAAGCAGCGAAACAGCACTTGCAACTTGAGGGAGCTCACAGCGAGGAAGCACAGCCCTCCTTGGCGTGGGGGGTGTCGCAGAGATCCGATCTGGGCTGCGCTGCAGCTCCTGGCTCTGCTCCTGCACGCTGGAGTTGGCACCGTGGGCTCCGGCTCCCGACACCTGTGCGTGCCAACACTTGTGCTGGGAGCAGCTCAGCACCTGCAGCGTGCTCAGGCATCACCACCCGCCCTCTCAAAACCCCTCTGGGGGGCTGCTCGAGTTGCCAAAGGTTTTTCTTCCTCCCTTCCACTTTGCGTCCCCCGTGAGTGGCAATGACAGAAGGCAGAATGGGGTTCGAGCCTTTGATGTTCACCGCGTCTGCTTTTCAGCTGCGGCTGTCTTGGATGTGGCTGGTAACAACCTAAACTCCAGTTTTACAGAGCTGCTACCAGGCTTCCCAAGAAGCAGCTCTATGGAAATGTGGGAACTTCTCACCAGCAGTAGTTCCTTTACTGGCAGTCACTGAATACTACCCGCAGTGAGAAAGCAACAGGTCTGAGAGCTGCTCTTTGGACTGATGTCTGTTATCACCTTCCTCTTTATTTGGAGGTATTTTTGTTATCTGGGGAAAAACCCCCTCACCCTGAAATAAAAAAAAAAAAAAAAGCCTGACAGTTTAGAGGCTGAAGATACACTAAATTTCCCACAGACATGGTTAAAAGCATCACTCAGGAATGGCCACTCTTGACATTCTTCTGGGTAGTTTTTTAGTTTCCTTTATTTTTTTCAGTAATAGGCTTGTCCATATGAAGACCACAAGAAGATTAAGCCTGGGAATTTAAGGATTCTCAGGGAATGCTGTGGGAGGGAATTTAAGATAGGCTGTTTAAGACACAATTGTTGGTGAACCCAGAACACTTCAAATTTTCCCTAATATCATAAATTGACTTTTATAGAAGCATAAACATCAGGTCAGACAGTGCTGGCAGGTGTGCCAGTGGCAGTGCTGATGATCTGCCAGGCATGAGAGCTTCCAGAAACTGCATCCTGCAAAATGACTGAGACTGGGATAGCAAAACCAGGTGAGGATCCAAACTCACAACCAGCATCACCTTTGCACGGGCATGCTGGCATGGCTAAAGGAAATTAATTAGCCTTCAGTGGTGCTATACTGTTACTAAACAGGTTATTAAGGTAAAAGGGAAATTAGCTTTACTATTATAAAGCTTTTTTGTGATGCTAGAACCATTCTTTACATTAGTACTACCTTTCTAGGATAGTAAACCATCTTTCTGAACAATGCAAACCCAACAGTAGCAAGACTGAGCAAAAATAAAAGGTGAGAGGTGATGGCTATTTCACCCTGTGTGATTCCCCCACTTCCAGGCCCAGCTTCTTGGCACCAGACCGGGTGTCAAACTCCCCAGTACACACGGAGGAAGTCAGAAAAGTAAGAGACTGTTTCTCAAGCTGCAGAAAAGATATTTGTAAGGTTTCTAAAAAAATACTAAAACTCCAAATACGGAGTTTCTTGGGATGAATTAAACTGATCTGGTGTCACAGTAGCTCAGGTGAACTTTTGGAAAACTGGTCACTGAAAATAATCAACATCTGCCCTACACACTGAGGTGCAAAAGCAGGCAGGAGGACTTACCCTGCTGAAAAAAAGTAATTTTCCCTGAGTGCATGTGCTTAGCCCGGGCTGGAGCCATCTGTTCCGAGGAGTGTGTCGCCTTACAGCGAGCCAGTGTGCGTACACAGGAGTGTGTGTTTGCTGCTCCCTGACCCAGAATCGTGCTGTTACATAAACCCTGGGATTATCAATAACCTCACATTACAAACCAGCTCCTGTTCAACTCATTAAAGGATTGTGTCTCTGCCTGTTCTGACTCATTTAGCCTCTTTGGCATTCTTTCTGTTAATGAAGATAGCAACTCATTACTCCACGCAAGCTGAAACACCCATAGGTTAACTCGGCTTTCCCTTTTGAAATGATCCTTTTGCCAGGATATTGCAGCAGTTCCTCCTGCCCTGGCAAAGCAGGTGCCAGGCCAGCCAGCAGCTGGGTATTCTGACCTCAAGTACATGATCTGAAATCATGGCTGGATGTAGCTGAAGCACCCAGACCTGGGTAATCCAGCAAACTTTCACCACTCTTGTCTCAGGCTCGGGTCCCGGCTTTATCACGTACGACATTACATCACCTCCTTGCAATGAAACATATAATCAAAAACCCAAAAGCTGACTCTCTCTAGGGCATTGGGAAGAACCAGTTTTTAGGGAGAAGCTGCAATGTGACCTTGTTTCTATAAGCTTTTACCATAATTAATTAACTTGTCTGTAAGTAGGTTTGTAACACTGCCCGTTTTTCCTTCAACCAGCTCTACAATTTGACCAGGACGATGGGATCAGCAAAAAATTCTTCCTTGGAAATCCTAGCATTTGCTGTCCTGGTTCTTCTGGGCCTCAGCTCTTGTGCAATCTTTTGTCTTGCTGTTCTTCGCTCCCAGCAACTCATCCCACACAATCCACTGCAACTGCTCAAGGTCCGCTTTACAGACTGAAAGGCTCCTTCACTTCTGATTTTTTTTTTTCTCTTAATAGGCTTTGTGGGATTTGGCTCTAAACCCAAAAAATCAGCCAAACTTGAAGGCGTGAAGTTCCTCAGTGTTGGCCAGTGCTGTGAGTTTAAATCCCAGGGTAGCCAGGATAGAGTCAAAGGTGCTCCCAGTCTGAAAGTGATGGCTCTGTGTGGCCAGTGCCACCTGAAAACATACCGGAGACACTTTTGAGTATAAGCATTTTACTGGCTGAATGAGTGATTCCTTGGGAAAAAAAAATAATTTCCAGGTTACTTTGCAAAGAAATAACCTGGACAAGACCAGAATAAAGAAACAAACCCAACCCAAGTCCTTCAGAAATCACCTAAAGTTAGAGGGCAATGTGGTTGGAACTTAAGAAAAATAAAGAAAAGAGGGGGAAAAAAAGAAAAAGAAAAAAAGAAAAAAAGAAGAGAAAAAAGTAGAAGAAATTAAAATTAGGAGGTAGCTAATTTTTTTTTTTAAGCAAAGCTACAGGACTACTGGCAAAACCAAGGAAAATTATGTTGCTCTTCCTGTGGAAAAGTTATGAAATTCCAATTGAGAGAGTGTTCTGATCCATCTGAGGTTGGCATTTTAATGGGGCTGGTTTCTCCAAGGCAGCCCCATTCAATAGTTCTAACCATTGTGGAAAAATGGCATGTGCCAACAGCTATTTTCCTCAATTTTCTTCAGAAAATCTGAAAGAAATGCAGAAAATTGATTTGAAGCCCTGGCAGAGAGATAGAGAAACAGTAGCACAAGGCTGCAGGCCAGTAATTTATGTTTCGAATGTCACTGAGTGCTCTGCCTATAATTTCAGGGGAGAATGATAATAATTAAAAGCACAAACTCTCCAGTCGTTTCTTACAAGGGAAAAAGCTGAATGTTGTAAGTGCAGGGATTTCTTTAAGTGCTTAACTTTTCCAGTGGAGTTTCAAAAATTAAATATAGTAAAAATATCTGTCCTCCAGAGTTATCCCAATGAGCTTTCCAATGTCGAGAGGGGAAGTGCTTCAGCTACCACGCACATGCAGACACTGCTTGGATGAAGTGTGGGGCTGTTTGACAGCAGGCAGCTCCCCATGGCCCCTGCAGCCCACAGATGGGAACCAGCACCAAATGCTCCCCTGGGACATGCAGAAAGTGCCAGTGGTGCCACTGGGAGGGCAGGGAGGGCTCAGCATGTCCCTGCCCAGCACTCTGAAGGGTGGTGAAGAGACACCTGAGCCAGAGTATCATGGAATGGCTTGAGTTGGAAGGGATCTTAAAGATCACCTCATTACAACCCCCTGCCATGGGCAGGGACACCTTTCACTATCCCAGGTTGTTCCAAGCCCCGTCCAAGCTGGCCTTGGACACTTCCAGGGATGGGGCATCTGCAGTGTCTGTGGGCACCCTGTGCCAGGGCCTCAGCACCCTCTGAGTAAAGAAGGTCCAGCACCATGAGTAGCCATGGGAATGCTCTAACTTGTGTCAGGACTTGCTGATTTGGATTTAGCCTGGGATCCCTGGTACAGTGCCCCACCAAATGAGCTGTTCCTGAGGAAGCAGCCTGAGGCCAATCTGAACACAGAGCCAAGAATGCCAGGCAGGTTATCAGAGCAACCAGCTCTGCTTGTGGCTTCAAGTCCTTGGGGTGTCCAAGGTGACCTCTATAGACAACAACAGCTCCAGTTTGGTGCCTGCAGTGGTTTCTGGAGCGTATGGTCACTGTGCAGGGGTTCCATACGGGGTGTTTATTTGGGTCTACACCAAGCCCAGGCCTCTCCTGGGCTGGTTCTGCAGTGGCTGGGCTGTTATTGCCAGGTTCCAATCGAACTCTAGGTGCAGGGTACTCTCTGCAGGTAAACCCAGTCCTCTCTCCCTAGCTACAGGGGACACACTACCAAACTGCAAGCTGTCATCTCCCACAGCCGGCTTTCCACAGGGGTGTCCCATGGGAATCTCAGAGGATGATTGCTCACCCTGCAAATACAATGTGCTTTCTTTACGGGTGGGAGCAGAACCCCAAAGAGCTGTTGACATTGCAAAGGACACACAGGAGCAGCAAGAGAATTTCCACTTTTTGGTAAAGCCAGCAGGAATTACATGTAAGCACCTAAGAGCAAATTTTTTCTATTCTGCAAACAGGGATCATCATCTCCTCTACAAATTATTGAATTTGCCAATGACTTTAATCTATGCAGAAAAAAAGGCACTTGTAACTTTTCACATCCATTCTGACAACCATAGGGACATTTCTCAAGGCATTTATTATATTCATTGAGGAAAAATTAGACCTAGAAATGGTACTTTACATACTTAAGAAAACTAAAGGAAACTAAACACCATATTTCAGTAGGTGTTGTTAAATGTACAGCAAAATCGAAACACTTTTTTATGAAAACAATAAAATCAATAAATAGAAGAGAGATAAAAGAAAAATTTTGGACTGAGGAGATATTTCTATGTTTTCAAGAATGTGTCCACTATATTAATACTATATTTTACCTAGATTTTTTTCAAACAAAGTAAATCACGGAATCTTTCTGGATGCAGGCAGTGTCATTGCAGAGATAAATGGCTCTCAGATATTAGTTTCTGACTGGGTAAACACTGGCCCTTTGACCACTGGCCATTTGTCCATAAATCATAGTATTTACTGAAATACAGAGATATATGTACTGCTACATAAAGTCATCTTTTTCTTTCAGCAGAAAATCCTCCTGGCAGTATCACATATTGATTATGAACAGGATTTGAATTAGGATAAATATAGCAAATTTGTTTATCAGGGCTGCCTCCAAATGCTCTTTCATCCCCCAAAATATAAATATTCATAAAAAATAAGGAAATAAATAATTAAATAAATATATTTATATCTTCTAGTAGGTAAAAGATTAAGTACGTCTTTTATTGGAGGAACATTTTGGAAAACTGTTTGACTGTGAATGACATAATCTATGCCTGCCTGAGTTTGAAGACAGCCTGAAGAAAGGTGTAAATACCTAAATCTTGTATTCAGCTCGGTCAGGTATTAACTCATTTTGCTTCTTAGCAATGCACGTCAGAAGGCAGAGGGTGATCTCACAATTTGCTCTGCCAACTTGTTAGAAATACTCACTGGAAACATTCAGAAGGAAAATTATCCCGCAGAGATATCATACTTTGAAGTTCCCAGCAGCTTCCCTGGATACATTTAGCCTTGTGGAGGGCTACCAGCAGCAAAAACCCCCAGAGGAACGCAAATTTCATGGAACAGGATACCCGAACTTCCCTGCTGGACAGTGAGCTTTGCTGGACGCAGTAATCCTATATCAAGCCATAAATACCTTGCAAAAAGTAGCTGGTCCTACCTTGGGCGAGGCTTTTGCCCATTGTTGGAATGGGAATGCTGAGAAGTGGCCTTTAGTTCCAGTTTATGACTGCACCAACACAATTGACCACTTTGCTGATTTAACTGAGGGCAGAACTTGACCCTCAGTCCTCGTTAGCTCCACTCCATGTCAGAGACACTTCAACCACCAGACCTGTGTTCCAAACCTTATTATGGTATGTTATCATATAATAAATATGTGATTAATGATAACTGAGCACCACTTAATGAAACGTTTTCTTGCTTTTTCTATTTATATTACTGCACGTAATCTGAACCTCTGATAATTAAATGTTACATAAAATATTCCAACACCAGCAATCCTGGGAGCATCTTTTTGAACACTTGGCAACCTTGTAATGGTTTGTCATTAACAAGCATGCCCTAATGTGACATTCCACTTCAGCAGCCTCTCTGAGAAGGTCTTTTTTTTTCCCTTTTCCCACTGCAGCAAGGAGCTGAAGGCTGAGTTATCCAGCAGAAGAAGCAGGTGTTGCAGCGCTGCTCCCTGTGGAGGTTATTTCAATACCCAGACGTCATTAGCACTGAGCTACAGGACGTTGTAGTGCAGTAAATGCGTCACGTTGCACTGGCTGCCATGGTCCTCTGGTGCATCCTGCCATGGATCATCCCGGGATCCTGTCAGCAAAGGTTGTTTGAAAGGGAGGGACTGGTTCCCGTGAGCAGGAACTGCAGAGCGATGAGGAAGATTGCAATCTATTTCCCCCCCCTTTTACAGATGCTATCTTCCTCGCGCACACTTGGCATTGAAATAAAGGAAAAATACTGCGAATTCAGGGATCATAGAATATTTTGGGTTGGAAGGGACCTTTAAAGGTCATCTCGTCCAACCTCCCTCAATAAGCAGGGACAGTCAATGGGTCCAGTTTAGTATAATTGTATAAACATGAATATTAGCTCAAAAAATAACATTATAAATAATACTGAGTTGTCACAATGTTCCTGATGGTGCACCAGTGTTCCAGTGGTTTCAGCAGGGAAGGGCTTTGCATTGCACCGAGGTTGATTCATGATCCCATTTCCGAACAGGTAACATCTTGCCAGGGAGGAGATGGATGGGACAGGGATATAGCAGTCTGTGCAACGTCTCGCTTGCCATGTTGGAGAGGCTCTACTCGTTCTGGGGGCCTGTAAGTCCCTTCAGCTCCTTGTCCCAGGAAAGCCTACCCTAGTTTTACAAGACAGGTTCCTGCCTTAGAATGATTGGATAATTCAGGTTTGAGAGGACATCGGGAGGGCCTGTTAGATCATACCAGGTTATTGAGGGCTTTATCCACTCTTGCCTTAGCTGGGATAAACAGGGAATTCTCTACACTAAATGAAGCTGGGATTTTGCATCAAGTCTGGGCTGATTTAGTAAAGTCTGATGTCAGCAACATGAGGAACTGGGTAGACTTACTGTGCATGGTGGGGTAGGAAGCTATTGCTAGTACAGCAAGGACGAAAACACAGACCTCTGGCACATGGAAATAAAACCAGGTAGAAACAGGTACTGAATGAAACAGCTCAGAGCAAGATGCTGCTTGAGCTCCATAACTACAAACCCCAAGTGAGAGAAGGGCCCCGCAGACACCCAGCCAGCTGATGGAGCGATCTGAAGTCACTCCAGCCAACATCTGCTTCAGCAGGAGCAGAACTTGCCTCGGTGTTGTTAGCACAAGTCACAGTTTACACAGCAGGAAGTGTTTCCATTTCAGAGTGAGGTTTGCATTTGAATGCCGGTCTCTGGGAATTGAAGAGGATAATTTCATCTAAAGCGATTTTCCCACTCCTAACAATTTTACCCAGCAGGTCTCAGGTGCCAAGTGGAGCTTCACTAGTGGCTCTGCCTGTGTATTCACAGGAGATACCTTTTTTAATTCTTTAGCAATTCCTTTGTAACTGGAGGATGGGAATGAAAGACTGGCTGAATGAAGGGAGGCATGACCCCGGTGTCTTAATAAAATAAAATCCTCTGGGGTTGGCCCAGAGGTTATGCTTCCATTGCCATGAGAGAGCCCTGGATTAATTCCTGCCCTGGTCCTTTGCTCTGAGGCCCGGCAGCAGCAGTGCAGGGTGTTGCAGAGGTTTTGGCCAGCAATACTCAGCAATGACCTTTCTGACTGATTGCAGGGCAGTGTGGATGAGCCCCTGGGGCACCCAGCCCTCCTCAGCTGGGCAGCATCGCCAGAGGGGAGTGGGACTGATGACAGCCCAGGTTAAGGAAGGGGACTCAGGGCTCTTCTGGGGGCAAAGGACTTGTCCTCAGGTTTAAAAATGTAAAAAAATGCAGAGAGGGACACACCCCGCTGCCACAGCTAGGCAAGATGTGGGATATTCAACAGCATATTATTTGCTGGAAAGAAAATGTAGTTTTTTTATATAAAATGTGGCTCTCAGTGAAAACCACATTTATAAAATTTCAAACAATGTATGTTTTGTGGTTGTTGGGACTGAGCACAGCTCTCCTCACGGAGCTTTAAATCATTTCATATGAATGCAAAAGCGCTCGCTGCTTTGCTGAATCGAGAGATCTCCAAAAGAGCCTGAACGTGAAAAGAAAAGTAACAGCTGAAAATTCCAACCAGCGGGCTCCACTTTTCCAAGGCCTGTTTGCTTTGGCCTGCCTCTACCATTCCTTTCTTTCTTTCTTTAGAAGTGTGAAACTGGTTGGTCGCCGGTATTTGTTCTGTGGTCTGCACTAACTGTTCCATCTGTGTAAACTCTGGCTTGCCAGCCTGGGAGTTTAACAACACTTTCCCTTCAGCTGGGAAGGAAAATGAACGTCCCGTTAAGTGGCACTTTGAAGCTTTGCAAAACACACTGCCCTGGGTCTGAACACAGAGCGGGAAGGTCGGCCCCTGCCCAGGGCTGCTCCTGGCCATCAGCACAGGACCCGTCACAGCCCGGAGCCAGTGCGGCAACCCCGGAGCACCTCGTGGCACACTCAGCGTGCAGGAGCAAAGGGGGCAGCTGCAACCTGGTCACACACCAGGAGAGACACACAACCAAGTCAGATCTGTTTTTATTAGGGGTCTCTCTTTGTCGCTGGTTACCAAGACTCTGATCTAGGGTAGTATTCAGTCTCTAAAATCATCTCTTAGGCTGCCAAATAGGAGTTAAATGCCCAGATATCTCACTGGGCCTGGTTTCCAGTTCACGTCACAAATTAGACTTGCATATTTTCTTGTCTTTGATGTCCAGCTTAGTCCTAAAGTGAGTCCAGTTCCCCTCTGAACAACCAGTTTAGCTGTGCCCAATATGACCAAATCTTTGATTGCCTCTGATTTGTAGGACTTAAGATATTTCTATGGTGCTATTGTCATTCCAGGTCACTACTGTAACTGATATTTTATCTGTGGGTTGCCAAGCTGTGATTTAAATTTGAGTCCAGCTTCCAGACAACTTCTGTACCATTGACCAAGTCCTGGAGGGTGTAGGCTGAGGAGCAACCAGCTGCAGTACCCTTTGATGGAGGAGGGACTGGCTCTGCCATGTGTCAGATTGACCTTGATGAAGGGCTGATCCCACCCTGGCAGGACTCTGGTGGCACCTCCTCATTCCTAGGCCAGCTCCAATCTGGCTCAGTTCTTCTCCAAATATAGAAATTAAAAATCCCTTATTAAATCCACTCTCAGCCTTTTACTTACACAGAAAAGACGACTGAAATGCTGTTTTGCCTCCCATTTCCACACTGGTTTTCCTCTGCCCCGTGATGTATATTTGTCCTTCCCAGGGTTCAGCCCTCCCTAGATTGTACTCCAGAGCCCTGGGCATAAGGCTGCCTTTTTCCCTTCCTCTTTCTTCATGTTGTTTTTTTTTGTTTCCTGACTGTGTGCTTAGCAAGGGTATATTTTTAAAGCTGTGTAGGGGTTTTAGCTGCCTGAATTCTGTGATGGCTAACAGAGAAGCTGTGCTGTTATTACACAAGTAATACTTTGAAAATGTGTAGTAAAATTCAGGATCAGTT
Source organism: Gymnorhina tibicen (assembly GCA_013399875.1). NCBI lineage: Eukaryota > Metazoa > Chordata > Aves > Passeriformes > Artamidae > Gymnorhina > Gymnorhina tibicen. Next base: position 799,673 of record VXAZ01010277.1, on the reverse strand, counting down.
ACTATCAACATAGGAGAGGGATATATCGGCTCAGAAAAAATCATTGCTGCTGAGAAAGCAGAATTCATCAGATTCTTCTAAAATAATGTTTCTGAACATTCATATGAACTCCCAACAGCTGTTGAGTTCAATCATGTTTCCTCCTAATCAAAATATATACTGTTGGTTTTTTTCACAGAAAATTTAGAGGAGGAGAGAGAGGATTGCAAGTGTTTGAAAGAAAACTACAAGTGACTCTGGAAGTAAATGTGTTTGAAGATGACTTTCAATAAATAACCAGCTTACCGAAAAAAGCCCTTTCCTGAAATTCTAAACCAAAAAAACATCACTGAACATTTTTCAGATTTGCCTTTCCCCTGCTGTCTTTTTCTGTCTAAAACCTGGTTCTTTTCAAATACATTTTCCTTCAGCTGCGACATCTTATTTCGGCTGAAAATAAACTTCTATTGAAAAGTCCAAGCAGCTTTTCTCTGCAAGGATTTGGAGATTTTGCTTCAAGAAATGTTCACAAAATATTCCATCACGTAGCCTTCGCTGTAGGTAACCAGAGATATTTGTTCTCTGAAGAAAACTCCATTGCATAATGCAGACACCTTTTCATTTTTCTGCACTTGAGCTCGAATGCCTGTACCTGCCAACCTACTTCAGCCAAAGAAAGGTCAGTTGTACATTTGCATAAAATCGAATGCATTTGCATAAATCAAGCTGCAGCTTTATACATTACGTTGCTCTGGAATGCACATTGTGTTTTTCGTGGTGACAGGCGATGAGAGGCAGCACCAGCCAGTTATAAGAGTGTTTGTCTTCGGCTCAGCCCTGCACTGGAGTGAGCGGAGATCAATCCCTGAGTCCACCTGAGTGCTCACAGATGTCAATGAGACCACAGCACACAGTCAGTTCTGCTTCTGCTCAGCTCATCACAGCATGAGAGACTACTTTTCCCCCTTTTTTTTATCTGTTGCGCTTTTCTGAAGTCATGGAATCAAACCTGTAGGTATCAGAGGTCTGTGTAAGATGAAAATTCAGATTAAACTATCCAAAGTTAGGCTTTGCCAAGATTATCAATAAATTGATGGACTCAAGATTTTTATACAATAAGTTTTAGTTCATTTGAGTTTACTCAAGATAGGAGGGTCATGATATATTTGGATCCAATTTTTTGTCTGATTTGATGAAAGGGGCAGAGAAAATCTAGACTCTCCTGACTTTTAGGAACTTAAGACTTTACATTAATTTCAAATTCCAGGAAATATCTAATAAAACCACTGCATCTGGCACTGTTCAAACTGCCAATATATTCAAAAGCAATTCAGAAGTGCCAAAGTGATGACGTGACAGAAGAGCTTCTGCTCCTGTTCTGAGTCCACAGTGGCATCGAGTCCTGTCCTGGAAAGTCAAGGGGCCAGGCCACTCGCTCTCCATGCTGGCCTCTGGCAAAGCTTTCTCTTAAGAAACCACCTGAGCAGCTCCAGACTGGCCTATCAGATAAGTTGTGTCATTCCTTTTACCCTTAAATCCACCTAAATAGGAGATCTACATGAGGATGGATCTCAAAAACAGACTCCTGCCAGGGAATTTGATTTTGGCTTGGAGAGGAATCATTTTGTATCATAACCAAAAATTGCTTTCAAACACTGCACCTTGGCTGTGTAAGTCAGGCAGGCAGGATTAGCCCTTTGCAGAAAAGCCCTTTTTAAGCTACTCAGAGAATTGAGGTAGTGCCTGAGCCCGTCATGGGCACGGGGGCTGGCACAGGGCATGGCCAGCAGTGTGAAGGGCTTTGATTTACCTGCAGGCTGACCAGTCAGCATCGCCACTCTGAGTGGAAATCAGATTGTTTATCCAACCCCTTTGCTCTGATCTGCACTTTTGGGGTTCATGCTTGCAAGCAAAACACGCAGCAGCCAGGTCAACAGCCTCAGACAGCAAAGGTCACCAAGCCTGGGCACTAAAATAGGACACAAAATGTGTCCAGCTGAGCCCCATACTAACCCCAGCACACCACTCATTATTGCAGTGATTATATCTAATTAAGAGTGCAAGGTGAGTCCCCAGGCAGCTGATCAGAATCAGGAGACACGACATAATAATAAGTGGAATTGCCTAAAAATCAGCAAATTTTTACTGAGGGAAAAGGCCTTGCTTTCTTTTTATTGCCCCAGCCCTCATCCTCAACCTTACTTTTGCCTCTGCTCTCTTTTTAGACTCATTTGAAGATAAAAACTAGCTGTTGTTCATTTTGGCAGGTGCATATACCTTATCACAGCAGTTACCAGGGTAAAGGCCCTTCTTTCAAAGTCAGCAGCCAGACATTTTCGGGCCCCATCTCAGACTTAGTGGCAGTGGTAGGTAGGAAGCTGTCCCTCGTGCCTGGGTGCAGTGGGACAGGGACAAGCTGGGCTGCCCCCTCCTTTCTGCCTGCCCTTGAGCCCCCGCTGCTCTGTAGGGTCTCTGCAGTGGAGCTGCTCTGAGCGGCTGCAGCAGGCACGGCTTGATGGAAGGATTCCCACAAGTGCAGGGCTGTGATGGTGCTGACGGGACAAATGAAAGCAAAAGCACCCCTGGGCCTGGGCACAGAAGCTGTGATGGGCTTCAGAGAACACTCTGTGGTGAACAGCTCAGCTTGCAGAGCTGTGGAGCATGAGCTGCTCTACAGGAGGGGAGCAGGGACTGTGTGTGCCAGGACCTGAGCTTCCTCTCATCCTGGAGAAAATTGGGAGAAGCTCTGTCAGGTGCATGGAGAACTTGGCTCTAGAAGTGCTGCTCCTGCATGGAACAGTTCTTAAGATCTAACCCATCCACCACAAATTAATCAATAATGCTGTTAGTAGGTGATGTCTTTGATGCTATCACCCAGACTAATTTCTGCTCCAGTATTCAACAGGAGTTTTTGGAAAGGCAAGATAATGACTTGGGAATCACAGCTGGCCTGAGCACAGTACACTGAAATTTTTATCAACACTAGCTGAGAATGTGACACATTTAAACTAATCAAGTGTATTTATTTTACTATAATCTCAAAATAGCAACAATGACCTCAGTGAGGGGACTTTTCTGAGCACTAGAGATTAGCTGGGGTTAACAGTTCCCTGGATGCTGATCTCTCCAGGGCAGTGATGGAGACGTGGAACCTTTTAAAAGGATTCATTACTGGCAGCTGAAGTCTCCATGAAACAGCCCCATAAGGCCTGGGCACGGTTTTTAATAAATCAGCTCTGGCCCCCATCAACTCAGGCCTCCTAGCCAAAACTGCTTCCCTCTGGCATTTTTAGCAGCGTGGCTGTTCTCATTGCAGATTTGTTTCCTCTGTGGTTTTGTAGCCTGTTGTCTTCCACACTGGTAGGGCCAACGTAAGGGGAAGTAGCTGGGGAAATGCCCCTCCTGTTCCTGAGCCAAAAGCAGAGGAGAACTCTGCCTTCTATCTTTAGCTGGGGGGAAGCAGCATTCCCTCGTGCTTCCCTTTCCTGCCCGTCTGTGCAGCCAGGGCTCCCCGGATGTTCCATCTGCTCCAGCTGGATGATGGGAGGAGTTGGTGGCTGTTACTCAGCCCGAACACACTCAGTGCTCTCCTCCTGAGTGCCTGCCCCTGCCCAGCTGAGCCTCAGGGCCTCTGCACCAAGGGCACACCAAAGAATCAGGCCAGGGGTAGAGCACACAAGATTTAATTAGAAAAAAGTCTGCCTTTGCACAATGATTGAAAACAAGAGGCCATTTAAAAAGTGTTACCAAGACTTCAAAAGTGTCAAGAACATTTTGGAAGCTCTGCTGCCCGTGGTGTATTTCTTGAGTCACTATGTGATGTTTCAGCTTCTGGCTAGATAATAATCAGACAGATATCCCATAATGCAGAAACATCCAGTCATTATCAGACCCTGGAATAAAAAAGTAAAATCAAACTAAATACAAGATAAAGCAATGTCCTATGAACAAGTGATTTGTCTGATACCTTTCTACTGAAGGCATCTTCACTGAGTTCCAGTGACAGCAGATGAAAGGCAGGACACAGACAGGACTTCTTTGAGCTTGTGCTAAAGTTGCTTTTAACTACAATTACAAAGTCAATTAGAAAGTCATTTCAGCACTAATGAAACAACTAATGATTGATGCTTAATGGTTCTGGCAGGAAATACAGCCTGGTAAATACAGCTGAGCAGAAAAAGGCAAAGTTACAAGACATCAAAAGTTTATGGTTTTGTGTGTGTGTTTACATGTGTATGTGAATGCAAATTTGCAAAATCAAAGTGTTTCAATTTGGGGGTGCAAATGAACGTCTTTAACCAGATAGAGTTCATACTCCCAGTCATTCTGGTGTAACCTATAATATTCTCAGGCTGGCAAATGTGTTTCCAGATCCCAGGCTGGACTGGTAGAACTTCACTGCCTAGGTCAGGTGTCAGTTGGTCATTTCACCTCATGTCCAGTGTGCCTTGGGCATAGCAGAGGTGAAGAAAGCATATTTCCAGTTATATATTATATATTATATATAACACACATTATATTCTGTATTATTTGTATTAAATATAGATATATTTCTCTCTAAATACAGACACATATAGATGTATATATATTTCCAGATGCTCCTGCCTTGAAAAGGCGATAGATCAATGCATTATCCTGTTCTCTTTCCTGTGGCTTCTATTGCTCTCTCTGGGTTTAAAATCAATATTGATGTTGTGATGCCTTGGCCTGCAAATCTAATCCCAGGTGGGATTAGAAATTCTCTCTGTAGCAGGAAGAGAATCCTAGGAGAGGATTCAAACTAAATCCAGCTGCTGAGATAGAGGTTTCTGAGCTTCATCCAAACAGAGAATCTCAAATTTCAGTTCCTGGAGTGGACCAGCTTTTCCTTCACCATGGCCCAGCAGCACAGAGCTGTGTGGCTGCAGGGCACTCCAGCAGGAGCAGTGGCAGATGCCCAAAGCTGATGCAACACACAAGAATCAGGGAAAATGCTGCAGCACAAAATACTTGAGAAAAACCTCTTTAATGCAGTTACACCGTCCACACACAAACTTACTGCTAGAGCAGAGCTACTTGTGTGTTATAGTTACATCATAGAGGCTTGATTAAGCAACAGAAATTTCCTTAGTTTTCCTGTAATCCTCATGAAACCTGATTGCAGCAAGGAAAATGAAGGTTCTGGGAAAGGTCGGTGCACGGTGGCAGCTGCAGCAGTGCAGGTGCAGGGTGACTGGACGTGGTGAAGCTCTCCCTCCCCACACGGCCCGTGCTGTGCTCAGCTGGCCATGGAGCCACTCCGGGGCTTTTCCCTGGGAGGATTGCATGGATGTCAGGATCAGAGGCTGGTACCTTTGGGCCTGGACACACGTACAGCCGCTGCCTGAAAAGGCTTGACTACTCATTGTAACCACATTTAATGCTTCCCATCCGAGGGTTTTAAAGTGCTTTAAAGGTGCATTCATGGCACTTGATCTTCTCCGAGGCTAATGCTTGCTTGAGGTCTCTGCTGCAGCCAGCTGACAGCTCTGTGGCTGTGTGGGCACCACCTCTGCCCATCCCTCCTGTGCCCAGTGTCTCCTTTCTCTGAGCAATTACATGGAAAGCTGCAATCTAACTGTGGAAGGACAGCAGTGCACCGAGCAATTGGCCGGACTGAAACATTTACCTAAGGCCATTTGTTTATAGCATCCTTGCACTCCCCACGAGATCTCCTTCTTGTTTTAATCCAGGCACATGAGGGCTGCATCTTGCAGCTGTCACAGGCTTAAGGTGCCCTGTGAGCAACCACCTTCCTTCCTCTGGGACCCGTGAGCTGGGTTTGTCTCACGGTGTATTTGGTTTGTCTCTAGAAAGGCTGCTGTGAAATGATTGCTGAACCCATCTCCAGTTCACTCCTGCTAATTAAACACCTCTGGTTCAGTGCTTGCTTGCTCCTTTATTTTCCCCCTCCCCCCTTTTTTTTTTGGCTAGTTCCAAGAGGATATTATTTTTAGCTCAGGAGGGTTAAAGGGGAAGGGAATTGTGCCAGAATCAGGTTGTTAGGAGATGGGGAGAGAGGAAAAAAATGCTGGGGGTGGGGGGAGATCTGCAGTGATTAAAATTCCATCTAATAATAAGACAGAAAGCTGCGGTGCACGGGTCCAGCCTAAATTAAGCTCCTGAATTAGAAGTGCTTTCCAAAATTCCTCTCTAGACAATTTAATTAGGCGACAGGTATTTCCACAGTCACACGGTGGTTCCGCTTGGCAATAAACAAAGGCTCCAAGAATTCTCACCCTAGAATCCAAGGAAGAAAGCAAAACAAAACTTCCAGCAGGACACAGAGCGACATGTGGTGAGATTGGCCCAGCTCCCCTCCTCCCCATCCCACCCTGCCTAGCTCTGGTAATAGATGGTGCACGAGCTCAGTCCTGATTAGGGGGGCAGGAGGTTAATCTCCAGCTTGCTCTCTGATAAAGTCCATATCCAGGCACTGTGCGCCACAGCCTATCCATAATCTTGGGGTTTGCTCTTACACGGTGTCGGTGCAGGATGGACGTGTGCAGCCCTCAGTCCTGGCACAAATGATGCCATCCATCCACGTCAGCTCTGCTCTTTCCTTATGCTGTTCCCCCCAGCCCCTCCTCCCCATCCCTGCCTTGAGCGGTGACTAAGGACGCTGGATGCCCAGCCCCTCCCCGACAGCACAGAGCTCTGTGGAGAGGGGATGCTGGTGTCTCAGGCAGCTTGGAGCAGGGGAGAAAGGAGAACTTGAACATTTTTCCACCCCCAAAATCATCAAACCCTATATTCACCATTTAAAATGAATAAATCAAAATAATTTAAAAAATAATAAAGTCAGTTATTTCCTCTAGTCGTATAAATGCTCTTTGTGGCCCATGAAAGCAAGGATTATTTTCTTCCCTCCAAAAAATCATAGAATTATTGAATGGCTTGGGTTGAAAGGGACCTTAAAGATCATCTCATTCCAACCACCTGCCATGGGCAGGGACATCTTCCACTAGTGCAGATTGCTCTAAGCCCTGTCCAACCCATCCATGAGCACTATCAGGGATGATGCATCCACTGCTTCTCTGGGCAAATATACCCAGACATTGCTATGCTGAAGAATTCAGAGCACCAAAAGAAAGGACTTTTACCTGAAAAGTACATTTATTTAACACACTGCCTTTATCTAACGCACAAGTGTAACAATGTAGGCCACGCAATGATAGCAAACATTTCTAGAATTTCTAGAATTCCCGGAAATATTCCTTCTCTCAGCACTGTTTTTCTCATCATTCATTCTACTGGCTTGTCTTGTATAAATCTTCCATAATTCCTCTCCCAAATATTTGATGCTGCCTTAACATTTTCTTGGAAATGCTACATGTGTGAAAATATTCTTAGATTTCCTTGGGGTGAAAAGCAGAGAAATTAAAAACAAAGCTTATCAATAAAGTGTCAGTCATAGGCACCAAGCTCCCATGAAATATCTGCTTGTGTGACATCCTGTAAGTGACTTTAGCAGTCCCTCTTGGATGGTCATGTTTTCAACAGCAGGCTTCCCAGGATCAAGGGCTGGACGGACAGATAGGCTGGACAACCTAAATTCAAATTAAGCACCCAGAGGGAGTGAAAATTTGGAAAATTCTTAGGGATTTTTAGTGTGTCAGAGTTCACTCAGTGCTCGTGGGAAGAGAGCTTTTTACTCACATGGGTGTTCCAACCTTCAGCAAACACAGTCTCTGGTAACTACCAGCTATTGCCAGGAAGAATTGCCTAATTCTTCAGGAAATGGCATGAGTTTGCATTCCTTGAACCTCTGAGCAGTCCTCTGTCTTTTTATTGAGTGGGTGTCCGAGTGCCCAGGTTAGGAGGATGTTGGGGACAAAGCATCAATTTTTGCACCATGCTGGAAGAGAAAGGAGTATTTAAATTCATCCTTGCTTGTAGAGAATTTTGAAATTATTCAAAAGTATCTGTGTTCTCATTTAAAATGTAATAATGATTTCATTTAATCTGAAGGGATTCTTCTAACTGCAAGAGTTCTTACCCCATGTTAATTAAATATCCATTGATTTCTAAAACAAAGGAACACACTTGTGCTTATTGAGGTTTTACTGTGATATTCAATATAACATGGTTCTATTGTATGGTTTAGTCCTCTACAAACTTACCTTTAATAAAGAACAGCTAATATGTAGAGAGATTAATTAAGAAAATATAATCAGATAGCAGAAGAATCATTGTAAATGAAAAAAAGGTGAATTGATGGTTAGTTTGTTTGGTTTTTTCCCTTTGGCCAATATATAATTGGAAATACTAAAATAAAAATAAATATTTTTAATCAAACTAGGTTTCAGTTTAGTCCACAAGGGAAACATTGAGGTCTCATGCACTTATGCAGCTAAGACCTATTTGGAACTGCTATGAAGTCTCAGAGTCAAGGCTGGAGAGCACTAGCCCAGAAATTCTCTTTAATACGGACTTGATGTTGTGTGCTTTAAAATCATTGCCTGAAAAAAAGAAAAAAAAAAGAAGGAAAAAAAAAGGAAGAAAAGAAAAAAAACCTCTCAGCTCTCACTTGCCTGAATAACAGCTTCAAAATTTGTCCCCCACATTCCCCATAGGCACTGCTCTTTATCCCCCTGTTGGGTTTCCCATGGGGCTGCCAATCTGGAAAGTCAAATATGAAGGCATGTAAAAAACAATGAATCCTGCCCATTAATTGTTTATTTTTTTTTTTCATTTGGTTCCTGCCTAGCACAACATCTTCCATCTGAGAAAGCCATTAGCACTGGGAAGACAGGCACTGAATAAGCATTTTGCTGGAAATGGGACATGTTTGCTTTCTTTGGAAGGTGAAAGTAGTGGAAGAAGTAGAATGTGACAATGGGGTGAAACTGCAAAAAAATGGGGGTGGGAGGTGCATTTTTAAAAGAGAAAGTATATTTCTTACCATTGAGAATTCCATTTGGATTTCCATGCATGTGCACAATCCTACACCTTAACAGCTGCTTTGAAATACCCCTGTCCTGGTAATAACACTATGGATTCACAGCTTCTGAGCTTTTTGCCATATGACACCATCATATTGTTTGTGTTGCTAAATTTGGCTTTAATGTAAAGTTAAAGAACAGCCCTGCAGTGAGCAGAAAGCCCCCGAGGCTCCCCCGTGCAGGCAGGGCTCTGCAGCCCGTCCCACGTGGATCTGCAGGGCCCCTCAGGGCTGCTCTTCCACACTTTCCCCTGTATTTCAATCCAGTTCCAGTCCTGCATTTCAGATTAGGCCAGACCAGCCTCTGCTTAGGCCTTGGTGATGCTGCATGAGATGAAATGACACTGCAGACTTGGCTCAGATATCAGTTTGATTTGCATGGTCTGCACTCACACCTTTTCCCGGTGTTGTGCCGTGCAAATATTTGAGGTAATTGACTTTCACTTGCACAGAACCAGGTAAAGGGTGAACTACAAGTGGCTGCATTCAGAAGTCACTTGGGTTATCCTCTTTTTGGAAGAGCCTCAGGAGGTGGAAGCCTGGAATAAATTGGATTTTGGGCAGGACCTGGGCAAGGTGGATTTGGGGATCTGTTTTATTATGTTGTAATCAGTCCCAAAGAAAGAACTGGAAAGAAGCTTGGGATATTGTCTGGGCCGTGGGTTGACCACAAAGTGGCATTAATTCAGTGGATGTCTTTCCTGATAAATGGTGGTTTAACCCTTTCATAGCAGTCTCTGGCACTGGGGAATCAGCAGCTGCACCTTTCCATGCACTGGGGAGAAGGAATGCTCTGTCCCTCCCGTGACCTCCACTTGTCCATGCTTTTTGAACTAGACACAGACTTCAAGGACCTGGGGGAATGGTTTGATGTAAAATTCCTCAGCTCAGAACAAGCACTGAGATGACATTTAGTCTCTCATTTAGTCACAATTCTTGTGTGTGTTTTTGTTTCCACCAGGCTGTAGAATGTTTCCTGTTGGCTTGTAGTAACAGCAAAGCAGAATCCTTTCCACTGTGGCTGAGAACATGCTGGTTGGACAGCAAAAAGGTAAATCCAAGATTTGTCTGTATCCTGTATGTTCCTTCTCTTTCCCTCAGTTTCCATTCTGCAATTCTGAAATATTTGGAACTGGTTAGGATATACAAAGATTAAAGGGCCTTTCTGTCTCTGCTGTAGGCCACCGTCTGAGATAGGGAAGGAAAGAAAGTTAAATATAAACTCTCCACACAGCCAGAAAATCTCAGGATGGTTGATTTTTCCTCTAGGATGCTCCAAGTTTATAACTCCCTTAACCTGTTTATCAGATCCTATTCCCTTAGTGTCTGTACCACTGACAAATTCTGATTTTCTTCCTGACTTGCGACATCTATAGCTGTCACTTGTAGAGGAGAAATGATGCTGTGTGATCCATGTGACCAAGTCATTAGCTAAATCAGACCATATTTTGCATACTGAACAGCATGTCCTCACAGAGAATTGTTTGTAATCAGTCAATATTATTTATTTTTAAAAGTGCAGAAGATACCATTGAGTAAATTTGAATAAGAAATAAATTTGGAGAAATTGTAATCAGCCTGTGAACACTTTGCAAGCAAGGAGAAAAAGAAACAGGCTAAATTAATTGATTAAATTACTTGCAAGTGCCTCTCTCTGTGCTGATCCTCTTCTCAGTGCGTTCAGTATTTTGGGTGCATACCTCAAGCCTGACCTGAATCAAACTCTGCTTTTCCAATCAGAGCTCTTTCTTCAGTGGGGATTGCCAGTCATACTCCATTAAGTGATGGGTTTGCGTTGTCAGCAAATGATCATTAAAGGAGCAGACTGATGACATAAATCTCATTTTCACTTGTAAACCGAGGCCAGTCTTTAGGTGCAGTAGGGACTGATATATTTGCTCTTTGCCTTGCTTTTTTTTTGGCTTCCCACCCTCAAGATGGTGATACAGTTTTCAGGAAGGAGTTTTCCATACTCAGTAAGCCTCTTGTTTTCCACCTACTGAAGAAGAGCCAGTAACATCTGATCAGCTGTAGCTTCACATCCAAGGCTGATCCTGCTATGCAGGGAGATTCTTGAGGATATTAACAGATGGGGGCTTACATCTGAGCCAGACTAGCACTAAGGGTTGGAAGACTTGTTGATCTCAGCATGGAACCTCCCACACTGCAAAGCACTCACCAAGACGCTCACCAGACTGAAGTGTACGTGCCAGAGGCCTCATCCACTCAAAGAGCTTCCTGATCTTTCCATGTTTCTAAGCTCAGCTTAACTGCCAGGAATTCCCAGGAAGGAAGGAAGGAGGGAAAGTAGAGTATCCTCTTGCTCCTCAATACCCCCTCATATTACAACTCAGCCCTCTGCTTTGATGCTTTGCTCTAGGAAATCCTTGGCCCACAGCTAGAAGGTATCACGAGACAGTCACAGCACTCATTCTCCTTTACATCTCTGCTGGATAAGGAGGCTCTGGATCTTTCCAGTTCCTGCCTTTTGCAACTGGAAGATGAAATTTCCAGCATAAGAGGGCCTGGCCACTGCAGCAAGAAGCCGAACTGTGCAGAAGCCTGTGCTAGCACAGCAGTCTGTACTCATGACACTCTCTATGATCCATGGATCCTGAGGACTCAGCATGAGTTTGGATAACTGCATGTTGGATGGGGGAGATAGGAGGGACTGTATGGGGGAAAATAAAATGCTGAAAGAGGTTTGATGCTGGCAATTCGGAGCCCAGCATCTGCACAGAGAGGGCAGCATCAATATTGCTATAAAGGAACAAAGCAACATCTGGCATGGCTTTGACCCAGCTGGGGTGGGGGGGGGATGTTGCTGGGCAAAGGGAAGAAGGTAAATCTGGAATTCCAAATACAAAATGAAGAGGGAGGCCAGTTCACACTGATGAGGTGCACTGCAAGCGCTGTTCTCCTCACCCCCTGCTGCCCATGGTGAGGGGGAGGAGAGGAGCAGTGAGCCTGTGTAACCTGCAGGAATGGTTTGATTTGGTTCGTTGAGCCGGTGAACCTCAGAAAGAGTGAATTATGGGCAGTTTTGTGTAAACCACTTCAGGTAAAGAAGGAGGCGGTTGTGATTGATGCCAAGAATTTACTGAGCTGAGGTGAAAAGTGTTTGCGTATTTCAGTGTAGCGTGACATATAAGCCCTTCCAGTTACAAGGTACGACCCAGCACAAGGGTTGCTTTCTCGTAATGCTAACCAGTGATGATGAAAGTTTTGGCCTGATGTAAAGTCTCTTACTTGAATTTTTCATCCCCTTTCCCATCAGGGCTCTGTTCCTCATTCTTGGAATGCAAAAATGGTGGTAGAAAGCCATAGTCTGTCTTCATACTGGTGTAGGCTTGGGATTTCCTGCAAAGCACTCTTCAGCACAGCTTTTCCAAACCATGCACCTCCCAAAACTATCTGCACTTACCCCTAAGCACTGTAGCAGTCCCACAGACTTGTACAGCTGTGCTTCCCAAGTCCTTTCCCAGCTCAGCCACAGGCAGAGGTAGGTTCCCTTCAGTCAGGACAACACTGGGGAGTTCCTGATTGTATTCTTCCACTGAGAGGGAAACTAGCAGAGTGTGGTGGAAAAACGTGCCCAGAAAAGGAACCTGCCTTTTTTTCTTATTGTGGATACAAGAAAGACGTGGATTTGTTTTATCAGCATAACACAAAAACAGCTGACACTGAGGCTTTGACTACCCAGACCAAGGGGCAGAGGATATCAGTGCAAAGGAGCAACAGCAGAGCTGTGAGCCACGTTAGCAGAGCGTGCTACAGCACACACGTCCTTAAAAACAGGTTGCAATTTTCCAAATAGTCAGTTTTCCTTCTAGCATGTCATATGAAGGCTAAAGACTGTAAAATAGAAAGTTAAAAAACAGTAAAAAGAAAAATATAGAACTGCCTCATGGACATCCCTACACAAGGCATTCTGGTTAACAGTGGTTCAGTAATGAATCCAGTGTGATATACATTGAATTCTCAAATTTATAGACTTCTGTTAACCCATGGGAAAGATGAGTGTTTTGGCTTGCTTTAGCAATGAGTCTGAAAGATGAAATTCAGCTCCAGCCAGGACCGCAGAAGACAAATTTCCTTGGATGCCAAGCTTCCTCAGCAGATGCAGCTCCTAGCACCATTTTTAGATGTACCTCAGAAAAAAATTAGACAATGTATTTCTCCCTCTCAAACACAAAATGCTTTGCCTTTGATGCAAATAGAGATTCACTTCCTCAAACGTGATGTGTTTACATTCCTTTTGAAAATAACTCAACTTTCACAAGACGCAGATTCACAAGTTTTGCTTCGTGGTCTCCTAAAACATGAAAGTTATTACATACAACCAAGAAGTACAATTCTCCCATCAGCTTCCCGGCTTAAGCTGGGAAGTTGTAAAATGAGTTATTTTCTGACGTAACATCTATGAACACTGGTAGATGTTTCAGTTGTTCTTTGAACTACTGTTAAATTATTAATATCTGATATCACACATTACTGTTCTGGAAACATATTGGTGTTTCAGAGACAAGACAAACGATATTTGCCTGTGTAACAGTGTTAGACAATATAAAGACTTAAAAAAAAGTCTTTTTGTTCAAGCTCCTTCCACTTTCATTTTGTCCATTCTTTTTGTTACTTTTGTAAATATAAATGCAGTTGGCATTGGCCGAACTCTGCTTGTGGTGCTGCAGAGAACAACAAAGTCATGTTGTTTTCTGAAGGGACTGAGCCAGTGGGCAGAAAGAAACGTCACCATTGTTTGTTTGAGGATGTTGTCCCAGGGAAGGCAGTTCTAGTTTGCTGAGAAATTTGCTTCAGGGTAAATAAATGGATAGATACAAATTGGGTTCCAGTGTATCTCCAGACCTTTTGGCCCTTCTTCCTGCCTCACTGATAATAGAATATTAATTTTCACTGTGGTGATGCTGCTCTGAGCAGTCATGAACACTCGTGCACCTGCACAAGCCAGAATCTAACAACGAACAAAGCCTGTGAGTACAAAATATTAAAACATGGATTTTCACTCCTCTACAAAGGCCTCTGTAGTAGTCATGCACAAAATTAAATATATCATAAATTAAGACACCTATCGGATATCAATGCCTCTCTTAAAAGTGTATCTGTCCCCAAAAGGGGAAAATCTACTTATTTGATCTCGTATGATATTTCTGTTGGACTCTGTGGAGCAGCACTGGTGGAACTCATGCATATGATTAAAATCAGCTTTCCTGGCAAAGTGTTTAATATGAATAGTGTTTCTAAAGCCACAATTATCCTTAAGGAAAGGAAAAAAAGAAGCATTCTACCATAACAATCAAGGTGAAAGAACTTTTTCTTCATATCTGAGGAGGAGATTTTGAATACATGAATGTGTGAATGGAGGACAAGAGCCCCTCACAGGCTTACCAGAGCTAGAGGTCATGCCATAAGTTATTGGAAAGGTTATTTTTTCTAGAGATGTAATATGGTTTTGAATTTGACCTATGACTTCTCAGTTGCTACCCATGACCCCAAATAATCCAACTTCAGCTTCTTGAAGGCCATTAGGAGTAGAAGGTCATGCCATGTGCCTCCACATTTACAAGGTAAAGTGTTAGGCCAAATTACAGGCTACTCAGAAAATGTGTAGAAAATAAGCTGGTGAACAAAGCTTTTCTTTATGTTTCCCACCTAGTAAGATGTGATTTCAGATTAACCTGTGGTTGAACAAGCCTCTAGCAGATTCTGCTTCTTTATTTTTTGCCAGAGAAGAAAGAGATGCTAATTAGCTACTAAATGTTATAATTTTGAACATTCAGATATTTTTTATAAGAAGAAATTGTTACTGTCATCTGTGTTGATAGAAATACCCAGATTTTTCAATTTTTTGTGTTATTTAGGAAAAGTGGAGATTCACTTTTTCCAAACTTTCACTGCAGATACATAAAATGGAAATGTCTAAACACCTCCATATGAGTCAGTTGTGTAAGTTCTCCTACAGACTATGGTGAGCAGTTAACAGTTCTGAAGAACAATTCATTTGTCTTTATGTGTTTGACAAAAATTGATCATTAATCATGATTTACAAATCCCTACTTCTCTCCATTGACTCAGCCATGAATGAATCACGGATGACTGGATCACACCGTTGCCCACACTAGAGTTGTCTGGAGTCAGGTGAGATGAAGCCCTCTGTAGGTTTCTAAAGAGGTCCAGGGACCTTGCAAAGGAAGTCTGGGACAGATTTTGAAATTTTTAAATGGAAGATTTTTAAATGCTCTCTTTTTCTCTCCTCTGTTAATCGTCTGTATTATGATTCTCTTCAGCAATTTATTTGTAAAGACATATTAGGCTCTTTTCAGCTTTTGCTGCCTTTGTGATCTAATAA
The DNA here is from genome assembly GCA_013399875.1 of Gymnorhina tibicen. Lineage (NCBI taxonomy): Eukaryota > Metazoa > Chordata > Aves > Passeriformes > Artamidae > Gymnorhina > Gymnorhina tibicen. The sequence goes on along the minus strand of VXAZ01010277.1, from coordinate 784,365 downwards.
TTTACATAATAATTTTCTTGCTAAGGAATGTTGAAGAATATCTGCCTTGAACGCTCATGGTAAATTACAGTAGCAGACAAACAGAAGTATTTGCTATTTTTCGAGTGGGTTTCAGCCAGGAGAGATAGAACCATATTGTTTGGAGTGACTGAAGCACAAAAAAATAACCCAGTCCTTCAGAACAGACTTAACAATTTGTTATTCTGCTAAATGAAAAGTCGGGAAACTAAAACATCCTTTCTGAAAACAAAGTTCCCCTACAGGTCTCAGAAATACGCACTGAAAATTGCCAAGTTTTCAAAATCTTAAACATCGTAGCCTTTGAATTCCGTGTTCTGTTCACTGGGATTTATCAAACTTATTTTGTTTTTTCCACATTCTCCATTCTTTTAACTCCTCTTATCCCACTTTCCAAAAGCTCACACAGTTTAATAAAAGCAATGATTACTTCCATCTATTTCTCCTCCAGGCAAGACGCTTCAAATGTGCCACGTTTTCGGAAACTCGTCTCAGAAGCAAAACTGCACGTGAGAGCTGAAACGTGCCTGTCCCTCCATGTGACTTCTGAATAACTGAGGCATGTGAACAGAGATGTGAAACTTTGAGGAAAGGGGAAAAAAGGGGGGCAGTTAAGTGCTGAATGAGTGGGTCGTGTTGCTTCATTCTCGCTCTCTTGTTACCGTCTGGTGACTCAGCATCACAAGGGGAATAGTGACTCGGCAGTTCTTGTAAGCCCTGTCTAGTAATTCCTTCAACATATCAAGTTGAGGTGGAGTTTTCTTCAAAAGCAGCTAAAACTGGTTTGACATCTGGTTTTGAATCCTGCTTATGAGCTGCCCACAGTTTGTGTTGCTCTCCTACAACGTGGAGTGAAATGTAGAATATAACAAAATGTGATGCCTTTTTTTCCGGATGCTCTGGGGAGAAAATAAAAGGAAAAAAAACCCTAGAGAAATTAATTCTTTACCTCAATGACTTTGTAATGTAAGGCAAATGTAATAATCCATACCATGCTGAGGAATAGCTTTGTGCTGTGTTGCCAGAAACTTTTTCCATAGAGAAAAGAATGAACTCTCCTGGGGAAGTCAAGACAGTTTAAATACATGGTGCAGCTCTCACATGACAACTGGTACAACTTCTCAAAATTGCTGCTAATGCCAAGAGCAGAGTCAGCAGAAGTGGTGTACAGCCAGAACACCCTCAGCCCCAAAGCTGAACAACATCTGAAATGCAGTGCTCAAGTGTGCCTTACGAATTTTTTTATTGTCCTGTTAGCTTCGATCATTGCCAGCAATACGATCTGTAGGATGTGTCTGATACAGAGCTTGGAAATGTTGCAGGCTTCCGTTGAGAGGTGGCTTGGAGAATGTGCTTCTGCACATGCATTGCGGGCAGCACTGCTGTCCAGCAAAATATCTCTGCAGGGATGTTGTCACGTTATCTGAAGTCAAAAGGTTCAATGACAGGACACCCCCTAAAGCTGAGCCAAGTAATGTACTGTAAGCTGCTCCATCAGCTCCTGATATTATTCTTTTATTTTCTTACTGCTTGACTTTCTCTGAAGGATGTGGCCTTTTCCTGTGCAAAACTTCCTCTTTCACACCACCATATGAACCCCTCCAGGAAGGTACATCTGTTCTCTTGTAAGACATGTTCTTCTCCTCTACGCTGCTGACTCACCAAACTAGGAATTGAAGGTGGTCCCTTCCTAGAAGGAGAGTACATCCGAGCTAATATGCTTTATCTAAAAGAAAGAATAAGTGGGAACTTTAATTTCTGATGAAAATGAGAAAAGAGCCCCCTCAAGCAGCATTGCAGTGAAATAGTAAGAGAAGGTTCTTCTACCTTCTCAAAAGAAGGTGCTTTTGAGGTTAGTCTCCACTCACTACCAAATTTCCCTTCAGAAGGTGTCCTGTCTTGCTTTGATTGTAGATAGGATGTCTAGTAGATGTAGATGTAGATGTAGGATGTCTAGTAGTTGTTTCCTGTTTCTGCAGATGTGCCTTCACTATTCAAGGCCTCATTTTTGATTTGAGCCCAAATCCCTGAGGGATAAGAACAAAGTTGGAAGCTCATAAGAAATTATTTTGCTTAACTACTCTTTTGCTTCTGCTGTGAGTGGATGGACAGCAGTAAGAAAATAAGGAGTTTCAGCTGTGCCAGACTGCAATGCTTCCAAAACTCCAGCTTTGGCTAGTGCTGAACCAGTGGGGCACACCAGCACGAACCCAGCAAGGTGTCTCTGGCTGTGGTGCTGCCTTTTGGGGCAACACTGGGGATTCAGAGCCACACACAAATCACCTCTGCTGTGCAGAGGGATCCAGATGTTAAAACCTTAAACAAGCAGAGGAATATGAGGGCTCTCTTGGGGAATAAAGAGAATAGTGGGAAAATGCCAAGAGATTATTAGCTCAGCCAAAGATTACGCATTTGCACTGGTAATTAAAGTATTTTGCATTGGATGCAGGCTTTGGCAAGTGCCACCAACAAAAGATTTCACACATGCATGCGTGAGTAGAAGTCCATAAGGGTTTTCTTTCTGTCTGTCTCACACACACACACACTCACACACAGGCAAACAGAAAGAATGAAATAAGCCATTAAGAAATATTTCCGCATAATGCAATTATTACAGCTGTATAATTGAATGGGGAAACCATTGATCTGTAGTAGAAAGGAAATTGCTCTTTTCATTGTGTTCCTATGAATATGTGAACATTAATCTCAATCTATAATCAACGTTCATTTCAAATCTGATTGCGTGCCACTAAACACCCGTAGCTATGCTAACATTATGTTAATACGGTTCAACATCATAGCTCCCAGTTTCACAGCACAAATATTTTTCTTTGGCAATCAATAGTAATTTCAGCTGAGTGGATGGAAGTCACGTTTTAATGGTAATCTTTCCTCCAAGCCTCCAAGTGGAAACTCGACTGGTACCTTAACACGGTCGCATGTAATCAGATAAATTAACCTAAAAGAGAGAGAGAGAAAACACAGATCAGGAATAAAAAGCGGCGCCAAGAAGCTCTACATTTTCCTGATGGATTAAAGTGCTCATTATCATGAGAGAGAGAGTGGATTTCAAGAGGGGAACTGAATTCCCTTGGCTTTGAGCCGTGGCTGGAGAGGCAGCAGGTCACAGAAGGCTCAGCACAGCCGGGGACTCCGAGGAGGAGGGGGAAGCAAAGCAATTCAGCCAGGGCTGAGCTGGACTGTGCTGCTGAGAGCCCAACTGGCCTCGGGGCACCAGTGTTTGTCCAGGAATAAGGAGTCTCAGTTTTAGTGCTGCAGTGCACTGCAGGCTTCCTGTGGGACCTTGGGTAAATGGCTTATTCTACTTGTGCTTCGCTTCCCTGGTTCTGAAAAAGGAATAATAGTGCTCCACTGTCCCCTGGGGATGCTGTGAAGATTTGGGGGTGATCAGTTCCTGGGAATGGGAGCTACAGAGCTATGATGCATTAGTTAGATCTCTCTTGGCTTTGCTGTTTCATGGAGGTAAAGCTGCTACTGTGTTATATCAAACTGCTTTATTTCCTTAATGGCATCTATTTTTAGGTATTTCCAAAGCCTTTTTTTTTTCTGCATTTGAGGGGCCAAGTTGCTGGACTGAGTTCCTTAAAATCTTGCTTCTTTATAAAGTAGAAAAAACCCCGTGATCATTGAAGTCTAGAAAGAAAGTACCAGGTACAGACCAGTTCCATCTTCACAGTTATCAGGAGCTCTATAAATTCTTACCTCCATAAAGATGTTCAGACATATGAACATTAGGATGGGAAAACATCTGTGCTGATTAAGCCCAAGGCTTGCTTAGCCCAGTATCCTCTCCTTTAAAGTGGATGGATAGCAGGAGTTTAAGGGAGCATGGGAGAACTGATCAGACATATGGAGATACTTCCCCACAGAACTCTCCCAGGATCTGATGACTCAGGTGCTTCTTGAGCTATAAATGTTATCTTCATCTACAATAAAGTGTTTAATTTCATTGCATTTTTTTTCTTTTTTTTTTTAATTGTTGAGCATGTATTTCTAAGAAATCTCAAGGGGTATTTTTTGTCCAAGAGGTTTTCCAACCCCTCTTTGAACACTTGCAAGCCCTTTGCACCATCAGCTTCCTCTAGCCAGAACTTCCTCAGATCTTCTGTGCACAGGAACGAATTGTTTTGGATTCTACAGACCTTAAACAAGGTTTTTCAGCAGCAAATATAGACTGTATGTTGCCTTGGTAGTACCTATTTTGCATCATGTTATTTTTATTTCCTACCTTGAGGCAGCTTTTAAAGAACCTGATATGTAAATCTGTTATCCTTAAATCTGCTTCTTGGAAGTCTGGTCCCTCCTATGCTCCTTAACAGATTGAGGTGTCTTGACTTGTGTACCCCAAAAGACTCTCCAAACAGTGAGTCACTTCAAAAATCTTATCTCTGTTAATTTATCTTGTGCTGGATAAATTCCCAGTGTCCCATTAACCCAGGGTTGCTTGCAAAGGTGTTCTCTATGGAAGCCAGTCTTCTCAGTTGTTAGTCCAGGGTCCTGGCCATGGTCTAGCAGAGGTCCTTGGGACTTTGCTCCAATCCCAAACACCTCCCTGTTTTAGGGGAACAGGGACCTCCTGAATGGATGTCATGTCTAATTTTGCAGTTTGTTTTATGCGCCTTTTCTCTTTTCTAGTTCTCTCAAAGGTATGGGCTTTCAGCAACCTGCTCAGATTCACCAGGGAGGAAACCAAACACAGAAAGACAAGCTCTGAAGTGTCTACAGCACAAGAACAGGCTCCTTTTGTCAGAGTACACCAATTTCACGTGCTTTGGGCCAAAGCAGAAATCCCTCAAACTATTTCACCTTTTCAGCTTAGCCATGTTGAGTTTCCATTCTGTGTAACACCAGAAATTCTGAGTAGTGTCACCTTTACCCGTTGGGGTTCTCCATAAGAAATGTGCAACCCCTTGGTAAATTTGTGTTACTGAAGGTGTCCACCCAGGCTGTTTTGGTTCAATAATGCTTTCCCACTGGCTGTGTGGGAAGTCTGTTGGAAGACGGAACTTAAATATCTCTTGGCTAACTTGGATATATCTCAGGTAGGCCCTTAAAAACAATGTTATTTCAAAATTAACAGAACACACTTGTGTGTGTGTAAGGAGTGAGGTTACAGCAAAAAGCAGCCCCTTCCCTCCTCTAAGCTGAGCCAGTTTCAACTGGCCTCTGGCTTTCCCCGAGATCAGGAAGTTGAAAATGTGACTGAGAGCCAACCCTCTCCCTTCTCCTATTTGATTCCTGTGCCCAGGCCACTGTGGATCTGACCCCAGGACCTCCTGGCTCTAAAAATGGATTTTGTACTGCCCAAGTGGCTCCTGTAAAGTGCAGAATTGGAAATGCAGTGTTTGTAGTTGTAATGACTTGCAGAAGAGGTGGGCCTTTGGAAACAGGGAAAATTGGCTGCCATCACCTCAGTGGCTTCTTAATGTGGCCCAAAGAAAAGGAGAACCATTATCTCCTATTTGTTGCAGGTTATTCAAGCCTTCTAGCAAATGGTCTAAATTCCCACTGGTGTAAACTGGATTAGCTCACTGGAGTCAATGGAGCTGAGCTGTTTCACACGCTGGCTTAGGATTTCTCCTGTTATCTTTGAGCACGGCAAGAATAAAAATTGTAGCATTACAATTAAAGTCCGTCCTATGCTGTGGATGATAATCCGTGCCTTTCCCTGTCCCCATGGAGCTGAGTTGTCTCAAGATTATGAGCCTTAGATGTTTAGAGCAATTTTGACTGGATCAGAGGTTATAGCCTCTGCTTTTTAACATTCTGCTTTTATTTTCAGGCTATGAAGTGTAATAGTTCACCATTTTGGTTTAAGTATCACAATAAAAGTCAGTGAGATGGAACAGGCAATAAGCAGCCGTTTTACATCAGTGCTGCTGAGACGGAGTGCTTAAGTCTTCATTAACCTACAGAGGAAGGAGCTACAGAAAAGACACTTGAAATAAAATACCAGGGATGAGGCTCAGATCTCCTCTGGATTTGCACAGGCAGACACTTTGGAAGGCTGGTCTCTAGTGGGAATGTCTCTTCGTGTCTGTGCTCTCATGCAATAAATAGCAGGGTAGGGAAGCCCCACACTGGTGTGTCAGGGGCTGGAGTGCCTGGGATGTGTCACTGCTGATGGACATCAGGAGCTGAAAGCCAGGCAAGCTGTACTGCAGGGACTTCATAACTCAGGGATGGCATTTCTGCATTTGCAGCATCTCTTCATTCTTCATTAGGCCCTTTATTAGAATTCTGAGACTGCTGGGTCTCATCTGACACATGGTATTCTGTTAATGGTCCACGTTTCTGCATATGGTCCAGGAGAAGGTGGGGAGTACAGTGGTAGGTGGAAAGATTTCAGATTTCCCTCAGCCCTTCCTCAGAGCAGAGAGGCTCCAGGCCTCAGAGCATCCCCGTGGTCTCCTCTGGATTCACTCCAGCAGGTCCTTACCTGTCTTGCACTTTATCTGCTCTCTGCTGGGACATAATTGAAGATGCTTTATGTGAGACTTCAGACGCTTTTGATGAAGGAGGAATAACACTTTCCCTGCAGCCCTGAAACAGGAGAGCTCAAATAAAGGTACTGCTGCTTTCCCCCATTGCTGAACCGAGCCTTCTCCCTGGTCCCAAAAGTGCAGAACCCCAGCCCTGCTTTACACAACACTTTTCTGCTGTTTATGTGAAAGGTCTCTTTGAGATTGCCTCTATTTACTCTTCAGTATAATGAAGATTGTTTCCCTTGCCTGGGGGTAGAAGTAGAAATGCTGAAAATTTACTGTTCTGGTGTATTGTTTAAAAGAGATTTCTCTGTGCCATGAGTGTGTCTCTGCCTTGTCCTGGGTTTTGCCGTGTCAGAGCACTTCCAACACCTTCTGCAATCTCTGCAGTTTCTCTGTTTCCTGGGCTTCTGTTTGAAACCCAGCACAACTGTGACAAACTTTCCAAGAAAACAGCCGCTCCCTCTATTTTTGATTCATGTTTCCCCCATTTTCATCCTAAATTTTCTCCTTTTCCGGACAAGTCGAACACCTCCTCCTTAATGCTGAATAAAGAATGGTAATACGTGTTTTGGGTTTTTTTCCTAAGAGGAAACTGTGAAGAAATAACACACCAGGAAAACATCTGCCTTAAAATCGGCAGATATACCCATCTACTCCACTTGTGTTGCTGCAGGAAAACACAGTAAAATGAACCAGGTGCAAGGTGAAAGACAAGGCTTAGAGTCTGTTTTCACTTTTGTTAGAGGCTTCTTAATTTGCTTACTTAGTGGAGAAATTCAGAGATATTTATTAACCTGTTATCTAAAGTCCTCATATTCATGTTACATGAAAATAGCTGGTTACAAGGAATTTTGCTTCCAATTGGAACTAGAGGTAGTAATGTCCTGGAGTACACCTGCTTTGTCAGTCTGCATTGCCAAGTGCAGATTTGCAGCAAGGTGGAAATGAAATGAAGCAATATTTTCACATCCTTGTAGGTGAACCTGGGCCACTCACCTACAGGTGGATATTCAAATCATGGCCTCAAGTCCCTTGTCTTATCAAGGGCAGAAAAGTACTTTATTTACATGAGAAAAGCAATATATTAATGGTGAGGAAGAGTCAGAATAAATACTTTAAAGACTATGAAGCATTTGGATGCTACCAGGGTGAATATAATGCAACTAACTGAGATAAAAGGATGGTTGGGAATAAGGAATAAAATAAATAAAAGTAGATAAGTAAGTGCTTCATAAAGCTCTGCTGTTTCTTCAGAGAACAATGACCGTTCCTCATGTCCTAAGATTAGCAGGATGTGTGTGATCTTAGTGGCTACCAAAATTCTTGTTAGAAAGTGAACAAATCACACAGGTTTTACATAATTTTTATTTGTGTTTTTACCTCCAAATTCCTGAGTGTCCTTGCCCTGAGAGACAAGGACATGCTAAAGCTGTGCTGAAGTCTGCATGGTTTTGAGCACTGACTAAATGAAGCACTTTCAACAGCCAGTGACTCAGTGTAAATCTTATACACTGGTTGGAGATAACATCTAAAATAAAAGTGCTTTTTTCCTCTTTTTCTTCACGGCCGCTGTTGTCCTATGAGAAAGGGCTCTCTGTGTATTTAAACATTGATGAACTCTTAAGTAAAGAATCAAAACAAAGAGAAAAAAATAGTCCCCAGGAGTGTGTGAACAGCGAGGACTTCTCTGCCTTTGCCCTGATTCTTTTTCCCCTTCAAACAGCTGTAAATCTTCATGATCTCTCTCCTTGTCCACCGACTCTGCTAGAGGCAAATGAGCAGGGACAGGCACAAATATTCAACCCTAGAGAGAGAGAATGCTAAAATAATCCCTCTCTACTCCCACCCTCCATTTACTCTCTCTCCACTCTGGGCAGCCACACCAGTGCCAAGATGTGTCAGCACATGCAGGGGTTTATCTGATTCCATTTTAGATCTCTGCTATTTGCTTGCAGGACTTAAGCAAGTGAGAATTTTATAATGGGCTGATCAAAGATGAATGGAAACCTCCTCTTATTCCCATCTCAATTTTCTGAATAGCAGCATCTCTTTCTATCCATCAGGCTCTGGAAAAGGGACACTGCCTCTCTCGGAATCGTTTCCCGTATTTTTCAATTCCAGTAATTAAGAAAAAAAGTGATAAAATGCATGAGAAGTGTGTAGCAACACGATCCAGTTTGTGCCTGAGAGTCCTTCTGTGGAGGTGACAACACATCACATTCCCAGGGAGCTGGGAAACATCACTGGGATGTTGCATTTATCCCACCCAGGGATGTGGCTGAGATTTCCCTGTGCCCCTCTCTGCTCCCAGGGACATTGGCTGTACAGACCTGAGGCAAACAGTGCAGCAATGACAGATCTGCTGCAAACCACATCTATAGCTACAAGAATTTTAACGTAAATAGAAACAAACAGCAACTGAATGAAGTTTTTAAATCAAGAACTGAGACTCCAGAGGACTTGGACTATGTGGCTTTGTTGTTTGCTTTTGTGACAAGGTTACTCTCTTTGTGTCAAAAGGGATTTTATAGTTGCCTTTTAAAGAAGTGTAAGCTCAAACAATATTAGGACATTCTTCTCTTTAACCCTATTTGTCTTTTCTATACAAAGTACAACAAGAGGCAGTATGTCATATAAAGGCAAAAGGGCTTAAGAATTGGTATTTTTCCATCACATCAGACATCTACAGGCCATGAAGACATCACCTACATGTGTATTTAGCTAAAAATTCTGAAGTTGGTCCAATTTTTGGCATTTAGCACCTGGGACCCTGGTGGTTGTGCCTCAGTGGTGGATTTGAACACAGAGCAGGCCGGACACAGGAGTGACTCCAGATGGCCTCTAATGCAGTGATATAGAAATGAAAAATCCCTTATGAGCTGCTGAGTACATGGTGTATATTTTAATCACCAGTCAGATGGTCTGTGCAGTGAGCACCACCAGAATATCCTTTTATTTCTCAATGAGAGAGCTCCTGTGCCTTTAACCGAGTGTGACAGTCCCTTAACCGCCGTGCCCCTCGCCAGAGGTTCATTTTCTTCCCCTGGGACATCACTCAGAGTAATTGTCCCCAGTAATAATCAATAAATCCAAATTATCTTGAATAAAGCCAGATTTATTTAACACAGTGTAACAAATAGAAAACCAGAAAGAAAATCCATGTAAATACAATTTAAAGAGAACAGGCTTGTCTGAGACTATGGACTATGTAGTAAGCACTCCAGCTGGCCAAGATATTTTACAACACTCTGTAGAGACCAGCACATTAACCCTTTAGATTAAGGAAAGTAGATTTTTGACTTGAGGAAACCTCAGGCTGCACAGGACCTTCTTTTCTAAAAGACCCTCTCTTAAATAAAAATTTCTTAGCTCTCCACCTTGTTAACCTGCTGAGTAAGTAAGAAATACTAAAGGCTTTTTTTTTTAATATGGAAGGTCTTTTTTTTGATTATGCCACTCTGGAACTTCTCATGGAAATGCCTTAAATATTTTTCATTTTCTTCCTTCAGATGGGAGGCCATCAGAACATTCTCTAAAATCATCTAGTGGCCCTACAGCCTTTGGATTCTAATGGCACTGGGATCAAATTCATGCAAAACAAATTTTTACATCAGATTTCTTTCCCGTAGCTTAGAAATCAAATGCCATTCCCGCTTCTTTCATCAGCTGTTTTTTATTTCCCCGTTCCTAAAAGTCAAGTTCTCGGAGGCTGTGATTTCAAAATGCCATTTTCCTGGGACTGCTGGGTTCCAGTACTACTTCTCAGTTTCTGTGGTGACAGAAGTTTCTCCTGCAGCAACACTGCTGAGGTTCTTTCTCCAGCTAACTGAAGTTAACACCTCCAAATTATCTCTACTATTTGGTCTTTGCCTCAGTCTCTGAACACACATTCGCAGTGGTGCATGTGAGATTCCTCTTCCCCTGCACCACTCCTTCACTTGCTCTTTCCCCTGAATATCCTTTATTATTTGATTCACTCTACAGTGAGAGCCTGCACCACTCAGAAACTTAAAAGGGATTTCAGCTGGAGAGGCATTTGTAATTTTGTTCTTTCAAGGACTGGGTATTTCGAGGCTGATTTTTCAACCTTCCCATGTAAGATGATTGTGCTGTGATGCCATCCTTGAAGTAGCCTCTGTTGGCATCCCACAGATCAATTACTATAAATTAGTCTTTGAAAATTTGATGGCGACTTGGTTAAAAAGGAGGCTTCCAACTATGGTGGTTTAAATGTGATTTTTTGTCGTTATAATTTACTGTAGTGTTCAAGCAAGTAATTTCATGAACTTTGAGAAAAGAATTTAATTTTATGTCTTCATGCCTCCACGCCGAGATTCCATGAGAATTCAGCACTAAGGTGTCAGGGCTTGCTGCAGCCTTTCCCTTTCCTCTGAAAGCCTTTAGGACCTTCATAACTTTGAGAATGGTTCCTCTGCCAAATACAGTTAAAATTAGCCAACTCTTTCAAAAGTTTGGTGTGTTTATGCACATGCCCAGAGCATGAGTGTGCAAAGCTTGCTCCCTCAGAGAGCAGAGATAAAAGGAAATTGGCCACTATAATTGAAATTGATAAAAGTATTCAACATTTTTAACAGAGCAATTCAACACTACTCTTATCACATTCTTGCTTTTTTGCAAAAAATTGTAGTGACCCACATCCTCATATTTGTTTATGTCACTGAAAGCAAGATTGTGATAAGTAAAAAAGTATGCAGTGTACCCCAAAATAACTGCGGATGTAGATAATTGCCCCTCTGAAAACCTTGTTTGACCAGATTATTGTGCAGTTCTCGATGTGTGTATTTAGAATTTGTGGGCAGCTTTTAGCATGCACACAATTCTCTTCAGACACATTCCTTCTCACGCCTGACCTCCGTTTTACATGATTTTAAGCTGTTTTCCTCCTAACGTGAAGCAATTCCCAGTGCATTTCAACAACATATTTAGCATGCCATTAATTTTTTTCCCCTTCAAATCTCATTCCATCTGATAGCCTGGCAGCTCTGACTATAACCAGTTTCCTTCTCATTACCAGTCCTTTAAAAGGGAGGAAGAAGACATCTTCAGGGTTTCATTACCTTTCTTCTTTCCCATTGTGAATTTCCTACTTTGCCAAAAAACCACGGAGATTGTTGTTCACAGTACGCATCCCACTGACAGAGAGAGAGAAATAATAAAACCATAATGCTCAAATTGAATCAACTGCTGTCATTGTGTTGCAGATAATTGAGCATATTTTTAGAGTCCTCCTCTGTGGAGGTTTTTTTCATTTTTTTCTGTTAAGTCATCCTCTGTGCAGGTGTTTCTATTTGGGGGGCGGGTACCTCTCTCTTTGCTCTGTTTCTGAAGCACCGAGGGCACAAAAATTGCCACAATTCTAAGACAGCCTTTGCTGCTTTTCTTAGGGTCTAACAAGTTGATACAAGAAAGGTCTGGTCCCATCTTTACCCCCATAATCTGCTAAGTGTTAGTATCAGCAGACCCTAACAATCAGTGTAACAATTATTAAACATATTTTCCTTCCCCAAGAAGAGGTGCAGTTTGGCTTCTTGGCTACCTTCTTATCTTTTCACAGAGTGGCCCTTGGAAGTGGAGTCAGGAATGAAGTCTCCTCATATTTGGCACAGGACAGGTTGATTCCTTAAAATCAACCTTGTCTGAGTGAAAGGGTGAATTTGAGTTTAAATTTTTCATTTTTAGGTGTTTCCCAAGGATTTGCTCTAATTGCCAAAACCTCCATTATGTCTGAATTTTTAAATAACACTATTCTGAATATTGTTCCAAAGTGATTTTTTGCATTTTCAAAATTGCCTTTCATTTTCAGTAGAAAACTTTATATGTCCATTGGCCAGATCCTGCATTAGGGCAGACTTCTGTTTGTAAAAGTACTTGAAGAGAGTTGTTTTTATATTGTCGTCCTAGTTTTGGATAGGAAAATATTTTAAAGTGCAAAATCTGATGGCATGGAAAACACTTTCCTTCCACTTCACTTTTTAAAATAACTGCCTCGGTTGAAATACTATTCTGCTTCTTTTACTTTTTCCTAGTGCCCATCAATAATTCATTACATTATTAGGAAATGGATAAAGCTGGAATAAATCATTTAATACAGTATTTTCCAAATTCATATCGATGTGAGTTTGAGTGTGTGGGATACAAGAAGGTGATTACCATTTCCAGCAAGTAACAGAAACAGATGAACTGTACAAAACACTCAGCAAATGCCGTACATTTGGCAATGCAACTTTCTGGCTCCCTGGACATGGCACAACCCAAATCACTAAAATCTATGAACATGCAGACCCAAGCACTGTCTGATGTGGCTGTGCATGAGCAGGCTGTGAATTACTAAAGGATTTAAACACTTTCCAGGGCTGATAGCTGCTTTTTTCCTGAAATTTGAAGTGCAACCTGTGATGATGTACATTGTCACTGAAAGCAAGACACCCCTCACACCTTTCAGCTCACATATATGGAGCAGATTTTTTAATAGAGCTCCTGTCTGTATCACCAGTGTGGAACTACACCTTCGTAAGTCCCATAGTCAGCAGTGTCAATCAGCTGAATAAAATTGTGCATGTGCTGAAATGCTTTGCTGACGGGGAAATGCAGGCTGCAACAGCTTACAACCTGCAGGGACCCAAACTGGTACCTGAATGTGAAAACCACTATGACATACCCTCTCCCAGATAATTTCCCCACCTTTCAGTCTGCATGAAAAAAGGCTGCAAAGCCTCCCAAACATGCAGACTCTGCCCAGAAAGCTGATCAGACCTCAGCCAGTGCTCATAGATACCACAGGAGCAGGGAGCAGCACGTGGCACCTTCCTGGTCATTTAGGAATTGCAGAAGGAGCTAAGCTGAGACTGGCTAGTGAACTTGAGGTCAAGTTTAATTGCTCTAAAGTAGTGCCATGGGAAGGTGGGGTTTAGTTAGTTTGTCCAATGGAGGTTTCGGAAAAGCAGCCACTGACTCAGCTTATTTAAAACTGCCTAAGGAACATGTGGTCCACAGGGCAGAGGTGCCCACTTTAAAACGCTTTGGCCATGGATGTCCATTCCTGCTTGATTTACAGGAATGTGAAACAGGTACTTGTTTGACAAACCAGAATGCATTCATTCCATGCTCCTTCCCCAGCTCATAAGCCATGCTAATGGTATTAATGAGGATTAATGGAGGCTTGAGAGAATTAGGAAAGCATCCTGTATGTCAGCCCTTCAGCAAAGCCATGTCTTAAGATTTATTACATTTACAAACACTTCTCACCAAAAAAAAAAAAAAAAAAAAAAAGAAAGAGGAACTCAAAACCCCTCCTGCAAGCTCAGAGCTGGTGGCAGAAGAGTTGTTCAGCTGAAAGGAGGTGGAGGACCCCGAAGCCAAGCGCAGAAGAGAAGGGCAGCTGTGGGAGTGGAGGAGCTGGCAGGGCTGGCTCAGCCCCGGTGCCAGCTCCATGCTCCAATGTGAGATCCAGCTGGCAAACGGGAGCTGCAGAAACGCTGCTCTCTTGCTCAGCATATCTGCTCTTAATTACCTGCCTGTAAATCAGGATTCATTTAATAAGTCTGTGGAGCTGGACAGTGTGTAGGCTACAGTACCTGCAAGCTGAATTTCTCCGCCCTGGGTATGTGCAGGTTTCAGCTGCTGCTGTGAACATCTTTTCTCATGAATTCTACATTTTGCTTCACCCTCCAGAACCGAAACTGCCCTAAAACATGAAGTTGAGTTCAGATAATGATTTGTACCACAAACAAGAGGTTTTCAGCTGCAGCAGCAGGGCAAAGACACCAGCTCCCAGCCGCAGCACGGGGCCAAAGGCTGCCGTGAAGTCCCCAGTGCTGAGGTAACAAAATGAGCAGGAATGAAATAGTGTAGTACTCCGTGTAGATGAGAAATACGAATGAGAAGAGCTTTTCTGAATGAAAGAAAAGCAAACCCCAAACCTGATAAGGAAATGTTTTAAAAGGCCTTTGACACAGATCAGTTCTAGACAGTAACAGTCCCTGGCAAATTTGGTTTTGATGAGACAAGTCAGAGGTGCTGATTCCGGCTGAAAACTCAAGTGCTGAGTGCTTTGGGTACCTTGTGTTGCTTTTACATCATTTTTCAGAGTTGTAGGATGGCATATTTTATTTCAGAAGAGCTGAATGTCAAGACCCTGTTTTGATGAATTTAGAAATGTGTTTAGACCAGAAAACTACTTCCTTCTCCATTGCTTTCTGAACCCTGTTAAAAGTAACCTGTTCAACTTTCGACTGTAGAGTTTATCCAACTTTAGGCCACTGTATCCTTCCAGCAGCAGCCCTTTGGCTTCTGTGAAGGATGAGTGACTGGCTGTCTATCACAAAAAAATGAGCTTTTTCCATCACTGTCTTCATTTCTAATTTACATCCATTGGCACTTTCAGTTATATTCCTAATTTTTGTCTCCTGAGAAGGAAGCTTTTCATACATCCATTGTTAAGTAGAATCTCCAGGAATTTCCAGAATAGGGAGGGAAAGAGAAGAAGAAAGAAAAAAAGCAACCTTCTTTTCCTTCATTTTTTTAAAAAAAGTCTTTTTTTTTGTACTCCAGCCAGATGGAATTAGGGCAATTGTTCACTTGCAAGTACTATGGAGATTAATGAGGTCCAGAGGCAGAGCCATGAGAAAATAGAAATGTAAAAAAGTGAAGTTTCCAAAAATACAGCCTCCACGATACCATAGGGATGGATCAGATTGAATGTTTCATCTCATAGCCTGACTGGGCAGGCTGCCTCATGTTCTTAGCTTATTAAAAACCTGAACCCTTTCTTCACCCTCTCAGGCCAACCCTGGTGAAAACAGAGCTGATGCTCACGACTTGCATGTCTGTAGCCAAAGGGTCACGGCCCTCACTTGCCAAATGTTTAAGATATTTAAACTCACCTAAATGTTTTAGAGTGTTCTGTTTGCATTTCTTTGGTGAGCTCACTTTGAATTAGCACGTGTTGTTTTCCGAGTTCTGTGAGAGAGGGACGGAGCACCGGGAGGCTGCTGTGATTAAACTGGGGGTCAGATTTAGATCTGGGCTTCCAGACTCGGACCACTTCACTGAGGTACCCTGTGACCCCAGCAGAACACCCAGGGACTCAACTCCTCCTCCAAACACAGGCTCTTTGGTGAGATGCTTACAATTGGTTGGACTGTCTGAAACTCCAAAGGGTCAAGTCTTTCTCATCTTCTTCATCAAGGTCAAAATGATTGTAACCTGCAAATGCCAGGACTGCACCTTCAGTCCTTATTCCTGTCTGTGTTGGGAAGCTTCCCAAGGCATGGGGTGAGGCTAAAAAGCTGTCCTGCTAAGGGCTTGTGCCTTGCAAAGCGATTTCAAAGCAGCAGAGGTGATGTGCAAAAGCAAACAGCAGTGACCCACCTGCTCATGATCTATCCAGAAAGGTGTGAGAGGTCTTTAAGCTGTGTACTGGCACACAGTAAACAGCCCTGATGCAAAATGTTTGGAGACAATTGCTGCCTACTTGAAGTTCCCCAATATTCAAGAGTCTGTTATGTCAAGCCATTGGCACAAGAATATCTGCAAGAGTCACTCACATTGTGGGTCCAGCTTTGCCACACACAGAGCATCTGGGTTTTAAAGTTGTGTGTGGAGAAGGAACAAGGAGAGGGGCTTAGAAAATAATGCATTTATTTTCATGCCTTGTTCCTTTCAGGTGTTTTTTTAACAGTCCCTATTCTGCTAGCAAATCCAAGACAGGCTTTATTAGAGCAGGAAATACCGTTCAAAAAGTGTTGCTTTAAACCATTAGATGTGGTCCGAAACTTGCTGTGTTAACAAAGCATGGAGAGGAAAACTCACAAGGCAGCTACTAAAAAATTTCAATACTCAGTACATGGGACAGTTAAATTTAAAGCAGCTTAAATGACTCCTGTGTTTTACCTGCTGCTACCGCCACACACAGATCTTGTCACTTTAAATCTTCATTTGGCAATTTTCTGTTCCATAACTGTAGGGTATATACTTGGATCCACAGAAGTATAATATTCTGACAGCTGTTTCCTTTGCTAGCAGTTTATTTAAGCACATTATTTGGTGCAATTTAGACCTCATTCAGAACTACTTCAAAAACTTAAAAAGACTCATTTCTCCCCCTGCTTGTCTGTCTGTCTGATACCACTCCAGTCATCAGAGCTTCCAGTTCACAGTATCATTTCAGCCATAGTTAATCAAACTCAAAGAGGAAAGGCATATGCTTTCAGGCTAGATTTAACCTTTATGTGGGTGCCAGAAAATCTTTGGATGTAGAAAGAAATAAGAAGAAAATGCTTCTGCTGAGAATATCAGGAGGGTATGCCTCCATTTATAAGGGCTGCTCCAGAACTTGGATTATATGAAGCAAATTAGCTGCTTTGAATGAAATGTGATTTGAGTTTAAGACTCTGTAGGAAATTCTTGTTCTTTATGCACTAGCCCCTGGAGCTCAGACACACTCTCAGACCTGCAGATATCCTTGGTACACAACTCCTGCTGAAAACAGTGGGAATTCATTTCCTCAGCACGGAGAGTAAGGAGGGTTTTTTGGAGTGAGGTGGTTGCACAGGAGCAGAAGGAAAGAGAGGCGTTATCTACAAGGCATGGCAGAGGTTTGTGAGATAGGAGAGGTGGCAGAGGTGTCCCTGGCCTTGCTGTGTTTCCTGCCCAAGGACTGGGAGGGAGCAGGGTGCCTAATGTGGCTCCTGAGATGACACAGCACCCGGCAGTGGGGAAGGCACAGCTGCTTTCAGGAGGGTGCAGTGCATATGTGCAGGTTGAGCAAAGACCCAGCTCAGTCTGGACTCATGCCCAAGGTTTCTTGAGGCCTGAATAAGCATCGTGTCTTGTTTGCTGTTTGACCCTCTCTGCTGTGCTGGGAGCAACCAGGAGCTCTTGGAGCAATGGCAATGGAATCATTTTGCAAATCTTGCTAAAGGAGACCCACGCCGTGTTTCCAATCCGCTCCCACCCCAAAGTTATGCACGAGGCAGAGAAGTCCAGGTCTGTACCTTGAAATCCGAGTTTCCAACCTGGTTCCTGCCCCCTGGCAGATGGCAGAAGCTGTACATTGTCATGCACCCCTCCTGCAGCCTCCAGCCCCGCTGGCTGCACCCCTGCACCTCCTCCTGCCCCAACCTGCGTGTGCCGCAGGAGGGGCTGACATCAGGCTTACTAATGCGGCTCCACAGCCAGAGATATCCATCTCCCCAGAAGTAATTAAATTAACCAGATTTACGCAGGCTTTCACCGCATACTTTGGGATTTCCAGAGAGCTGCCAAGATGTGGGGCTGAGCTGCGTGCTGGGAAAGGAGGGAAGGTGGACAGGAAGCTGGAGGTGCCCATCATGAGCACAGCATGGAGCAGATGCCTTTGTCCACTGCCTCAAAGCTGGGTTTGCCTTTTCCTGGCAGCTGGCAAAGGACTGTGGAGTTTTGGGAGGAGCCCTGCCCCAGTGCAAATCTTGAGACAATCTTTGACTGGGGAACAGGTCCTTCCAGGTTATGTCTGCTCCTACCATCCCTGTGCTATCAGGCTGCATCTGATGTGGGAACTCTTCCTCAGTTATAAACTAATTTGTAGCGGGCAGCAGAGTGTTTGGTGGTTAGAGGAGGGAGGGTAGGGAGGCATCCTTGCTTCCACCAGCAGATGCAGGGGTTTCAGCTGGCCCCCACAGCTCAGGCCAGCAGATTAAACCTGCCAATCTGTCGCTAATATCTGTATTAGCTCATTTTAAAGTTAGTTTAAGTAGATCTAATCTGCAGTTCAGTCACGGTGTACAGTGTGCACACAGTCATTTATTCAGTGCCACATCTTTCTCTTCTTAGTAATTTACCCAGACCCGCTCACCAAGAGGGCACTAATTGCCTGGATGAGGTGCGTGAGATTTAGCCAATGCTTCAAGTATTTGGGCAAGTCGTGTTAAAAGCCCGATGACTCAGTTTATCCATCTGTGTAATGGGGCATTCCCTTTGTCTCAGCGCTGTTGAAAGGCATAATGAGGTCTTGCAGAGATGCTGGGCTGCAGGTACTCAGCGTCTCCCAGGGCTTGGTCATTAGGTCTTGATGAAGTCAACCTTGCTCATGAAAGGAGAGGCAGAGACTTCCAAGAGTCCAGCAGGGCTGCTCGGATGAGGAAGTGCTGGAGAAGTTGCTTTGTGAAGTTCTTTGAAGCTCTTTGGAGAGCAGCAACTAAAGCATGAAAATTCCTGCGCTTGCCAATTTTAATGAAATATGACCAAGTTTGTTTTAGTGGGGTTTACTTCAAAATGTCCTTTTGTGTCTGAAGAAAGCAAAGTGGCTTTGTCAGCTTTGCTTGTGAGGTAACAAAAGTACTTGAAATGGAGCTGTAAAGGAGCAGTCTTTTAATTTAGTGGCATTTGGTATCATTCAACAAATGATAGACTAACAGCAGCTACTGTTTGCCTCAGAATTTCCCAGGCAGATTTCTCAAATCTTGGGGAAAGAAAAGACAGTGAAGAATAAAATTCAGGAATATTGAAGCCAAAAATGCCCTTACAAGTCTCTTCTGTGTCAATTGTACAAATGCAGAGCCTGTGGACAGAGGGTGCTTGCCCTGAGTTACTGCTCTCAGATCTTCCAGGAGCAGTGGCAACTCTGGTCTAACTCTCTGTGCATGTGTTTTTCTTCTGTCTGTTTCTATTTTGCCTTTTTTATGACAAGTACTGCAGTGAAGTAGTACAGCTTCCTTTTGCTCAGCTTTCCATAATTCCTGGCCCAGTTAACTCTGGCCTTGTTTGGACCTGCTTCTCCTACTGCAGCTCTGATTTTCACCATGGAGCTGGAAAACCAGATGGCTTTAAATGGCTGGAGGGTGCTGTCAAACAAGTGGGGATCAGCTTGGGACCTCGGTCAGAATGTTTGGGATCACTGAATACCTTTGCTTTTAGTGTCTTTACGGGATAACTTTTCTACCCTTATAAATGCCAGGCATGAGACAAAGGCTGTTTTCTTAGGGGGAAAAAAAGCAGCCCTATCTTGGCACAACTACTGAACAACACAACTTCCTAAAGGACTAAGAAAAAAACATCTTCTGGCATCTTTGTTCATTCACTCAGTTCCCCACCTGGCAGTAGATGTGTTCACTTTGCAAATGTCACTTTGTTATAACACTTTGTCCTTTGCTGTCTACTAAATTTTATGCAATGACAGTCATGGTGAACTAAAGTTTTAAAGTCCTGAGGGCTAGTTCCATTCTCACATGAGATTCTACCTAGTCTTTCCTGAATATTTTAATTCAGCTCTACATCTTGAATAACTCAGCACTGCTTGGCTTGCAAAATCTCAGGTTTTGTAGTGGGAAAGGGAAGAAAACAACTAGCACTTCACATTGCTCGCACTCAAATAGTAACTGTGATGGAAAAGTTCAGTCTTTCAGCATCCAAAAGTGTGTGGTACAACCTGCCCCACTTGTTGGATTATCCCTTTCCCTACTGCATGTCCACGTGCTGTGACAGCAAATAAGCATGCATGTCTGGCTTTCTGTCCCCATTAGCCTCTCCATTTCTTATGACCTTCCAATCTCTTCGGTCCAGGTGTACCAGCAGGTCACCAGCCAGTGACTTAATGACAAATGAGCCCCTTCTCCACCTAAGCTGTCTCCGTGTCCTCTGTGCTTCTGCAGTTGATGGAACACAGCTCAGGATCTGTTGCAAATTGTTTATTTTATATTGCTCTATCAGGCACCATTTTGTATGGCCAGGATTAATCTGCTGCCCAGGCAGAGCACTGGAGAGGAAAACAAATACTCAGCTTCTGAACAGAAAGGTGACTGGGAGAGAGATTGTGCGAGTTCACTGAGCGTTACTGTTACGAAACATCTGTGCTGTTTTGAAGGATTGTTCAGATAACCAGAATGAAATGACTCACCCCGAATGATGGGAGAGAATATTCAAGATATTTCTATATCTCTCAGACTCAGGATGTTGTACCTCAACCACCAATACATCTTTGGGAATTTCCCTTTCTGACCATAATATCAAAGCTAAAAACAGATCAGAAAAATGCCTGGTTTAAAATGAGATCTATTTTGTGGGTTGAGAGAAAACCACTGAAAAATCCCAGATCATTCTGCCAAGCCTATGAATTACAAATAGCAGACATGCTGGCTCAAGCAAATCCTTAGTTGCCAAACGCTCACCGTTATCTTCTTTGCGATGTTCCTCGCAGGTGTCAGGCTGCTGTGAGCTTAGCAGACACCACAGATTTCCTTGGACAGGCTAATACCTTTCCTGAGAGACATCTGTAGTCAAGACACAGCTGGAAACAAATGTGTCCCGTGTCTTCTCTGTCATAACTCATCTTTCCAGGGAGGCTCATGGAGGGACTCTGTGCTGTGACTGTTTTCTTGTTTAAGGCCGGAGAAGGCACCATCCAGTGCTGAGGCCTTTCAGCTTCTCCAAAACCTGGCCTGTAGCATTTCCCTCCTCACAATGCAGAACTTCTCCTTGTTCCTGGCTGCCTGTTGGCTGTGCCCTGGTGCTGAAGGGGATTTGTTCCTTTTTTCAGAAGAACCATGGTTAGACCTCTGCCGTCTCTTCTGCAATACGTGGCTGCCACAAGCATCAGACTGTTCACTCATGTTAGATTGAGAAGGATGGTTGTGGGAATTTGGTGTTCTGCAGGTAAAGAGCCACTTTCAGCAGTACCTCTTGTTCCATTTCTACCTGAGGGTCTTTCATGTTCCCATATTCCACAAGTGGCTGAACTGGCTGCTGTTTCCTGGGTCTCTTTTCTCCCCATCTGGGCTTCCTTTGCCCGAGCTCTCTGCCCTGTGATATGCTGATGGACAGTTACCCCTCCTGTTCTGCTGCTCTGTGTTCTGCTGCAGGGACTGCTGATGCAGCAACTTCAGAGTGGGACCCTCTACAAGAAGAAATCTTGCACTTAAAAATCCCCTGTTAACAACATTCAAAATATGATCCGTTAATCAAAAGCACATTGCTGAAAATACTCCCAGTGCTTCTCGTGCTAATTCCAATAAAGAATAAACTTTCACAGCAATCTGTAAGTCGGGTGAGTTTTCAGTAAAAGTGTACACAAAGAAAAGAAAATCTATAACTTTCGAGTAATTTAATCGAAAGGATACATTTACAACTTGCCAAGTATACTTTGGGAATGTTGTTAAACTAATGAATTCTGAGGAATGACACCACTTAGATTCAACATGATAATAAGCACAGAGATATCCCTTGTTGATCTCAATTTCTTCCCACTGGGAGCCTTATTAAGCCTGGCAGTGACTCTCAGAAAGTTTTTGCTAGGAATGGGCTGTTAAGACCAAAGGAATACTGTGCCATTAGAGGTGGAAACACGCAAAATATTGGGGATAAGCAAGAACATTTTGAGTAAGTTGGGAAACCTTGAAAAGAAAAAAGTTCCTTTTGAAGGGAAAATCAGAGGAATTCTTAGCATTAAAATTGTCTTTGTTCCATGTTTTGTTCAGCCAGTCTAATAAATAGAGAAATCGTATAACTTTAGTGACCACTCACACATTTCAGTGGAGAGCTCTTGAGCCGAGTCCTGCTGTGATCATGTCGTGACCAACTGGGCATAGTTTGTTTGCACCGTTTCCTTGCTGGAGAAATCCTCAAGAAAGGCAAAATCATAAAAAAAAGAATCGTGATATGTTCATGTAAAATCTCTGAGTAGACAAACCAAAAAGATACATTCCTCCATAAGAAAAAGTTCATAATGAATAATTCAGCTTGCTATACTAGTTACTGCAAGTCCTGCCCTAGTTAGCCAGACTGCAGAGTGCTGAGTTAATGAAGGCTACTGCTCTGACAGAGAAAGGAAACAGCATGATTTCAGCAGACCTACAAATATATCTCTCTATCTATATTTTAAACTCCATTAAGTGGAGTTAATAAAACTATAAAAGCACATCCTTAGTGTGCAGTACATGAGTGCTCCCATTAATTCAACTGTTGTTCTTTATGTTTAGAGTTAAGCAAATGCTTTTAACGATTTGCTAAATCCAGTCTCTGCTCCTTGGACTGGAAGTTACCTTTGCATTTTTACTGCCCAAACAGTCAAGAAATGATAAAGGAACAACTCCTGAAGTTATTAAGAGCTTGACCTGTCTGCATAATAATCATAATAATAACTCTTTTGTCATCAAAGAGATTCTCACTGAAGCCTGGGAGAGTGTAATTTTCTCGGGGGCCATTGTGCATGTGATCCACAACGCTGTCTCATCAAATAATCAAGTGCTGTGCTGCCGCTGGGATGTGTCAAGTTACACAAAGAAAATTATGCTTTTTGTGTGTCCATAAAACAAGAGTTCAGGGAGGCTTTTTAGGTTGGGAAGTATTAAAAAAAAAAAAAAAAAGAGGAAATATTTTCCATCTCCAAATGCACAACAAAAGAAAAAAAAAATTCTTTTCCTTTCTCCTTAAATCTTTCTCCTTAAATAACAATGATCACAAGCAGCAGACTGTTGTGAAAAAAGAGCAGAAAAAAGCACTTAAATGCACAACTCCAAAACAGACAAAGGATAATTACAAGGTAGACATGACATCGGTGAAGTGGCTTCTTCTTTTAAGGAAAACAAGATTAGGGAAAGCAGTATGGTTCTTTTCTTTATCCACCCAGTCTAATCCCATCTCCAAGCAAGGAGTGGCACAGAGGCATCGCAGTTTGGCACTGTGACCCCAGCTGAGGAAATTGCCAGAGCAAGTGCTCGTGTGCCATTAGCTTGGCGTGCTAAATGTTCAATATGAGCTTCGAGGGCTTTGCTGAATTTGGGGATTTGGAGCATTTTAAGCAGTGTTTGTTTAGAGCTGGATGTTTTCAATACTGTTAATTATTTGCAGTTAGAAAGAGATTTGCACTAGTAAAACAAGCTCTTAGCTGTACACACGCTGGTCTGGCCCTTGACACTGTCACTCTCCACTTATTCTCCTTCTCTTTTTAATATGGACAATACTTCATATGTTGCTTTTGTATTCTGCTAGAATTTAAGCCTTAGGAAATGTGTAGGTCCTTTCTGCAGTTATTTTGCAGTTATAGGTACTGGAATTTAAGAAGTGTTCAGCTCCAGACCAGCTCTGCTCTGCTGGAGCCAGTGGGAGTTTTCCCATTGATAAGGTGGGTAAAAAAAATTGGATAGCTCTTGGTTGTTCTGATAGTTCCAGGAAATTTCCTCCACTGGTGCAAATAACTCAACAACTCACTTTGGCAATGGCCAAGTATGTTTTACTTTTGTCCTTGTTAAGTTACTGAAAGTCTTGCTTTGTCCGAATCCAGGATTAGATGTTTGCATTTTTAGAGCTCTCAGATTTAGCTCTTGTTCCCGATGCACAGGCAGAGACCCCTTACTGTAAAATCCGTAACTTTGGTGTGTGTCAGATCATCTTACTCTGCTGAGAAGCAGAGCTTGCTGCGGCAGGTGGCTCAAGAACCTGCCTCCTCAGGTCGAATCAGAGGTCACTTTTCCAACCACAAGCTGAAAAATCACTACAGCTGGGCAAATATTGCAAAAAGCATTTATCTAGGAGAGGCCACGTGTTTACCTCAGTGACACTTGCTTTCTGCAAACATTGGTGTAAGCAACCTTTTGTTTGCACAGTGAAACAAAGTATTGCAGAGACCATACTCTAACGGTGCTCACTTGGCTGTTTGGAGAGGTCCTCCGAAGGCCTGGACTATGAAATTATATATGGACTAACAGAATAAAAACATTTGATTATCACAAGTCTTCCTTGACCATCAGAAATGGAAAAGAAAATCTCAGTGTATTGCAGGATTTGCAATAGAATTATGACAGCTGGTAACTAAATTTAATATCTTTATGCTTTTTTGATCTTTCTAAAATGGAGATAATTCTTCTTTAATGTTAAAAGGCTGAATACAAGGATGAAATAATTTAAAACTTTGGGGTTCTCAGCTTTTGAACTGGCAAGGGCTGCAAAATAGGTAGACAGATTAAAATGTTGATCAGTTAATGGACACACCAGTTAATGGATAAGTTTTTCACAGAATAAGAGAGAAAAATTTTGAGTGAAATTGGGCTTGCACTCTTGGATTGCAGTGCTAGCATCCAGCACTCACAGTCACAGCTTCATTCTACCCCTGAAGGATGTAGCTCCTTTACCTGTGGAGGATTTTTCTGTTATCACCTCACACCCTATTCTTAATCACCATTTTGCAGAAAAACAATCCCACTTGTCCTTTCCCCACGTCTTTACCCTCTGAGCTGTTCTTGCAGTTTCTCCAGTTTGCATGGTGCAGGGATGTCTGTTATCTTGCCTGTCTTTAACTCTGTCTCCTCACATGTGGTCTCCCTCTACTTCCCTCACAGTTCTGTGTCTTCTGACGATGTGCACACTTCACTTTCCATCCCCCTCTCGGGTGGGTCACTGATGCATGAACAAACCCCCACCTCTGCTCCCAGAGGCACTCCACTTCTCACCTCTCACCGTTACCCCATCTGTATCCATTTATCACCACTTTCCAACTTGTCTAACCTCGGTTACTGAGCCATTCTTTTTTGTAGCCAATTGAGAATTTCACTATCAATGCCAGACTTATTAACCCTAAGTCTTTTATGAGCTATTGTATGGAGAAAAAAAAAAAAGCCTTGTGGAAGTCCAAGTCAATTACGTCTGCTGCTTCAGCCCTGTCAGCTCTCATCGTCACCTCCACTCCAAGGAGTTAATCATATTTGTTGAGGATGACCTACTCTTCATAAATGGATTCTGCTGGCTGCCCTTGCTTAGCTTCCCATTGCAAGACCCTGTGTGGCATCTATAATCTCTCCCAATAGTGGGGGGTATGGTATCATAACTCTCTAATTTTGTCATTCTCCAGCCAGCTGCCCCCATGTACCACTACTTTTGTCACCAACAGGAGCTTGAGAGTGATTTCTCCCCTAAAGGACTGTACCAAAATGACAGCCCCTGTAACAGGCACAAGCACACAGCACAAGGTGACGGCTGATGAGCTGCTGTACTGCAGAGAGAAAGAGTGGAGAGAATTTGCAGGCACCCAGGGTGAGCCAGAAGATGCTGGGCCGTGTCCCCGCCTCAGGTCAGGAGCAGAGCTGGGAACAGAGCTGGCTTTTCTGATGTCCTTGGGCCTTGCTCTGGCTCTGACTATTTTTATCTGGGAGCCCCTTGGCCATGGTGTCCTCCAGCACCCGAGCAAAAGGTACACGGCTCCATGTGTATCATTGGGGTGCTCCTGTTAACAAAGGCTAATCAAGCAGCAGATTGGAAAAGCAGAGCTGACACGTGTGATGAATGCACGGTGGGGCAGAGGGTGATCGTATGTAATGAAATATGTCAGTTCAAGTCATAATAAAAACAACGAACTGACGACCTGACAGTGAGGGTGGAATCCATCTCAGCGAGGGCGAGCTGTCTGTGCCAGTGCCCACAGGCTGGGCTGCCCCTGGCATCAGGGGAAGGAGACACGTGTCCCCAGAGGATGACCTGCCACCCATCACAGGCACCGAGCTTAAGGTGACCTGTCCTCCAAAGGGATGTGTCTTTACCTTCTGTTGAAGAAGAAGCTTTGGTGGTTGATTTTTAGCGTTCTAATGCCAGGAGAAGACAGAAAGGCTTTTCTAATTATGTGGCTTGATGTAGTTAAACACTCCTTCAGATTTCTCAGAGTAGTCAGGCACCGTTCTCCTCCCTACCCCACAGCACCATGCAGGACACAGTCTGACCCCAAGGCTCCTCAGACAAAGAAGAGAACAGTGTTGCCTGTGGATTATGATAATTGCATCAGGGGAGCTGCTAGACTGAGCCTTGTATTCTTGCTGCCATGTTACCCATAGTCCCAGACAGCAAACTGAGGCTGTGGCCCTGAGGAGCAGGGAATCCCTACTCAGCCACAGCATCCAGCAAACAACAAAATCAACCTGGAACTCCTGCAATGAGAGTCTCTTCCGCACTAACTGAATACCTGCACTTTGGAGTGTCATGTTGAAAAGAAATGAGGCTGCTTGGCATATGAATAGACTCCAGGTAGAGGTTATATTTTTTAGACTGCAGTCTAAAAGGTGGGGGGTTTATACTTATTATCTATGATTATCTGTCAAACCCACGTTACAGTACAGCAACAGTAACTCCAGTCTGAAAAGTCATATCAAGGGAGACTGAGCTTAAACTCCCTCCAAAAAGGAAGAAAAAGAGAGTTCTAATGATAATCCTTGCAAAGTAGGTTTGCACGTCTTTGTCTTCAATGGGGTAATTTTTTATATCAAAACAGTCATTTTGACAAAAAGGACTGTTAAGTGTCACTTCTTGCTAGTTAGTCATGAAGTTCTCCTTAATACGTGCAGTTGTTTCAAGTACTACATAAATATCACTCTACCAACACAACTTCTCTTGTATATCTGGACCTGAATCTAATTATTGCATTATATCAGTAGCAGCATAATAATTAGATTCCCACTGTAAAATAAGCAAAAGTTCACTGTAACTCGTGGGATCAGATCTAAATAAAATACTCTAATTTTATTGAAAATGGCGTGGGTCCACTTGCTCTGTGCTAGCTAAGATCCTGAGACCTCCAAAGATCTTCATAGAGCACATGAAATCTGGGCTTCACAACTTCTCTGTTCCTAATTACACAAATTAGGAGGCTTGTGTTTAAAACTTTTGTGTTGGTTTTGGTTTATATATCTCCTCTTCCCCACTCCTAGTAACCAAATTTTAAGTAAAACTCTTTTTTCCTTTTTCTTGTTTTTCCCCTTCAGTTCTCCATCTGCCTGTAGTTAAATGTAGAAGCCATATGAAGTTTGTGTTGTCTTTCTTGTGTTTTCATAGCAGAGTGTTACTGCAAGGGAGATTCCATGAGGAGCCAGGGACCATGCACTGCATCAGCATCTGAGCAGGCAGTGCAAAAAATCAGATCTGATTCTGCCTGTGGAAGATAAATGAGCCAGAGTCCCCAGTGCCCAAGATTTGGTCATCTCTTTATGAGTTCTGAAGTACCTATTAGCAGCTTTGATGAGTGCTAGGGGAGATGAAGTCTACCTTGAACAATGTTAGAAAGCTGAACCAAATCACTTGAAATCTCCCAGAGGGAGAAACAGCCTGAGCTGCTTATAGGTTTATATGAACACTCTGATGGTGGGGGGAAAAGTGAGCTTTTTTTCTTGAAGAAAAACCTCCCAAGGATTTACTCTTATAGATAAGAGCTACTTCTCCAGACATTTTATGGATGTAGTTAGGCAGATTTGCTGAAGATTTTATCCCCATTCTGTGTCTTTTCCACTGAGAGGTGCAACCTGATAAGATGAAGCAGGTGAAAATGAACTTTTCGTGTGCTCTGCCAAGGCCTGTTCAGGGTGGCCCTGAGGAATATTTCAGGACAGCACTATGTCATTCCAAAGCACTACACAGTCAGGGAATGTGGATCCTGTGCTAATGTGTGGGTTGCTGGACACAGAAGTGTACGAGTACACAGTTAAAACTGAGTTACTCTGACTTAGCAAGTCACTGTGTGTCAGTGGAGCCATAGGAACTGCTTTTGGATTTGTTTTTAGCAAAGCGGGATTGCTAAATGCCTTCAAGCTTCAGGCTGGGGTTCTGCTTATTCCTCTTTAGAAATGAGCTCATCTTCTCTGATAACTGACCCCAAAGCCATTTGCCTACCTGTGCCCCAAATCTCTCTGGGCCAGGCACTTCAGAATTGGAGTTCAGCACTCCTAAAGTTTGTTGGGGTTTTGTATCTGTGTTTGGGATCAGAAACTGATACCAGAGCTCCCAGACATTTTTTACCAGTCTTTGACAGAGGTGGCTGTGGCAGAGAAGTGAGAACACAGAGGCAGGGCCAGTCACTCTGTGCATAGGTGGGGGCACACATCTCTCCAGCATTTTCCTGCTCACCTTTCCACTGCAGGACTGGGAATAGCAAGGTTCTCTGAGCTCGAGCCCACAGACTGGGTGGGAGAGAAGAAAAACTGCCACATCCTTTTTTTTTGTGAGAGAAGTGGAGCCATGGTGGTCCTACCACCCGACCACTGTCACTGTAGAAGCCTGTGGTGCAGCCAGCCAGCAGTTTCCACTCCCAGAAAAGTGGGACCAGAAGAAGGGGATTCCTTCCTTCTGCAAACAGTTATCTCCATTACTGCCCCTGTACTTAGTTTGACAGAAAGGCCAAAATGAGTGAGCTGGGAGGAGCTGATGTTTTTAGTGATGGAAGATATGGAGCACACTGCTATCAATGCCCTAATTCTGTTTGCATCAGGGATGCTCCAAATCCAGCCGATTTGCTGGCAGATAACAACTCTCTCATCTCCCTCTATTACAGCTTGCATAGTCACTTGAGGCCTTTCCTTAAAATCTTGGTCTGGGAGGATGAACTGAGATCTAGCTGAACACAGTTCATTTTCTGTTTAATGCATTCAGTGGATGCTCTGAAGCAGATTTTGATGCCAGGCATCTGTGCTGCTTGCACGCACCCAGGAAAGGCTCGTTCTGTCATGACAGAGCTTAGAGCAGGATTATTCGTGTCTGATAGTGATGCTTGGTAGCAACTCCTGAAGCCTTGAACATTGCAGAGCATCAGAGGCTGTCACTGTCAGTGCTTTCCTCACTGCAGGGAGCTGTACAAGTAATGTTCAGACTAATTTAGAAGAGAATGAGTTGGATTTAAAGCAAGACTGATTTTTCTACAGTAGCCAGTGAAGTGGAACCCCAGGCAGCGGTGAGGAGATCCCAGCTGGGGCTGTGTGTGGTGACTTAGGGGCTGAAGAGGAAAAGTGTTGTACCTGAAGGGTAGTCACAGGGTGGGTGATGGCAGCGCCACGCAACAGGTCACTTGCCAGCAGCTCAGACCTTGCTTTGTGCCTCTGGAGTCAGGACTGTGCATATGGCGAAATGTTTTTATTATTTATCTATCTATCTATCTATCTATCTATCTATCTATCTATCTACCTATCTATCTATCTATCTATCTTATCTATTTACTTATTTCCAGGTGCAGGATAGTCCTTCATGTAAAAGCTATTACACTAAATCCCTTAGAGGGTCTTTAGGCTTCTCCTTTGCTCAGTGTTTTATAGCAGCTGCTTGCTGTGCTCTCCCTCTGGGCTGGAGCGGGACGGGTGGCAAGTGAGTGCTGACACATAACACAGGGAGTCTATTTTGACCTGAAGAAAAAGAACCAGCCAATAAAAAGAGATTCCAGCTTCAGAAGATACCAGCTTTGCCTTCTGTTCTTTTCCCCTCGTTGCACGGAACAAACGGTCAGGGATGAGTTGAACTTCAAGCCCAGACCAAGAATTTCAGGTGTATAAAATGATTTGAATGGAACGCTTGGGATCCTTACAGCTCCACTTCCCCCAGGAACAAAAGAACTTTAGAAGCACAAGGGGAAGCCAGAAAAGCTTAGTTAAGCCCTAATGATTGCTGAAGGAAACCAGTAAAACTAAAAGGGGAAACAAGTCCCAGTATAAACCCACCCACCCGCTCTGACCTGAGGAGGTTACTTTGTGGGCTGTGGTTTTGAATGCCTACAGTTCACAAAGACCCCTTCCTCCTCCTCTCCTGCCCCCACACCCGTGGTGGTGGAGGGTTTGCAGGGCAGAGGGACTGCTCAGCAGGAAAGGAATTTTCCCACTAGGCATTAACCGGGGAGGAAAACTGATCACAGGGTTTCCCGCAAGTGAGGCAATGCAAAACAAGTAATACAAACATCCCAAACCACTCAAAACCATGGTCCTTTCATGGCACCTGCTGCCTGCACAGGATGGCCCTCGGAAATGATGCCTCAGCTCTTTACCCCCACGTGAATTTTGAGTCAGTGTCACATAGCCACTGTGACACAACCCAGAACAGGGATGTAGCAATGGAGAGCAGCAGGAACTCTGATCCTGTGAAAGGAAATACGGATTGGTGGGAGTCAGCTACACAGCAGAAGGTAGCAGGTCCTACCCAGCTGGAGCAGTGCCTATCCAGTTTGAGAAGTGTGAGCCCTTTCATGGACTGTATTACTACTTAGCACCTACAGCAATCAAGGGTTTTTGTGCTTGCCCCAGGACCAGAAAGCTCTCTCATGGTGCAAAGACACCTGGAGCTGATTGATTGTGCCCTGTGTTACCTGCCCTGATGTCCCATCCACTGCTCAGCACTCACCACAGGCTGGAATCTCACTTGTCCTGAAGGCCTGATGGATGAATTCCCTTCCTTTTCTTCTTTGTCTGCATATGACTGAAGAGTGATGAAGGCAAGAAAATCCTGCAGAGACAACCCTGAACATGTACTACACAGGAGAGTGCAAGAGGGAAAGGTTTATGTCTGCAGAGGTAGATATCCAAGCCTCTACAGCATTTTTCCATAGAAAAGCCACACGGGGTCCCTAAACTTTTGAGCTGCCTCAAACAGCTTTTATCAGCCCTCCTTTTCCTGCTTGGCCCACGTGTATTCCAGATGTTGGTTTGAAGGGTAGAGGGAGGCTGCTAATTCCTGAGCCTGTTGGTGTGGGGTCTCTCCACCCACCACTTCTGCGTATTTAACTGTTGCCTTGGGTTTCTCAGCTGCTGTTGGGATTGTCATTAAACTGTGTGCTCTACAAATCTCTTCCCAGAGCATCCTTCTTTTCCAAAGAGAAAATTGTTCAGAAGATATCTTGTGTACCTTCTTCACAAAAGCACCGTCTGTTCCATACTGTGGTTATCCCAGCATTTAGAATTCCTCCAGGACAGAAGGCTGATGAGTAGCTCCAGATCAAGATACAGCAGCCTTCCCAAGCCTTCCCAAAATCAGAGTGTAATAACAAGTTCACGTAGATCCCACTCATCCTTGTGTTATTGTAACACTTCACAGTGTTATCCCAGCTTTGTTATCATTAAGATAAAGCTGCAGATTTTGCAGGTAGACGATGCCTTAGGCATGGTGCCAGCAGCCAGAGGATTTTAGTAAAGTAAAGAAGTACAGATCAAATACTGTTATCAGCTGCTCTAAATAAGAGTTGTAATCCTTTGGGCTCCTCAGACACAGGCAACTGAATGCTCTAGTGGGTTTTTACACCTGGGTCTCCCTAAGAAAAGAGAATTCTTGGAATAAATGCAACTTGTCTGACATACAG
The DNA here is from genome assembly GCA_013399875.1 of Gymnorhina tibicen. NCBI lineage: Eukaryota > Metazoa > Chordata > Aves > Passeriformes > Artamidae > Gymnorhina > Gymnorhina tibicen. The sequence continues at coordinate 752,766 of VXAZ01010277.1, read as the reverse complement.
AGGGAGAGCTTTAGGGAAATTATTTCTCTGCTACATTATTAAGGGTACAAGGCTGATACTTGAAGCTTACTAGTATTAGCAAAAGCCCTGAACATTAGGGGTTTGCTTTTGCATTAAAAATCTTGCTTTCCTTTTTTCCCCCATTCTTCCATTTCTCACTCTTTCTGCCCTCTCCCTTTGCTTCTTTGCCTTTTATTTTTGGTCCACTCGCTCTCATTTTAGTTGATAAACAGAAAACGCAACAGTGCTGGAACAGTCAGTGCATTGTCAGGGGGGCTGCCTTAATCTCCTGAAGTCCCTGAGGAACAGAAGGGCTGTGTTAAGTGGGCTTCAAAGGCAGAAGGTGGAATGAGGTGTGATAGGAAACCAGCTCTTACTAACTGGTTCACTTCAGGCTAGCTTTAAATAAATTGCAGCTCTGGGCTGCTTGGACATTGACAAGAGGGCTGTGATATTTGTGGCTGCACTACAGAGAATTTCAGCCTTTTAAAGCAGGAATGGGAATAACCTGAAAGGACTTAAAGCTGTGAAATTGTGACGCTAAAAAACAAAACAAGCCTCTAAGTGTGGAGGCTCCCTGGGCTTGTTCTTGGATTGCTTCTCTCATAGACAAACTTCACCTGTCTCTTAAGAAAACACATCCTGCATTCCTTGTTATTTCCGCTTGGTTTGGGGTGTGGCTGAGCTCTTTGCCAGCAGCTCTGACAAGTGCCACAGATGTATTTTCCAGAAGAACTCGGGATAATGGGAACTGAGTTTTGGAAAAACTGCTATTTAGTACCAATTTGGGAGTTACCAGAATATGACTCTCTGAAAAAAACCCAACTGATCCCCACACTGGGTGCTGTGACGTGAAACTCTCAGTCCTGGAGTGCAGACTGAGCACTGCCAAAGCAGAATGTGGAACATTTAGGGATCACTGGGGTCTCCTCATCAGCTGCCATTACCACCATGGATGTTTGTGGGTGTAAAACTGCACCCAGTTTGTCAGAGCCTGTAAGACCAGGCTGAGGTCTGATTTCTTGTCCATTCAAACTAAGTCAAATCTTAAGTACAGCTTATTCCCAGCAGACTCTTAACAGCGTGGATCAGGCTCATACTCTCCAGCTTTTTAGTCACAGTTCGAGTATTATATTCTCTCTTGCTCTCAGCTGCTTTTCCATCCTTAATCACCACCAATCAAGATGCAGATTGTTGCGGATGTTGCTATAATTGCTGGTCCACTGATAAAAATCAACAGAGAGCCCAATGGGATGGTGTAGATTTATATCAGATGAGGCTATTTTATAAAGGTAACTGTTCACAGCCAAAGTTCATCAACAGCCTCTACATATGTAGAGGCCTGGAATGGAGAAAATAATTTTGTGTAGTTAAATAAGTTTATTTAGTTTATGTTTGCAACTCTGGCAGTTGGAATATCTCAATTTTTAATAAATTTGACTTAAAAATATGTAGATGGAGGTGAAGAGCTGTCCTCCACTTAAGTAAAGATGGCTTGCTTGCCATTCATTTGGGTGACAAGTGTTTTGCATTGCATTTTCCTGGCTCTGCTTGGAGGAATAGGGATGATGGGGGATTCTTGAGAGCAGCTACACCCACATCTGCTCCAACAAGGTCAGCAGAAACAAGTCTGTCACACCTTTCATACAAATTATATCTGACCCTCAGTCTCCAGCAGCATTTGTTTAGGATGAAGTAATAAAATCCCCGTAGGAGGAGTAGGAATAATCACTTTAAATGATGGTGGAAACAACCTAAATTGCTACCACAGTTTGGAAGGGTGGAATATGGTTTTAGCTGTAAGACAGCTTTTCATTGTTCCAATAGGATAAAGGGGCCTTAAGGTAAATACAGTTGTAACTTCTGCCTGCTCAAGGGCTGATTTGCATTCAAAATGGTGCAAATAAGCTGGTCTGGGTGATTGACAAGCCAGTTTCTACACAGTGAAGAGCACTATGTAATTTGTGTACACTCATCTCTCCGACCACAGCCATCCTCCAGTTTGGCAGTGTCCCTTTAGGGGCCACTCTGAGCCAGCACTGGTCAGACTAAACCCCAGAAGACACGGAGCCTGGGCACACGGGGAAGGGCCAGGATGAGAGCAGTGAGCTCAGTAAACACCACAGGAAAGAATGCAAACCTCACAGCGGGCATTCCCACTGGATTTCCACAAGATGTGGTGCTGTGTCCAGCACATCCGCTGCACTTCCCACCACGGCTCGCCTCCCTCACATACAAGGCATTGTCAGCAGGGCTGTGACCCAAAGGGAGGTGAAGCCACACACGGGTTCAACCAGAGACCAGCGGGAATTAGTGAAAACAGGGGGAACTGGCAAACCCAGCCCTGGCAGGAAAGCCAAGCTCACCTTCTGCAGGGTCAGGCTCCATGGAAAGCTTGGAACTCCTGGCCAGGTCTCCTTCCCACTGCAAGACTGGTCTTTTTCCACAGCTCTTCACACATCCCTGTTCTCCCACCTGGCTGTGCTGTGGGAAGGCTGCTGGGAGGGGTGAGTGCAGCCTGATCAGCAGCAGCCACTCATACCATTCCCAAGAAGATGGGGCAGGAGGCTTCCAGATGGCAGAGCTGGTTGAAAAGACAAAGCCGAATTCAGTCCTGTGCCACGTTCAGTTCCTCACAAGACTGGAGGACACCCTCCAAAATACCCTTAATTAAAAAGTACCTTCAATGGCAAGGAAAAGTTTTGGCTTTTATGGGGTTTTTTTGAGAGAAAAGGGAAATTATCTATCTATCTATCTATCTATCTATCTATCTATCTATCCATCTATCCATCCATCCATCCGTCTCCATGTATATATATGTAGATACATAGTTATATAGACGTATGTACAGATATATTTTGTGAACACATCAAAGATTCAACTCCCCAGCTGTTGCTGAACCTGCAGCTCCAAGGAGAAGTGTAAGCTGTGGGAGTGGTGCCCAGCTCAGACCTGCTGGGATGAGCAAACCAAAGAAGAAATCAGAGCTGCAGGGAAGTGCTGCCAGGGGAGGGGGCAGATAAGGATGGGCCATGATCCTGCCAGTTCAGGTCTATGCCCTGCTCTGCCCCTGGGGAAATGCAGATGGATGTCATCCCACTCAGGTCAAACTGCAAGGTACAACCAATCCCAGAGACAGCCCATATCTCAGGGCCGTACCTGCTCATTGCCTGCCTTTCAAACACTGAGTCAGCGCTGCTGCCGTAGGTGTGTGAATGTTAATGACAAAGAGAAGCAAAGTCACAGAGCTGTTAGGGCCCACCGTGTCATCAGTGTGGAAGCATCCTTCCTGCCTGGATGCTGCCAGCTGGCAGAGCTCCATCCCCCAGGGATGGCCTTGCAATTATGCAATAGTGTGGCCTTGCAAATATGCCTGCTGGCCCTGCTGAAAGCTGCTAAGGCAGTCACTGACCAAGACAAGAACAGCAAAACCGTGTCTCTCAGGTAGAGCCCTTGGTGATAATTCCCACTGATTTTGTGCTAACTGTTCCAAGTTTTCAATATCTTATAAAAAATGAAACAAGAAAGGACTCCCAGGATAAATGGATTAATAGAAATCCAATGTGCCAAATGCCCCACTGACATTTAAAATACTACATCATCTAACCCAAATATTCATACTTAGGGTGACAAATGTGCATATGATGACAGCTGCAATGAAAGGGGACAGTGACCAATGCTGGAGGACATTGGAGGCCTAAATTGTTTCAAGAGCAATTCCAATTCAGGCCAGTTTCAGGTGGATAGAAGAGTTTTCTCTTTTCAGCCTTTTCCAAATCTCCCTGTCTCCTGAAAGCGAGTCATTAAAAGATACACTTCAGAAAGCCGCAGAAGCATTTATTTCCTTGAGAATGTAACTGGAAATTTAACTTTGGACACAGGCTGAGCCAGTTCACTCCTGTCACTGCCTGGGGGAGCAGGGTGCTGGGCTTCCATCGCCTTGACCAACTAGAGCACTGGAGAGACTTCTGCCTTGGATGATCCACACTTGGGCCCTTTCAGCTTACACTGGTAGTGCAGGACGGGTGTGGGTTAATGATCAAGCCTCTCTGCCTGCAGACTGGTTCTTGCTGCTGGTTCTTGGGTAAATTGTTGATGTCTCCACAGCTCAAATTGGGAAAGCCCCTCCATTAATTAGTAGTAGTTTCCAAATGCAGAACTTCTTGGAGGTAACGACACCACATGCTGTGGTCAGGGAAGGTCCTTCTATCATTTGCCTGTGGAGAAATTACTGTATTTAATTTTCCAAGCTTTTAATCTTTTTAATCTTGCACTGAGAGGTTGATCCTTCTGCTATTGAAGTCAATGGCAGTTTTGTGATGGACTTGAATGAAGCCTGAGTCAGGGCCAGAATTAGCTTTAGGTCAAGGGTCAGATAATGTTATAGGTGATAAAGAACATGAATGGGAAAGAGGAAAGACTGGTGAGTTGGCTGGACATTTCCTAAACAGGTTTGTTTCATGCTTTTGAAACTGCAAAGGTTTTACTTTGTATAAACCACAAGTCATTTGCCTTTTGGATGTATAAAATTTATTAGTCCTTAAAAACAGATTTGGAACTGATCATAGAGCTCTCCCCCCATTCATAATAAATCCATTTTTTATTAAATTGAAGTGATGGGGAAGGCAATCACCCTGTGTCCACTTTCAGTTGTTTAGTTCCTAGACTAATCAGTGGCAACTTGAGAGTTTAAGGTTTACGACATAACAAAAATTAAACATATCCTTTTCTCAGACAATTGTTCTGGAGAGGGTAATTACACAAATACAGTCTAAGCTTATTATCTTTCTCTTCTTTTTTTCTTGTGCTATCTTCCCTCCTCCTCTTCTTTTTTACAGTACTACGTTTCCTACATGTGTTCAGTGAAGCTGAAAATGATATTTTGATAATGGGCACACAATGAACATGTAAGAGGACTGGTTGACAATGTGAGACTTTGTTAAGGAAAAGAGGATACAATGAATAGCTATAATTGGAGTCATTAATGAAGGGACTGCTTTTTTTTTCCTGAGGAAGGCTGCATCTTAATGCTTCTCAGGTTTCCTTCTCTATTTATACAACACTGTGGAGGTCAAACCTAAAGTTAGGTCTTTCCTGGTGATGTGTAATGAAATTTAGGTCGCTAAAGAATTTATTGAGCACTTTTTAGCCTACATGTATTCTGTCTGAAAGAGATTCTGCCTTGCTTTTTGTGGGTGTTCCACACTTCTTCGTTCTACAATTTGCAAATGAAAAATTAAATAAAAGTATCAAAAATACTTGCGTATCCCTGGCTGATATAATTTGTGTTTCATTAATATCTAGGAGTCTTGGTCTGGGCAGTGCTGGACAAAGAGCTGTATAAACACATAAATACAGACAATTCCCATCTGCAGAAGTTTACAATCTATTTCTTATAAAACTGTATTTTAAACTTTAAAGTGGCACTAAGGCTGTTTATCCTCCTGACTTCAAGAGAGCTGTTCTCATGAAAACTCACCTGAAAAAATAGAGACACTTTTCAGTTAAGGAAAAACCCAGTGGCTTTCACTCCAGTAGTTTGTCAGAGCTGACTGCTCCCAGTGGTGATACATCTGTTGCATTACCCTCGCTTATCACAGGTTTTCCCAAGAACGGGAGCAGCAAACCCAGCTTTTCCCTGCTCCCTGTTCCCATCTCAGCCCCTCGTATGACAGGGACATCCTGGCACCAGCTTGGCTGGGGGACCATTGCTGTCGGGGTGGCAAAATCCAGCTCCAGCTGCGTTTCTGAGAAACCTAGAAGCTGCTGGGAAGGCTGGTGCCTGGATTTGCGGTGCTCTCCCCTCCCATGTTCAGCAGCTGTGTTAAGTTCCTGCCCAAGCACCTCTGAAGTGGATAACAGAGTGTTTCTGTGGCTGAGAGGAGGGAACACACCACGAAGCAAGTAGCTATTAATGTCCCTGCTGATTGTGAGCCTGAAGAGCAGGTGCAGGACAAGGAAAGGAAGAGAGGGAAAGTTTCCTCCTTAAGCAGCAGCAAAGTAATAACATTTTGCCTTATTGTTGAATTGCTTTTCACTAGAATAGCCTGCAAAGGAAACCCATGCTTCAATACCTCCATTTCCTTAATGACAGAGAAATCCTGAAATGAGTTATTCAGTGTCCACATCCTTCCTGTTGTATGCATCCTGTCCACAGCAAAGGAGGCTTCTTAATAAAATACGTATTTTGTTTTGTTTTCTTTCTTGTCCCCTCTTTCCGTCTGCACAATCCGTATGTTGTGATTCACCTCTTCTGTCTGCCCAGAGAAAAAGAAGAGGAGGCCCACATGGTTCCACAGTCCATTACGCTCAGAAATGCCACTCCTGAGGGCCAGCACCCTGTGCCTTAAAGATTTAGCATCTGCATTGCCAGTGTGGGACATTTGAGATGAATCTGATATGCTCTTCAGGCCAGAAGCACTGAAGTTGAGATTATTTCTGTATTGCCATAGCCATTGAAGAGAATGAACCAAATTCCAGGCTCAGGTTCCCCCGGCTAAGAAAAACCTCAAACCTATTGTGTCCAGAGGTGAAGATCTGCTGCAGTAGCAAAATGTTGTTCTCTTTAACTTTTTTCCCCAGTTTCTTTTTCCATTTTTATTTAATATCACCCATATTGTGATGGAAACTCTCCATGTTGACACAGTAGCAGTAAGGCCGGAGTACACACGCCAGAGAGGGAAAAACAATTTATATTTTTAATTTTATTTTAAATATGCTGGATATGAGATGGTTTCCACACTCAGACATAAGGCTGTGGCTGTCTAAAGAGCAGAGCAGTCAAGGCCTTTTAATAAATGGGCCCATTACATCGAATTAAATATCTTCAGAAGATAAGAACAGCTACAAGAACCGATAACCACGTGAACGGGGAAGAGATGTTGAAAAGCTCCAACTTGCCGATCTTCAATTTCCTTATTTTTAATGTAAAGCTATATTACCACATATGGTTGCACATGCAGTGTTGGGAATCTATCTCTGAACACAGCTCTTTTACAAGCTTGTAATAACACCAGATGTCTGTGTGGCGGGAGGGAGGAAGGGACTGCAGTCGAACTGGGAATTGGACCCTGCGGACTACTTGAGCCCCAAAGCTCTAAAAAAGTCTCTTCCTTTCCTACAGCACCACCTGTATTATTAACTGGCATCTAGAAATGGAAGATGCTGCGGGTTTTTAGATATCATAATTCCCTAGCCATCTGTTTGAGTGAGGCTAACTTGATGATACTGCTGCCTCTGCCACCCTGAGTGTTGAGCCATTACACAAATACTGTAACAAAGCCACTCTGCGCTCTGTTGCTGTTGGTCTTTTTCTCTAAAATAGCCAAACACAAGTATTTTGTTGTTCCAGCTCAGCAAAAGACACCAGATGGGCTTGAGAGACAAAGTGCAGATTTATTCTCATGATCTCACCAAAGTGGGGGCAGAAACGATGTCCACCTGAAGGGACATTGTCACACAAGTCAGTGGTGGGATAGAGGAAATTTCTGTTATTCAGTGTAGGTAGAATTTCATCCATACACGGTCATGGTAATAGATATTATGTATATATATGGTGTAATTATGTATTCATAGCATAATTTGACTCCAAAGTGAAGTTATATGTTAAATAACCCTGACTTCCTACCTGCTCTTTTCCACAGAAAGTTGAGTCATCTTGCAGATTTACCAGCTTTCAACGTGGGCTTTTTAAAGACATCTTTGACAGTTATTCCTTTCACTTTACATGGTTGTTGAAGGGAATGGGGGACAAAACTCTTCTTAGATGTATTCTAAAATCTCAGTCTCTGTATTCAACAACAGGTATCAAACATTTACAAGTTCACTCACTGCTGTGGCTTTTTCATGACAGGAAAAAAACTCTGGACAAATTCTAGCAGGGTGTTCTGGCCAGGTAAAGACAATGACACTTAAGTACTTTTAACTGCACCCTAAAAGGTCACAGAATCAGAATCAGTCGAGGTGAGGAGGGATCCCTACGATGACGCTGAAGCAGCTGAGATGGGATCCTGGTGATGGGAAATGAGTGTGAATCAGAGCATCTGCCCCTTTAATTACCCCAGTGAGAGCCAGTCTCCCTCCATCCACTCCGCTGGGAGCCCACAACACTCATAACTGAGGCCTTGGTGAGATGTATAGAGCAAAACTTGAGTCTCCCAGCACCTTCTCCCTTCCCCAGGCACCTGGCTGGTGGCAAGTGTTTGACAGGAATTGTCTTCCAGGATGGGAGCAGTGCAGAGCAGCTCAGCTGTCAGAGCTATTCTCTATCCAGAAAGATGCTCATACTGATCAGTACATTGATTTTAGTACCAAAAGGCTGTGAGAGTGGTTGAATTTTCTTTATGCTTTCCTTTGCTCTCTACTAAAGGTTGAATTCCCGACAACCTGATGCCCATGAGAGGGGAAAATGTGAGTGGACACAGCTGTGACCGGAATGGTGGGACAGGGAGTGGCTGCACCATGCGGTGCACCACAGCAAAGGGACTCTGCTCACCCCTCCTGGTAAACTCAACCCATGTAAGGAGGAATGTTTTCTGTGCACCTCACACTCTCCTGTCTCACTTTTGAAAGAGGATGTGGCCTGGAAACCTGTTGTACACCCCGTGTGTGGAAGGGTGTGCACCAGGGCCACCGTGTGAGTCACAGGATAAAATGTTGTCAGCAGTGGGGCACAACAGATGCTTCACTGTTCAGCTGTGGTCCATCAGGAGGTGAAAGGTGGAAAAGTACCATAAACCCTCCTGTGTGCTCAACCCCCTCAAGCTGGTTTGTATTTCCCTTCCAGTGGGAAACACTGGAAAGTGGCCACAGCCTGCCAGGCCATCTATTTATCACACAGTGCCAGCATCCAGGGTCACCCCCCTGACCCGTTAGCGGCTTGGGTTTGCTTCCTCAGAAAGGTTTTGAGGCCCATAAAGTAAATAATCCCTGACAAACTGGAAACTGATTTCTCAAAGTTTTTAAAGTCTGGAGACCCACCCATCCAACTCAGACAAATATTTTTGTTGCTGCTTGGGAAACTGGTGTTCACGATGTCAGGGATGTTTTGGGTGAAGGACAAAGCACAGCGTCAGAGCTGCTCTAGGATGTGGATGGAAATTGGCTGGTGCAAGCCATGTGTAAAGTACAAGCACAAAGCTTTCCTATGGGGACAGGCAGGGCTGGGTTAGAAGGGAAATGTATGGAAACACTAATGGATACCTGCTGCCTCCTTCACTTCTTCGTGAGTTGCTTCCCGCTCCTAGGATCAGACTGTTCTTTCCTCCTCCCTGAACTTAGATTGCAAGGAGAATAAATGAGTGCAGAACAGTAAAAGCACATGGGGGCAGAACAGGGACATCCTCAACCCTCTCACAGATCCATCACATGCCTTTTGGAACCAATGGATATTTTGGCCCACTGGAGATTTTAATTTTTGCCCTTGTGCTCTGCCTTGTTTTTTAGGTCCAAAAAGCAGACACCTGTGGGAACCACTACTTTTGGGGAGGAAAAAAAAAAGAAGGATGATGAGGACATCTCTGCACTTTTTCAGATTGTGCACTTTTCATCCCCCTGCACAGTTTGTAAGCAGGCTATAAAATACAGAACAGCAGTCCTCAGATGTCATAAATAGAATATGGACTCGATCCAGCATTTTAAGGAAAGATAGTCCTACTTACTGCAATGGAGAACAACAATGCCAAGATGAGATACAAATAGCTGTAATGATTTCTGTGTTTTTAAAGTTTTAGCAGAGAATAATCATAAATCAGGCCTTGAAAATCTCAGTGTTTTTACCCACAGAAAACTATTCTGCAGCAGCAAGTAGGGCTGAAGGCAAATCACACAGCCAGGCTTTCGTTTATAAAGTGACTGTCAAGTTGGTGTCTACATCCTCTCACACAAACCATCTGCAATCACATCTTGTCCAGTCTGTCTCTGTGCTCTGTGTTGAAGGAAGCCACTGCACAGAAACATTGTCACTTATCCCTGCTGTGTGGAGAGGCTCCACCTGCCACTTTATCTGGTTCCCTCTGATCCTTTCTGCTTGTCCCCAGCTTGGGATGAAGGCTCATCCTCAGCTGAGTATTCCTTAGAGCTGATGCTCAGGTTGACACCTAAAGGAGGAGACAGAGCTTTGATTCTCCACCACTCTGCAGTTGGTTTAGTCATTTCCACCAGTGCAGAATGGACTTGAATCCCCACTCTGGCAGAGCAGTGAATGGTTACACAAGATGCACTGGCAATGGGCAGTGAGACACCGCGAGTATTGATTTAGCAGACCATGAGTGAATTTTCATTGTTTCTTTTAGAAATGTTCACAAAGTTTGGTGCCAAGAACAAAGATAAACAAATTTATCATACAGCAATGGAAGGGGGAAAAAAAAGCACCACTGTGAAAATTCAGTTCTACAAGTTTTGTAATGCTAAACATAAAGGGATAAAGGAAACAATATTCATTTTATTCGTTGCTGTGGTAGTGGACATATATTACCTACTGGAAGCCTCAAAGCACTACTTAAGGGATTACAAACTCTGTACATGCAGCTCAGCAGTCACAGAACTATTGCCACCTCTAGGCTGCAGCCAGGCAGTCATTAACATGGCCTTGAATACTGGCTGGGGTTTTCTGGTAATTACTTTAAATTGAAAAATGACAGTTGATGGAAGTCACGTCTAAATGTTTTGCTTTGGAGGAGGAAGTGAATTAAAAAGGAACATTTTGCTCTCAGTTTTATTGTGATTTATATTTAGTAAGCAAACATTCTGAAAATAAAAACATTTTAAATCTAAACACAAATATATATATATGTAAAGAAAGTTCGGACTAATTATTTTGCTGATATGTTCTGAATACTTTAAAGTTTCAGATTTCTACTTTTCACTAAGTATTAGGATGGGAAAACTCTGAAATGAGAAGTGCTTGTGGATAGGAAAAACTGTTTCCTGCCCACCTCTCTTGGCAAACCACTATGTTTCTGTTTGCTGCTGAAACTTGAAAAAGCAACAGGCAATGGCTGGATCAGAGTTGTTCTTCCAGTGAGTGAGAAATCCTCCCGGGATACAGATTTGTTCAGTTGCATGTTCATGGCCATGGGAATGTTTTGAAAGGTGAGGTTTCTGTAATAACTCCTGTGGCTTCTTCACCGTGGGAAGGTGAGGGAGCGATAAACATGCCCTCTAAGTCCCTTTCCACAGTTGTGTTTGCACTTCTGCTGGAAGAAAAGGTTTCCCTGACTGATTCTCAAGTGGGAAACAGCTGCGCCATTGCAGCCACACAGTGTGGCTGTGGAAACTTGCACCGGGGTTTTGGGTACTCCCCACTTTTCATTATGTCTTTACCTTCTTCCCCCTATGAGGAAGAATTCCTAAAAATAATTCAGATCCAAAACCATACCAACACACCTTTTCTGACTAAGTCTATACGACCCATGGAAAAGTGTGTTCAGGGGAGGTGACCTCAAACCAGAACTCTGTCTCCACTCTGCAGGAGAAAGCTGAACTCGGATGTCTGGCTAGGTGCTGTGAAGATCTCAACAAAGAGATTATTTCTAACTCCAGAGCTACTTCAGAACCAAACTCAAATGTCTCTGTTCCTCGCCCTGAAATGACTGAATGAGGATGGTTTTTTGCACTTACCCACTTCTTTACTAGCACAGTAGCCATACATTTCACAGCTCCAATTAGTGAAAAGAGAGCAAAATCTTGTCACATGCCTGGAGGTTTGATGCAGCATCTACCAGAACAGTGAGTAAAGGCAACAGCCACAGTCATCTTGGGAAAGGAAAAATATCTAAACATAACAAGAGCAATAAAATAGTTCTTTTCAGAGAGGAAGAAACGATTTTGGGGCAGAGCAGGAAAGATCAAGATGGTACTTCGAGCTCTTTAGTCTCCCTAAAGAAACTGAAGAGACAATGTTTTCCCCTCTAATCCAGGGAGATCTGCTCTTCTTGAGGAGATCTTTGACCTAATGTCAAACCCCCAGATATCCAGAGTTCTGATTCAGGGCTTGATCCTCAGGTTTTGAGTCATTTGCACAAGACACAATTCTGATCTGTTTATTTGCAGACCAGGGCTGGAAACACACATTTCCTCTGACGAGGGTGTTCTAAGCCAGTTCGTGTTCTCAGGAGACCTGAGAGAGGTGGATCTGGGCAGCACACAGAATCCTGGGTGAGGAAGGGCTTCCTTCATCAAATGAAGCGTGACACCAACCTGGCTGGCTGGGAAATCAGGGCCAGATCCCGTCTGACAGCTGATCTTATCAGCAGAGCCCTGCCAGGAGATGAAAGAACTCAGCACTTTATCGGGTGGTTTAATTCCTCATTCCCCAGAACCAGCTCATGTGCACGCCTTTGTTCCTCTCTGCCCCCACAAGTGCAGGAAGGATCAATCCCAGAAATATGTAGAATTAAGAGGGGACTTACTTTTTCTCTCTTGCCACCCCAGGCTTTCAGACCAGGGCGGGGGAAAGGAAGGAGGGATGCAGGGTGTCAACAACAATAAGCAGGAGGGGGAAAGATGCCTGGCACTGGGAGAGTTCAGTCTGGGACAGTTTGATCTCTCCCAGAGCACTCTCAGTGCTTGAAGATCACTGCTTTTGACACGTTTCTCCGGCTGCTGAATGAGAGGATTTACTTGGGTGAAATTTAGGCCCGAGGGGAACATGAAAATCATATTCATAATTTGAAGTGACATGTGATTCAGGATTAAAAAGCTGGCTGGCAGAGAAAAGAGCTGAGGTTATCCTTTTGAGCTGTGCTAATGCAGAAAACTGTGTTTTTAATCCTGTTTTAAAAAGGCCTAGAAGGTTTCCAGCTGGGGCAGTTAGAATATAAAGGAGCAGTAAAGATGAGGAATCCCTTTTTCAAAAGGAGGGGGAAAAAACCCAAAACAACAACAAAAGATCAAGTTCTGCTTTTGTTTTTCACTGATAGCAAGTGGCTGAAAGCCAATACAGGAGCTTTTTTTAACTTCCCTTCCTTTGTCTGTCTCTTTAAAACACCACAAGCAGCAAGAGTGATCAGTGGGAGAGGCAGAGGCGACTGCTAAAGCTGACACTGGTGCTAAGGGGAAGGTTCCTAGCGGCTGGGATTGCTATTTCCCTCAATTTGGGCATTTCTCTGGGGAATTGAGGATCCAGGAACAGCTTCTCCCTTTCTGTCACTGCCCAGAAACCCCTTGTCTCTTGTACTGAGCACAGAGCAGAAAGGTGCCCCCAGCCCCACCGGGTTTAGGGTTGTGTACTTAATCTGTGCTCCTTTTCTTGTCCCTTTTCCCAAGAGCCTCTTAATTGTACCACAAGAATGAGCTGATATCACTGTTTATTGTTCTTATCATACTAATTTCAAGGTTTTAGTTGATCTTCCTCTAGATCCTGTATTTTTCTCTACCATGTTGGCTCTCCTTCTTTCTATTCTGATAATATTATTTGACTTTGTTCATCAGGGTAATTTTCAGCATTATGAGGCAAGAACTCACTTTTCAGTACAGATGTTTCAAACATAGTAAATGGAAGTTCATATTCCAATCAGTATCTTAAAACATGACCTTTTCAAAGTTAGCAAAATGCTTCTTGAAATAATGTGCAGGATGAACAGCAAGTTGCACATTCATAGACTAACATGTTAGAAATGTGGTTTTTTCCCATATTTACCTCAATAGTTTCTGAAAAATTTGGGTAACTTCTGCTGTAATATTTCAAAATTGCATTTCACAAGGGAAACTTCAGGGTTAGTTGAAATATTCTGTTATGATACACTTGGGTTGATTTGCTTGAGATTTTTTGGGGGCTTTTTATCTTAATTCTACTATTTCACCTAAAGTTCATTTCAAAACATAAATTTAAATTAAAGGAAGTGAGAAAGCAAAGTCACTGTACTCCAACAAATGTCACATTATTTTCCTGTTTTCATAGTGGAATTTCATTGTTTCTTCTCCTCCAAAAAGCCCTTTTTAATTGAAATATAATTTTTTAATAAAAATCAACACTGACAAAAATAAACTTCTGCCCAGCTCTGTTCAAAGTCTGTCACTGGTGCACTGGAACAAATCACATTCAAGTTCCCTGTTCCTCAAGGTACAAGGTATTTCCTACATTTCTTTTCCCCCTTCTGGAAAACTTTTCAGCCCAGACAAAAAGAAATGATCCAAAGCTGGAGGAAGTCAATGAGAGCTCTTCTATGTATTGACTTCAGGTTTAGGGAAAGCTCTGGATCAATAGGGTGCTATTATTAATCTAATAGCCTATATATAGAATTTAAGTGTGCCATCATATGAAGTGTTTTAATCATCCTGTGGAATTCAGTGGAAGGTTATTCCACTACATTTTCATGACTGAGAAGGAACACTTGCTATTTAACACTTACTATTTTTATCCCTCGCTCACCCTGTTGAGGCAGTCTGGCTAAGGCCGACACACAGCCCCTCTCTCCAGCATCACCACTGGATGCTGAAGTCCCATCATTTAGGCTTGTTCAAATCCTTCTGATAAACAGGAAACTGAAGGAGAAAAAAAAGATTGAAGACTGCAGGGACTTAACCTTAGGATATGATCTGGCCTACAAAAACCCTTCCCAAAAGAGCAAGCTTTGTGGGATTCTTCCATCTCTGTTTCCACACTCAAGGGAGGGGGAAGCTACACCAGAACCTAAACCTCTGTCCCAGCACTGTTTTCACTCGTGAGCTGAACACATCTGATGCTGGAACATTAAGAGACCATGAACATGAAACCCAGTGATGCTATTTTTTACTGAGACACTTTTCAGAGTAGAAGAGCACTTTCAGTGTGACAGATCTGGCTGCAGGCCAGCAGATGACACGATCCTCCAGGGAGCTTTGCTACCATTCCTGGGTACACTAAGAGTACATCATGCATATTGTATGTAATCAGGGAAGCAATTTCTCCCTTGGGTTCTTAATAGATTTTCCTGCCTTTACAGATTCATTGGTAATTTTTGTTTGTTTTCTTGCTCCGAGTGTTGGCACATCACAAACTGGATGCTTTTGCCAATTGCTATCTGCATCCCTGTCTCCAGAAGGCACCATTTTGGGAGATTGAAGGGAAATGCCTGATTAGGTTGTACGGTTTGTTTCTCTGCCAGAGAAGGATAGAGTGGTGCTGCACAGGGCTGCATTGACTAAGGAGATCATGCTGGAGGCGCTCAGCCAGCAAGGTGTAGCTGCAAATGCTGCTGGGAGCCCTGCGGAGGAAGTGCCATCTCCCAGCCTGGATGTGTAATTGATTGCTTGCCTGTACCATTACCACAGCTGTGGTCACAATTACAGTAATTACATGGGCAAATACATGTGCAATTACATGTTCCCGGTTCTGGAAATCTGGGCACAGGTAATTGCCAAAGACCACAGGGAGACTCAGCTCACAAGAGGAGATGCAGCATCACCCCCGGGCTGGGCTGGAGGACGTGCTCACCTCCTGCCCGGTGCCTCGTGTTTCCCATCTCCTCATCGTCTGCCTTGGAGGAAAGTAGGCTGGATCCTGTCCTGAGCACCTCCTCTTGGACTTGCACACCTAGCCTGAGTTTCTGAATTGTCCTGTGAAATCCCAAACAAGGAGGCCAGCCTCCTTTGGGTATCACCGGATCTGCACGGGGAACGCCCTATAAATAGCATCACCACACATTATCAACTGCATTCCTTGAGAAACCCAAAGGCAAATGAGATCATCTTTTTTGCAGGAAAAAGTCCTAGGCCTATTTGCAGAGCATTTCTCTAGGTTACTCTGTCCAGTATTATTTAACAGCTGCCATTTCTCTTTGTGTACAACAGTTGACTTTTTATCTGTCAGCTTCCAAAATGAGCTTGTAAATCTAATTCTAAAATATAAGGTGTATCCAAAATTATCTCAAAAATGGAAAAAAATACCAAATTAGAAGCTTAATGAAAGTCAAATATAAGATTTTTAAAGACAACATTTTGTGAAATATACTCACAATTCCATTGTTAAAAATAAAATTAACATTATTTTATTTATTCTATCATTAACACACAAGTTTATAGAAATTGCATTAAATGTAATTTAAAAATCCATCCTATATTGTGTTACTATTTCAGTTCAGAGTGTAATCATGCAATCATTGCAGAAAAATTCACACAAACACACACACACTCAGAATTACTGGTTTATTTGAAAACAACCATGAGTCTGTTTGTCTGTAGATTATTTTAAGTGTTCATGGTGATCAGAGTGCAATAAAGCATAATAAAAGACCAGTGAAAAATGATGAAATAAAAAACTCTCTGTTATGAGACAGACCATTTTCTCTGAATATATAATTTTTATTCTGTCTCTTTAATTTACATGAATAATTAAAATAGATTCAAGCAATCCTATGCTCCCATGGTTTTTCAGGATTAGAAGAAAATATACTATAAGAAAAGACTAATGAATGAATTGCAGCAAATCATAACAGGGAGCCTCATTAAGGGTAAATGACTGGTCTGAGTTTCAAACAAATATTGAATGAAATACCTTCATGCCAATTAATTTTTTCATCCCAAATTTCAAATTATACAAATATCTAACTTAAATCTACAGTCATGAGAAAGAATAGGAGGGACAAATGTCCTAGAAACTCAGATTTAAATCCTAATAGTTGAGCTCAGCTTTCAAAGCCAATTGTAGTTTCAAAGTGAATGTTTTTAAGCAAGATTAGCTATTTGCTGTGCACTTCATGAAATATCTTGCACAGATAGCTAAAAGTGTAGCAATATGTGTTATATGCACACGTATAGGATTTAATTAGACCAATAAGTTGATATTTCATGTGGCCATGGGCCATCAGGTATTGTAGTCTAATTGGAGACTTTCAGTAAAGTATTTTCCTCATTTTGGTTGTTTCTCTATCTACCCGTGTCTGTCTGGCCAGCAGCTCAAGGCAACCTTATGCATCCCCTTCTGGGCTGGAGGAATAACCTGCAGACAGCTTTTGCAGAGGGGCATAATGTGAGATAACTGGAAAGAAGCTCTTTTGTAGGAGATGTTGCTGGGGCACTTGAGCATGCCCAGAAATCCCACTGGTGTTGCCTAAGGTTTGATGACTTGGGCTCTGTCTCTCCAGAATCTGGGGTGTGCCATCCTGAGTGCCTTCATCTCACCTCATTTACAGACCCCACTCCAAGCTTCAGGAAGTCTACAAATTCCCAGGAGAAGTGTTGTCCAAAGAGGCTTTCCCCCACCTATTTCAGGACGGGAAGAGTCGTGCTTTGGAAGTGTCCACCCCTCATCTTCTGTGTTTGCATAGGTGAACAACTGTGACAAAACTCAAATAACCTGTAGGCTGTGAAGTCAGGGCAGGTGAGTCCCAGCCCAGGGCCAGTCCTGTCCCTCTCTGGAGGGAGCTGAAGCAGCAGCCAGGCTCCCCAGCAGAAACCAGCCACGGGGCCATATCCATGCCAGAACCAGGCCTGGCTTTCTGGGACATGGTTCCTCTGGAAGCTCTGAGCCCCAAGCTGAGCCCTGAAGGCACTAACACAGCTCCATGTACAATCAAGGTTCATATTTTGCAGCCCACCATCCTTTCTGGGCTTGGCAAAGTGAAGTATGTCCGTTGAGGCAGAGTAGGAATTATTATGAGCTTTTCCCAGCTGGACTTCTTGTAATCGTCGCAGGGATAAATAATTCCTCGAGACTCCAGATCTTTTCCTGTCAGGCTCTAAGCCTGTCTCCAGCTCTCTTGAGCTTGTCAGAGGTTTTATTTACAAGATTCAGCTAAAAATCTGTCCTGCTAGACTAAGCCAGGCTGTTTCTGCTTATTCCCTAATCTCCAGGCTTCCTCCCTCTGCATGTTAAGGAACACTTACTTAGTTTGTTTAAGGCCCGAGGCAGGCATAATTACAAAATTTAGGCAGAATCCTGAACTGACCCCAAAGGTCTTCCTACTCAGACAGAAATCATTTGTCATAATGAGCCTACTTGTAACCTGCTGACCCTTGGAGCTCAATTAATTTCACGCAGGAGAAGTGCTCACAGCCTGGACCTTGCTGCAGGAGGGATTTGCACAGTGGTGTCTCCCACTCACACAAGCCAATGTGGACAAATGGGCTTAGAAATGTCTCCAGGGAGAACAGGGAACAGTGACAGGGCATTGTTTTTAAAGCAGGGTGGTAAAATGAGGTATTTCTGTGTTTGGTTGCAGAGTAAATGTGTACTCCTTAGAATAATAAATTAAATATGCATATTTAGGCTTGTGGGTTAATTTTATGTCCTTTAAAACTCTTTAAAAGACACTCGCCTCTATCTAAGAGAGAAGTGGGCATTAAATGGGCCTGGTTTGCCAGCCTGCTGCAGCAGCTCTGTTCCAGAAATTTCTTCCCTGCCAGCTCTGCCAGGCACAGCTCTGGGACAGGGGATGGAGACAACATCAATGATCTACAGTGGAAATAACGAGCCTGGGAAAACACTGCAGCAAAGTGTCCATCCTGCTTCCCATAGGCACAGCTGGGGGTTTTCTGCATCACACTGCACTGAGTCAGGCCAACCCAGAATACATTTTGGGGTCAGACCTTTACTAGCTGAAGATGAACTGCCTGGACTTGAACTCTTGGTCTTTCTCAGCTACTGGCATAACCTCTGGATTTTTGTATTCTTTTGCCTAAATAACACACAAATTACAGCAAAAATAGAGCTTTAATCTGAATATTTTTATGTATGTTTTCTGGTCTTTGTCGTCTCAAATACTTCAAAGGAGTGTCTGTGCAGTTCAGCAAATGAAATTATAAACTGCCTAAACTACCTAAAATTAGCTGTCTCATGCAAACTGGGTGTGGGGATGACAGGGAACAGATGAGAAGGGAGTTGAGAGCACTTGGATCAGTGGATAGACCGTCAGATCCTGTAGCCAGCTGGTTTTCGGTTATAGGAGAGGGTTGCACTGGACCCACTTGGGTTGGAATAGATGTTCCTAGCCAGAATAATAAAAATCTGGCCTGTACCATCTCTTGGCATGGTCCAGCCAGCCTCTTTAATTAAGATGAAAAGCACAGGCAAGAAGATAATTCAAGAGACATCAGTCATCTTAGACAATATGAGGCAGTGATTTTTTGTAGCAAATCATTGATCCTGCTTATGCATTTGCGGGAATGCATGTGGCTGGACTGGATAACCCCAGAGCATCTTTCCAGCAACCATTGCTATTTGCACTTACGTAGCACCTTCTGGCCCTGGATCCCAGTGTCTGTAAATCTGTAGGCTCATAGGTGAGAGCTCAGTAGTGAATTTGAGAACTGTGAGATGAACTGTGTTTATTATGCACTTTCCTTATGCAATACTCATAATAGATTTTCACTAGAAGAGACTCTTGGACTGTGTAAACTCTGTGTGAGCTCAGCTGCTCCACCTGAAGCAGCCAGAAATCTGTCTTAAGGAAATCCCCAGATGGCACAAAATTGGCATTCCCTGTTCTTTGCCACACATCCTTTTGGCACAGGAGGCAGTCAGGGGGTGAAGCCCAGTGCACAGTGATTCAGCCGTGGCACTCAGTAGCTGCAATCACTTTCTTTAGGTAACCCCGTCACACTTCTCTCTGTTATGCAAGAAGAGACTTTGGATGCTACTGGGTCAGACCTTCTGAGAGCAGGAAGGTGGCAGGGAATTGCCTGTCCTTCCTCTTCTTCACATTTTGCCTAAAGAATAGGGTCCCCATTTAGAACAGACCCCCCAGAGTTATACACAGCTTGTTAAATAGTGCAAGTGTGCAAGAGCTCCAACACAGCCCCCTCTCCCTGGCTCAATAATGCCTATTGTTTAGATTGTTTAACTGATGATACAATTTCCCCCTGCTTTTTGTCACAGTCTGACAACATGCAGAAACAGCTTTTTCCCTAAACTGTTGTCTCAAGTGTTTTCCCTCCTGAGCATCATAGAAGATAAAAATAATGCGTGTTGAGTGTGTGGAAGTGTGTGTATATATATATATATGATACACCATTGCTGAGCATTTATGACATTAATCTTCACTCACAAAGACAGAAGAGATAACTCATAAGTTATCCCTCTGTTCAACCATGAATATAAATGTCAGACTCCTAATGGAGATGTTGTCTAATGAAATATCGCAAATTATTGAATCTCCTGAGCCGTTTGCAAATTTCATTTCTTCTTCCCTTTTGGGTTCAGATTGGGTATTTTTGAGGTGATGCTATCAGCGCTGTGAAGAGCAGATGAAAAGATTCTCTATGTAGCATTAAAGATCTAATCTCCATAGTGTGGGATGCCTGGGGGGATGCTGGCTGCCCACTCCCATGGCAGCCATAATTAAATGCATTTCAAATTTACATTAAAAACTAATATTTTGGAAACCTCTTCCTTTGAGGATCCAGTTGAAAGGTGAAGCTAAGGAAGGCTATAAGAAACAACAGCACATTCTATAAATAGCAGTGGTGTAATTAAATCAATGTAAAGCAGATAAAGTTATTTTGGTGCCAACTCAACACACTTTAAATGGTTTAAGCGTTGTTTAAATAGGTTTAGATTCATTTAGTAAATTAGTATAGGCAAGCCAAAAATTCTTTGTAATTTGCCATTGCTTCTGGTCTCATCAGCTTGTGTGTCACACTGGCTTATATCATCTTCAGGACACACTTATCAATGTGCAACTTAGATCCTTATTCTCCCTTTCTGCTTTGGCCTACAAGGGGGGTGGGATTTGTGAGCTGTACATTTGGCTTGTTCCAGAGAGAAAGCTTGTTCAGAAGTGGTGCTGTGTCTAAAGGCAGCACCTTGGAAACCTTTGTGAATGTTCTTAGGAAAACTTCCACATTTTTCCTAGAAGGTCCCAGCTTAGACCAGCACTTGTGACCAGCAGTAGTCCAGTCTGCTCTCTGTCCTGCTCCTGGTTTACTCCCAGGCCCATTTCAGTCTAAACTGCACTTGTTCATGCTACTGAGATCAGAGATTCCTTCCACTCTGACCCATTTGAACTGCTAGATGCCCAAATGCCTTCCCACAGCCATCTCTGCCCGCAGATCTGAGGCGGCAGAAACCTCATCAGAAGTGCTGGGTGCTGGTACACAAAGCTTCTTTGCTCAGTTTAACCTATTGCTTTTATTTATCTGCTGGAGAAACACATCATTTCATTTGGCTGAATCCCATCATCTCCTGCAGGGCTGATCTCTTACTCTGAGTGGACTTTTGGAACTTGCTGCAACCCAATCACCGTGCAGGATGTCTCAGCAGGTGTAAAACCTGTGCCAGTTAATCCTGAAGATTCAGCTTCATCTTTGCAAGGTACAAATAACCAAGAGATGACGGTTCAGAGGGCTGGGCAGCTCCCAGGGAGTATTTAGGGACAGTAATCCCTCCAGCCCACCAACACGTTATGCAATAGTTGTGCTGATACCATCACGCTCACCCTCACATTTGCCCCGTGATGTAGAGATCTGTTATTATCCCCACTTACAGCTGCAGCACAAAGGGTGAGGGGAGAATAAATGACTTGCCAGAAGGCAGATGGGGAGTCTATGGCACAGAAGATTATAGGAGCCAGGTGACCTGTGTCTTGGTTTGGCTCTACGCCCAGAAAATCTCCTTTTCTTCCTGTAGTTATTGTGCCTTCCTTCTGCAAAATAGAAACCCCTATTGAAATCTCTAGCCCTTTAAGGATACAAAAAAATATCATCTAATTCCCTGGTTTGAAAAAAATACAAAGGAGCCCTTACTTACCCTGTAGGCCTGGGCATGCTGCATGGTTATTCTATATATAAGAAATGACCCAGCATGAGTAATGCCTGCATTGTGATGTGGCACAATTTTGGCCAGAACATTCCCACTGGCCTCTTTTTTCCATTGCCATGAGTCATCTCAGTGTTGTACACCCAGAGCACCGATGGTGTCAGTGGATGCTGATCCCAGTTATCTGGAGAAACCTGATAGATGAGGCACAGCATTTGTGTACGGGATTGCCCGCGTGGCACTGCCACTCCCTGCTACAGGAATGTTCGGTGGCAGAGCCCTGCGACACCCAGCGCGAGCTCCGGCACATCCTCATCATCATCCCCTGACACAGGGGCTGCACCGGGTTGTTAAATTCCTTAAGTATTTATTGGAGCCAGCAGTGCCTGAGGCTCCATCCCCCCCTTCCACATACCTAGCTGAAAATTACTGCCAGCCTTTGCCACTGACCCTTGCAGGAAGCATTGAACCGATCCCCCCTGACAAACTCAGAGCAATGGCTCAGCCTCGCCGGGTGACCCCCGGTGAGGTCGGCCTGACACTGGAGGCAAGGATTGATTGCAGGTAGCAGGTGAGACCCTTTCACTTGGCTGCCCCTGGGACGTGGCCAAGCGCTCCGTGCTCCAGGCAAGACACACCGTGTGCGGGGATGGCGGCCCCAGATACTTTTATTAGGGCTGCCTGGTCACTCATTATCTTTTTAGGCTTATAATTGCTGGGTCCGTCAATGCTTTTCCTTGAGCACTACTACTGGGGAGCAGCAGAAGCATTTCGTTCTTCCCTGGGCAAAAATGGAAATGAGTAGGATCTCTCCCATCTCTTGCCTTTTCATCATCCTCCTCCCTGACCGCCTCTGCTGTGGCTCCATTGATCTGTGGTGAGGATGCTCCCCATTTACACCCCTGTCCAGAAGGAGAGAATTTGATTTGAGGTAATTGTTGTCCGATGCAGTCGATTGGGCCTCTATCCAGGCTTTATGGGAGCAATATTACAGTGAGAGTGATTTTGCTGTTGCAGTGGGTTGCATCAATTTACACTGGAACTGATGTGTTAGGATCAGGAAAGTGACATTTACTGTAGTAAACGGAGTACGTATTTGGCCCCAAAATTTACCTGGGAGTTGAGAGACATAACACTAAATTTGTCTGTAATCATTTATCCCAGCTCTGGGTCTTGCCAAGACAAATAAATGCTTCTTCGTGCTCACATGTTAATGCTGTGATGAGCAAAGGGTTCATTTACCTTTTAACCATTGTTCAAATTAAGCTGTTAAAATCAGGGAGAAGCCCAAATTCTAAGGATGTGGAGTATACATAATACAGTTCTTTACCTGCTCTTTGTAGCCTAATATGAGTGGGGTACATTCCTACCCAATTTATATTAAAATTAGGTGGAAGACAAAGAAAAAAGAGAGAAAGAAAATGCCTGGTCTAAATCTGGTCGGGGTTCTGAATCCCAAATCAAAGGAGCAAGGCATCCTCCATGATAAATGTTTTATGAAGAGCACACACAGCATGGTAATGCCCACAGAAATCTGACAGTTTTCTCTGCTTTCCCTCTCTCTGCTCTATTTTCCCATCTGCGCCTCAGGTCACACAGTTGAGCCTTGTTGCTCCTGTCCTTGCCTGTGGTCCCTGATTCATCACTTTTCAGACATCACTTCGCTGTGTCTGGAAGAAGCAAGCAGGAGAGACGGAACTTTCCCTGAATTTCCTCATCTCTGTTTGCACTTCTGCTTCCAATGTGCTTGCCAATCTTTCTCACTTGTTTAGCTCTGTCTCTTCAGTGGTGTTTCTTTTCTCACTCCTGTTTCAATGTTTAGTGTCACTTGGGTGGAAAATGATCTCACAGAGTGCTGGGGAGGAGTCCAGGTCCTGCTGACCTTGACTTTCCTGGGCAACTTCAGTATGTATCTGCAAACCTGTGCTTTTGCGAGGGTCCATATGTTTCTCCCTGGAGTTGGAAATTGTGGGTTTAAGGTGCCCTGTAATATCCTTAAGAATCCAATAATTGGGATGAAGGATCTCCCCATCCCTTGGGCCCTGTGATGCCTTTCCTGTTAGAAATGGGCTCCTGTTTTCCAGGTGGAGTTGGCCTAGCCATAGTCACTATTTTTAATTTTAATTCAGCTTATAGGAATCCTTTCATCACAACTAATTTAGAAATTTGAGGACTCTTCCAATTTTTTTACCATACATCATAGCAGAGCAGAGAGAGGAGTCTCCATTCCAGTTCTGCCCTTTCCTGAGCTTTGCTTTAACTCCTTTTTCCTTTTCTGCATCAGAAAAGGATACAGATTGAAAGGCCTAAGTTGTATATAAACCTCCTTGGACTTACTTCTGGCAGCAGACCAGGAAAGGAATCTCCACCTTCTGACACACCTCCATCACAGCGGAGTCCTGTGTCACAGCCTGACCCCAGCTCCCTGCCCAGGTGAGATGCAATTGTCACCCAGCTCCAGCCGGATTCATGTTGGGGCAGCAGCAGCCAGTGCAGCCTTCTGGACATGTGTAAAGAGATAAAAATTGAAATTCAGTATATTTACTGCAAATGACAAATGAGAGTATAAAGCTGAATAGAAAAATCGTCCAGGAAAAAAATGTATCCCCTCAGGAATCAGATCATATTTGAGACTGTAACTGGATCAGACAAGCCACAGCCAGTGAAACTACAGAAATGTATTGTGCACTGAAGAGCTGCAAAACACGGACCTGTGGTGGCTCTGCCCAGCCTCTCCTGCACGCTCTCTCCTTGGCCTCGAAAGTGTGCATTGTGCTCCCCTTGGATTTGGAGTTGGACCAGTTTTAAGGAGAAGGCAACGTGAGCATGTTTGTCCTGAGGGCTGCTGTGCTGGAAATGGCACATTCTTCTCAAAGTGCATTTTCAGGGTGTGGGCAAGGCCTGGGCAGCCTGACCAAAGGATTTATTGACAGGTCAACATCTCCACAGCCAGCACTGCAGAGGAGAGGATTCTCAGGGTATTGAATATTTCATATCCACTTGATGAACTAGGTTTTGCATGAATTGTACCCAAAGGATCAACCCAAACTACTCCGTGTTAGGTTCTCAGCTCTGCCTTGAGATCTGCTCTGCGAGACGTTTCATCTCTCAGCTTCTCAGCTCTATTTTTCCCAAGGCAAGGCATTGATTTTTCCTTTCCTCTGTACTTGTCTCACCTGCTCAGATTGGTGTGGACTTTTACAGTGTTTCATATGAATATCAGCAAAGTGTTGTCCCAAGTTTAGTTTCAACCTCAAAAAAAAAGCACAACAAAATCTCAATAATAACCAGGAGTAATTTTTGCCATCTTGGGGACTTGGGGTTTTTTTGCTTTTTGCTGGTGTCCTCATTATTCTTCATTTGAAATCTGTGTCTTATCTAACACTGAAGCTACAGAGACTTTTACCTTTACTTTTGCTATAACTAATAAAAACTATGCTATTTATATGAGCAGTGCTCATCAGTGATCTGGTCATGGGATTACAGTGTGAGCTCCTGGGCCATGGGCTGAAGAAGCCTGTGAGCTGAGCTATGGAGAAATCTGGAAAGCAGAAAAGTGGAAATAAAGCAGTGATACTGAGACAGGGGAAGAAAAATTTTTGTTCATTCCTTGCACCAAGACTTATGCCAACCCTGAGTATTTATTTGCCAGCCAGGTGGGGTTAGCAGTGTGCAAGCAGAAAAATGAGGAGCTCCTTTCATCCATGGTGGACAGCAAACCCCCAAAAGAGGGGGTGAGCCAGGAGGTTACACTCATAGAGGTATTCCCTGGAAAAAAGAGGGTTTTAGAGTCACAGTCAGTGAGAGAGAAAAGAAAACATTATGAAAGGTGAGGTGAGTGAGACATCAGGTATTCAGGAGGTGGGAATGGAGATACAGTCACTCAGGGACTGCAGATGTGAGGAGCAAATCTTTGATTGATGCAAAACACCAAAAGGAAACAGATGAAAAGAATCACAGAGAATGTGGACACAGTTAAAAAAAAGAAAAAACAGTGTTAAAAGGTTTGAGGCCATTTTGACCTAAATGGAAAAAGATAAATGAGAAGTCTGAAGACAAATGTGAAGCATCCAAATTCTTCTCCCTGCTTTTGGGTTTGTACAATAGGCTGACTACAGATGGGTTCCTACAACGTGTGGGCATTGGTTTTATCTGGAATTTGAGTTTTTTGACTTACTGTCAGAACATAACTTCCCTGTGTTTTTTATATTTATTTATTTATTATTTTTCACTTTTTCCCAGAGCTGAATGGGTGCATGAAGGGCACATAAAGGTTTATTGAGTAAAAGCCCTAAATGCTTGCAAACTTTTACTATTCTTCCAGGGCCTATAAATATTTTTCTCAATCCTTCACTTCAAGGCAATAAAAAATTAGTTTAGAGGTTAGCTGTGGGACACTTGACATGAGTCTGGCTCTAATCTCATTTTGAGGTTAAGGAAAGTAGAACTGAAACAGTCCAGAGTGCCAAAATATTGAAATAGATAATGGCATGCTCCTGTCTGTAGCCCATACCTATCCGTGGCATCACAAGGTGCATGGATGGTGAACAGACCGAGCACCTGAGCATCAGAGAGGTGCTGCCTCTCTCAGGCATTGCTGAGGTTTGCATTTGCAGCAGAGTAGTTTTCCTTTCAAAGGACTTGTTTGTACCCCAAAATGTGGCCAGACTCAGAACAGACATCATAGATGCACATCTCAACAGTGCATGGTGCTAGGAGTCAGGGACACAGCTGGGGAATCAGAGGTTCAGACACACAGCTTTGGAGGCAGGGAGGTTTTTTCAGAGTGAAAAATTACACCAAAAAAAATAGAGTTTTAATTAAAAATAAAACAAACACACAAAATATCCCCAAAGCACACAGGAAAAAAAATTCTGTACTCATTTCACTTGCAAGAAAGTGCAAAAATGGAGACCGTAAGGAGGTACCTTTACTTCAAGACTACCTTAGCCACATTGCTCACTATAACCTGACTCCCAGATTTCCACCTCTGGCCTCTGGATACCTCTGCAGTTTGCTGTGAGCCTTCAGTTAGGGGTTTGCTTAGCAAAGTGCATCCTCAGGACAAGAGGAGATGTTAAGAAAGCAAGTGAGAGAAGCCAG
The DNA here is from genome assembly GCA_013399875.1 of Gymnorhina tibicen. NCBI lineage: Eukaryota > Metazoa > Chordata > Aves > Passeriformes > Artamidae > Gymnorhina > Gymnorhina tibicen. The sequence goes on along the minus strand of VXAZ01010277.1, from coordinate 725,990 downwards.
TGTGTGGCCCAGAGGTTCAGATCCATTGCACGAGGCCCTTCTCTTCCACGTGAGGGATTATGTGACGGATATCGATGTGGCACCTCGTAACCACTCCGCATGGAGCTGTGCTAATTCCCTGTCAGGAGAGAGCCAAGGAATTAATGCAAGTTGACTTTCGACTATGTGAAAGATGTTCCTGGTGAAACAGCAGACGTCTTTGTCTTCCTTCATTTTTCCCTCCCTTCTGGGTCTCTCCCTTCTTGGTTTGCCACCCTAGCCTGGGAGAACCATGGAATGATAGAACAGTTTGTGTTGGAAGAGACCTTAAAGATCAACTCTGCCGTGGGCAGGGACACCTTCCACCAAACCAGGTTGCTCAAAGCTGCATCCAACCTGGCCTTGGACACTTCCAGGGATGGGCCAGCCATGATTTTTCTGGGCAATCTATTCCAATACCTCACTGTCCTCACAGGGGTTGTCCCTTCTGGCTGGTGGGTGACTAGCAATATCAGAGATCTGGCAGGCGTCACAGTGTCTGCCACCACCCACAGGTCCTGGAGGATTCACCCGGGTGCCTCCAAGGGTTTTGGCTGCATTTGGGATGGGGATCCACTGGCTGGGAGTGAGCTCTGTTTTCCCTGGTGTGTAAGTCAGCAAGCCCAACGCCCACGCAGGAAGCCGAGCTCCTCAGCAGAGCAGCCCTGTGAAACTCAGCAGTTTTGGTTTGCGAGGGGACCTATGAAAATATTTTTGGTGTCAGTTTTCCTGGACGATCCCAGCTTGTGAAAAGCACTAACTTTCCTGTTCCGGAGCAGTTGTTGCTTCAAAAAAAATACCCTGAAACCAGGACAATGTCATGGGAACGCTCCTGAGGCCCCTCAGCTTGGAAGTGGTAGGAAGCTTGCAATAACACATTCACTCCTTTAAAAGATTGTTTTGGAGGTAAAACCACTTCCTATGTAGATGTCTACACTGAAGCAAAAAGAGGAGAAGAGTGTCTACTTCACAGGGGCTTTTTTTATATAAGGAAGCCTATTTTTAATGAGAAAAACTTCAGCTGTCTATGAGTACCAGGCATTCCTTTAGGAAAGCTGATGTAAACATACATAGCTGTTAAAGATTTAATGAGATCCCACCAGTATGTGTTGTGCATTTATCTAATGAGATCACACAGGTTCTCCTCTCAGCACCTCCTCCTCTATGAAATCAGGCACCTTCTCTGCTCCAGCTAGGCCCCCAGATTAATATTGCCTTGACATAATTGTTCATTCAACACGACTGCTAATTTGTCAGTGGAGCTATCCCAGGGTCTTGCTCCAAGAGATATGAAAACAATAACCTTGTGACCATGAGACAGGCCTAATGTTTTCACTGCTAAACTGTTGAAAGGGTGTTTTATGTGAAGGAGAAGGGAATGAGTCATCAAGCAAGGGGGTACAGGGTTTGTACGTCTGAAAAGAAAGAAAATGAGCATAAAGACACCCAAGTTATCCTTCCCTAATACAAATTAGAGAATTTATAGGTGACAAAAAAAGCAAATATATACAAAGTGAACCAGAGGAATGCATCAATCTGCAAATCAAATGAATTCTGGGCATGGTTATTAAAAGTTTGTGCATTCAGAAACACACGTGCGCATGCTTTGTCTTGCATGCACACATGCACCACTAAAGCACCAATGTGCAGCTCCCAAATAATTACCTTCTAATAACAAAAATGTGCCCCATTCCACTAATGGCAACTGCAGCACATTGAAAACCAACTGCCGGTAAAAAACAAAAATCATATTTCAAAGAAACACTGTAGATTAGCCCGTGGCTTTCACTAAACTGTGTCTCTCTGATTCCTGCTGGGTGACACAATGGGCTGGCTTAACGCAGCCTGGCCTCTGAACTCAGCCTTACAAGCCTTGGATCCTTGAAACAGCACCCTCACTGTCTATCTGATTTTCAAAGCTACACATATTCTGCACAATATTCTCTCCCTCTCTGCCTCATTTGTCTGTGGCACATCTGTATGCCCCATCTCCCTGTTTTTTATAAAAGTCCTCAGAGTCTTTTGTGCATGTATTCCTTTCAACATCTGCAAAAGAAATCATTTCTCTTAGAAACAGTGTAAGGGTCGGGGAATATACACAATAGCTGGAAATACTGTTTAAGGCCCAGAGGGGAGAACTTTTTTTCTCTCATGAAAATGTGCTTTTGCAATGCAAGGCAGTATTCAAACTCAACCCCCTTCTCTCCTACCCGTCCCCCCCAGAAAAAAAAATCACAAGGTGGAACAGCCTCATCTAAAGCAAAATATACTTGAGAGAACAGATGTGGCAAAACAAAACCCATAGCTTTCCATGAAAAGGTGCCAAAAATAACATTGGCTCGGCAGGCATGTGATCTTCAGAGGAGTTTGCTACTTGAATGAGTCAGAATGGTGATTCCATTTTTACCTCTTCAGTGAACAGGAAACACATTCTCCTTGAGCACCAAATTCTCCTGCATTGGCCCACTTACACTGGATTATATCAGTCAGCTTTGCAGGTGCTGAGATAAAGTGGAAAGAGTGTAGTGGTTTCCTCTAGTTTGAGGAGCTGAGCTTAATTGAGGCAAAGTCCAAAAGGTCATCTAGAAGTATATGTAAAAACAGATACCTGTGTATACATATCTGAAATGAGGAGCTATAAGAGGAAGGGGGAAGCAATTTAAAATACCCATTTCCATAAAGAAAGATTTGGGCTCTGCCCAGACAATACTCTTTATTTTAGGCTACAAAGCTTGCAAACTTTAAGAAAATCATGTAGGGGGTGGCTGATGTCACCAAGCCAAAATGTGTCCTTCAGCTCAGTGCTCTTGAATGAAAATGCTTTAGTTTTAATTTTTTACAGAGAAATGGGGTGCCAATGGCCTCATAAAGCTTCAGGTTTTGGTATCCAACTCTCTCAGAGGCTGGAACTCTCAGAATCAGCATCTGTGTTCTAGTTGCTCAAGTTTTATAGTGAAGAAGCAAATTGAATTTTGATTTCCATGTCTCAGGAGTTTGCAGAACTTCTCTTTGATTATGACATCAATTGTCCAGTAAAGTAGAAAATGTTGAACTGGAGTTGATAAGAAGGACAAATAGAAGTCTTTGCAGTTTCTTTTTCCTGAAGAACTGCATTTAAATGAAAGAAAAAAAAAAAGGAGGTTTCAGGAAAACTGCTACTCTCTCAAATGCCTTCCATATCTCTAGGAAGAATCATTTCAGTTTTGTAATAAATGATATCCCAGTTCCTTGAGAGAAGCACAATGATTTTATTTGCCTTTTCTACAAGAATCACAATGATCGCTTTTGCATCTTTCCATTCAAGTATTTTCAGATTTCCTGTGAAATATTTGGGAGATAGTTTCTGTATTCTTGACAAACGTTGCCCACGTTGTCCAGTACAATACCAAAAGAGTAGAGAAAGTCCAGTTGTAGAGCTGGTTGTAGGCCTGGTGGACATTTCACCAAGAACAAAGATGAAGCAGGAGCTGGGAAATAGTGGTCAGTTGGGTCCTGGGAAATCTACCTTCCATTTAAAAAATAAATAAATTAGTATTGAAATATCTTGGATGTAAGTGATGAAAATAGCAAAAGTAATGGATCATAGACCAAATCCAGACAAATGCAGTCTCTCATCAGACATCTGAAGTCATGTTGTTTCTGCTGGAGATTTCAACAACTTGAGTTGAAGTCCATTGCCAAGACTTTCAAAAACAACTGATGGGGAAAGGAGTTCAGAGGCTTGAGCAGAGCCTGGTTTTCACTGAGTTTGGGGATTCAGCAGTTGCTAAAAATCAAGCCAAGAGCCTTCCAAATTGAGAAAACACATCTGACAATTAATGGCTGGAAAATGTGGTCAGCACAGAGCTGTAGGTGCTCACGTCTTCAGAAAAGCAGTCCAAGGTTCCCTCAAGTTAGAAACCTGACGTTTCCAGAATGAGAAGTCTGTTTGGAAAATGTTAGCCTCAAACTCTGTTTTAGCTTTTCTAGGTATTCACACGGGAAGAAAAATATTGTCTAATGTCTAAATATGATTATTATGTAGTGGCTCATTGAGCTGAGAAAGTACAATAACATGTGGGAAATAATAGTGCCACACTAGAGGTGAAGCACAGTTCATTGATGAAAATGCACTGACAAACCTGTCTGCCACTGGCTTTCTAATTCAAAGGAGCCTCTTGGAACAAGAAATAGTAGCTGTCCTGTGACACTGTCACTTTGCATCTCCTTACTGCAAGATTTCTGGGTTTGTGTTACTCTTCAGTTATTTAAATACAAATCTGATCTTTCCGTACTCAGAAGAGATAAAGAAATCCAAAAGCACCAAGGATTTCCAAACTGGTTAGTCCTTCTTGCTCACAGAATTCTGTGGGACTTGGTTTATTCTTATTTTCCAGGGCTTTTAGATTTAAGAACTGACTTCAGTTAAAAAAAAAAAAAAAAAGCCGTTTGTGTTCATATCCAAGTGATAGGTGTCTTCACTGTAAGATTTCATATCTAAACAACATTAATGAAACTTCCCTGCATTTTGATAAAGCACTTGGCAATGAAGTCCGTGCTTGCTGACCAACTCATTTGTCAGAAAACACCAATTCTTTCATAATTTCCGTGGTCTTGTTTATAAGTTTTGGTGCACCTCTCCCTTTCCATCCAGCATGGCTCAGACTGTTTCACTGTGTCTAAGCGAAGCAATTCTGGACATTTTGATAGACCTTAATTTCCAAGAAAACAAAAGAAGGAGCCAAGATCAAAGACCAATCTGCTCCAGGGAAAATACACCACTTTTTGGGCTTCTTTCTTGGAAAATTTGTGGCCCAGCACCTTCCTCTTGATCATGATCAGTGGGAGCTGCTTACAGGAGAAAACATAATCAGAACACCTGTTTACACGCAATTTGATAACAGGATCATTCATCATCTCTCCAGTTTCCTCCTCCTTGGTATAAATTTAAAACAGACCAGAAAGTTGCTCTGTCACCTAATTTTTCAAACACAAAGGGTGTTGTAATTAATTCCTGCACATTACAAGACGGCGGAGATATTTTTGTACAACATCAAAATTATTACGTAATGTTCTGACACATAATGACTGATTCTTTACTGCTGCCTAAGTACATCACTGTGCACTTGGGTGGCATCAGCTGACTGTTGATACACTCAATCTCTTCATTACTTTTTTTTAATTATTTTTTTTTAAGGTGGATCCTTTTGTTTTATGCCAAGGCTTTGGTTCTCCTCTCAATTTTGGAGGCAACGTAGCTTTTATAGTTTAGCTTTCCTTTGTTCTCCCCTGTAAAAGAGAAGTCTACTAAAAAATCTTTTTTTTATTAAATTTTATAGCCCCAAATGTTGGCAACTGCAAGGCCATATTTTGCCACAAAAAAAAAAAGGAATCAAAAGAGAACTGAGATATGAGCCAGAAGAAGACTCCCAAAGGGCTGCTATCGTGACAGAGCATTAGTAAGACCTATTTTCCCAGCTGTGGTGCAAGACTCTGCCTCCAGTCAAAGGTTTGACTGAGTTTTATTAAATAATAATTGTTGGTCTCTGCAGATCTTTGAAAGCTCTGATTTCTCTGCCCTGTACTACATTCACAGAAAACCCTATTGGTACTTTTTCCAGAAAGTTTCAACGCAAGGTCGGTATGTCTGAAGACATCTATAGCACGTACCCAAACACACTATTTCGGCATTCTCAGTGTGTTGAAGGACTGTGTTTTACCCTCTTCTCCCAACTGCACGCTCAGTTGCAGCCCACACGGCAGCTGGATGGTAGATGAAGCGCTGGGAAGCCAGAAGGAACTGCATTCCTGGAAAATGATGAAACCAAGGATTCATTTCTCATTCCCACCGCTCTCATTAGCAGATAGCAGCCACTTTTATCACTCCGAATATATTACTCAGGAGGCTCTTACCACATCAGGGCTTCACAGGGCTGGATCATGTACAAACACTCGATGTGTGCGTTCCTCCCATGCAAAGGACAAGAAAATCATTACAGCCTTGCCACAAGCACCTCCCCTTTCCTAAGGCACCCTCTCCTGTGTATCTCCTGTTAATCATGCCATAGATCTCTGTGACTGGTGGAAATTCAATAAACACAGGTCTGATGCATGGTGATAAGAGAGACTCACAAACCAAAACAAGCGCAGAGAAGAAAAACTCTCTTCCTCTCGAATGCCCCTCAGCAGTGCTCAAAGGAAGTCTCACACACTTGATGATGCAATTGCTTTTCAAGCCCCAACAAGCAATTTTTCTGCCCCACTGTGAAGTGAAAAGACCCCAGCACCTTTTGCTCCATAAATTCAACAAGCATGAGTCAGAAAATCAAGAGATGTATTATTGCTAATAAAAACAAGAACAACATGAAATGTTTTATTCTTTTCTTTCAAAGCTTTGAGGCCAAAGTGACATTAGGAACTCAGTGATAGGGCTGGAAAATTGAGGGGGAGGATTTTCTTTTTACAGGAAAGATGAAGCTCTTTTAAGCAGTTAATTAATTGTATCTCTGGGAGCCAGGGTTAAGCCCAATCCGCAGGTAAATGCAAGATATCCTCAAGCTGCGAGGGCTATGATATGGAGGTTTCCCCGCAAAGAAAACCCCCTTTCTGCTCAGCAAATTTACCTTTTTTAACCCCAGAAAGTCTGATTTGCACAACGTGCCCTGATAAAAACCAGCCACTTATTGCAGCTGCCCTTTTATATCCCTTCTCCAGGAGGAGACAGACCCAGACATGTTCTGGGAGGAACAGGCTGCTCGTCTGTCTCTGACACCTCCCCGAAACGTGGTGCTCCGAGAAGCACCTGCGCCGCGGGGCATGGCTGCTTTCCCCAATTCAGGCAGCACGTTCTAGGAACACCGCACCCACCCACGGGCTCAGCCTCTTCCAGCACCCACTGGTGCCACCCAGGTAATTGCCAGCCCAGAGAGAGGCTGTGCCTGATCCGCCACTCAGGCTCCCTGCGTGGTCTACGTGGCAGGGTGATGCCTGTCCAATGGCTTATCCATGCTGGGAAAGGAGTTCCTTGTGTGATTTGTCAGTGTCTCATTTTCAAAAACGTGTATTTACCTGTATTTCCAGAGGGGAAGGACAATAGTGTAGGAGCTGAGGAAGCCAAGGTTTGGTTTGTCATTCTAAGAAAGTCTTCTTGGGTGACCCTGAAATGACACAGTATCTCTGTACCCCAATTTCCCACCTCTGAAATGAGAATTGGAGCTGCCTTGACTGAGAGCTGTGCTGGAAGGACACCGAGGAACAGTTATGGAGTGTTTGAATATCACAGCTGGGAAGGAAGGGGAGCACAGGGCCACATTTGATGAGAGATTTACATTTCATTTACAGTTATAAGTACGAGCTATCCTTTGTGCCATTCTTCATCTACTGACCCCAAGATTAAAAATTCAGTGGGTGCACCAAAGGAACCAGATTCTTTCCTAAAATGACTGAGCTGGCATGTAAATCCCTTAATAGTCTGGCTCAGGGTAGTATTGTGTCTCCTGACGGACAGGGCAAAAAAGCAAGTGGAACCAGTTTGGGTAACACCAAGCTATGACATGAGTGATAGTGGCGTGTGTGCTGGTGTCATCAAACACAATTCTGCTTCCAGAAGCTCCGCCTGGGTTAGTTGTACTACGGGAGGCAAACAGAAGAAACTCATTAAAGGCACCTCTAACCCAGGGGATGCAGCTTCTGCAACTTCTGCATCTCCTGGATTATAGACCGATCAGAGTGTGTGTCTTTTTTCCAGAGATATGTTGAAAAGGTCTCAATTTAACTCCGTCAAAAAACAACAGCAAAAAATAGTCATGAAATGTAATGCTTGGAGTTTTGCCAATCTAGATTTTAGAGGTTTGGGGAAGAATTTGAGTTCTAACAGGGAGGCCAGAAGGCAAAGATCAGCTGTAAGTGATAGAATCAGATGTTACACATATAAACCAGAATCCTTTGAAAAACAGAAACATCCCATTCTCCACACGGCTTTGCCGTGATGTATCCTGACAGACCCCAGAAGCAGAATAATAAGAAGAGGACAGAATAATTTTTCCTTGATTTCAGTGGGAGCTGCATCCACTTGCAGCCCAATAAATCTGTCCCTGAGTAGCACAGAGCGTAGGGCCGTGTGTGCCTCTCTTGTTCTCTCACACACACCTACACAAACACAGACATGGGCCTGTGACTCACTGCCTTCCCAGCAATCGGGGCTCCTTTGCTAGTTAAAACACGCTGAGATACTCTCTCAGCCCTGTGGATTAACCCCTGTCTCCTTTCCACACCATCACCTATCGCTCAGCAACACAGAACAGCCTGACTTGGGCCTGATGGGCACTCTTGGTGGTGATGCGAGGAGACAGACATTTTTTCATGAGCTCACTTGACCCTTCAGGGTAAGAAGTGGAAATACTTGTTGTGTAGTAAATTGAGCAAACATGACATGGACGGTAAAAGAGAGAGACAAGGGGAGAAGGCACAAATAACTGTGAGGGTTCGACTTATTCACATGGAGAAGGAGGCTGGGATGGCTTCACCAAAGGGAAAGGGTCTCTCCTGAAGCACCCAGAGCAGAGCTTATACCTGCAAAGTCAACCTAGAGAGCTGAACAAAGATAGCTGACAGTCTAAAATAGAACATCCTCCAACCCAGTTGGTTTCCTAACATTCAATTGTCAAAAAACCAGGATTTTACTCTTCTGGATAGTACTTGAGAATGCTTTCATGATTTTGGTTTTTTCAGCTTCAAGGTTCAGAGAAGGAACCTGCTTTTGTTGTTGTTTTCCAGGTGAATATAGTTCCAAGATCCCCAAAACCTCATTTTCCTTGTCCAAGAGAACCCTTAAAATATGTTTGCAATGCTTGCAAGGGCACAAAAAATGGCACAGGGCTGCTATTATTGCACAAAACCAAAAACATATCACTGGAATGAATGACAGATACTAGAACTTTCAAAATCCTTTGAGATGCAATATAATCAAACTCAATATCCTATTTTACAAATGTGATGTTAGGTTATGCCACTTCATTCTACTCTGATCCTTACAGCTGCATGTAAGGCAGAGGTCTCTGCTCGTGTACTGACATTTCAAAGCATCATGCAGAGCCCTTCAGCTTGCAGAAAGGGGGTCTGGACACATTCTGGAGAAAACCTTCTCTGTCTTCTCTGCCCTCAGGCCTACAGAGCATGCAGAACTTTGTCCTGATACATTAAGTTTCCCAAATGGGTGTCATTTCACCCCAGTGCCTCACCAAGGAGCAGTAGGTCGGACGGATTTGAAGCTGCTGCATTCAGATCTCCCATGACCACACAGTTGCTCCATCTCGAACTGGTCCTGTTTAATAACTGGTTTGACACAGAGGCACGATGGTGCCATCTCGGTCCATCAGCCTGCCGCTGCTCTGTGGCACCTGAGACATCAAGACACGAGCAGCCCAAAGTTTTATTATTAACTCTGGAGGTTTGACAGGGGAGAGAAGCTGCTGCCTTGGAAACGTCTCAGTGAAAACCGGTTCCAGAGTTTAATGTTTCTGTGACCATCTTGCTGCAACACAGAGGGGAGCCCTGCAGTTTCCCAGGGTTTAAGGGTGAGGATGGGAAAGCTCCATTTCAGTGCTGAGATTTCCTTCTCCACGTTCCACTCGTGCTGGCATTTTCCACTAAGCAGCAGACCTTCTCTCTCCTCTGGAGCACTGGGTGTTTCCCCCTCTGGGACATGCACTCAGCAGATAGAGGCTGCAATCCCACGTTGTGCAACAAGGCAGAGCTTGGCCCGACAAGCAGGGAGCAGGCTGGCTGCTACAGACGGCTCCATCAAAGCATTTCTGTCCTCACCTGAAACTTCCCTCCATCACCATCCCTGCAGCCACAATGCACCCCTGCCCTATCGCTCCAGCAGCTTTAGCTGAGGCTGTCGATTAATCTCAGCCATGACTGTTGCAAGATAATCCATTCTACCCAGAACCTTAAGTCTATCTTAAAGGAAATTGTTCAGACATATAGGCATAACTTCTGTTATGATTTTTGCCACTCTGGTTTATGACAGTTTCCTTGAAGAAACAGATTTTGTTAGGAAAGGCACTTTTGGGGAGTTTCTGACTGTATACTTGCAATTACCTTGGGCTGTTGTGGCATGAAAACACCACTGAAGGATTACACTTCTAACCACCCTGGCTGTGTTATCAATAGACTGTGGACAAAATCTGGCCCAAAGGGAAAGTACCAGGCTTGCCAAGGTTTAAACATATTTGTGAACCCGAGTCTGAAAAAAGGAGAGAAATTAGTGATTTAATCCACCAGCGTCACATCAGTCAGACAGATGAAAGGCCTGCAAAGAGCAGCACAAAGTAATCTGGCTATTTCATTCCCACTGAACACCAATTTCCAACAGCCAGAGACAAAAGACATGAAAAAATATCCTAATGTAAACTGGCACGGGGGCCAGAGCACAAGCAGTTAACATTAATTATGTATTACCCAAGCACTATAGATAGCACCAAACAGGAAGGGGAAAAACTCATAAAGCTATTAATAATGAACATAAAATTTGTAAATGCACTATGAGGAATAATTTGCATAGCAATATAAACACGATCTCTAATGCTGAAGAGCTGGAAACAGCACTCTGGTTAAAAAAAAATCATTATTTTATATGTTTAAAGCTATAGTTCTATTTATTTATTTATAAGCATGTACTATGGTCTCTGATTCTCAGATTCCTGACTGTGTGGAACACAAACACTTGGCTGCTGCAGACATTCCTGTTTGCTGGACACACACGGTAACAAACCTGGAGCATTTGCTTTGCAATGGTCTCAGAGGGACAGTGGTTACTGGGGATACCTGTGTATGAGTGAAGACAAAGGTCAAGAATGTCAGCTAACTTACTCTGTCCCTGTGTTTTAATTTGCCTTATGAGAAGTCATTGCATTGGGTTTTGTCTTATCAAAGCAGCCAGATCTCTGTCAGAGTCAGCCCTCAGCTTCTCAACTGAAATAAGGAAATAGCAGCAGTGACTTAACCTACCCCATCCTTGAAGAGCTCACGTTTGGCTCCTATGGCATGTCATCCTGAAGCTTGCTGAAATTACTCTAGTCTTCAACATTTTGGTGGGAATAAAAATTCACTCACTGTATGTGGAGCCCACTTGGTGTAATGTTTCAGGGGTCCCAGGACATTGGAATGTCCTGACCTGGCTGGGATGGAGGTCCGGACCATGAGCAAGGCACTGGTTCCCTCATTACCCTCATGATTAACCTCAGGCTGTTACATTTTATCATGGGAAAAAGGTGCCAATTTGCCTCTATTTTAACCAGAACCGTTCCAAAATATTCAGAATTAATTTAAACATGTGGAAACAAATGCCATTTGCTGTATAATACGCCAGGCTGCTCTGGATCTGTTTAGGCTAACTCAGGGGACTGCAGGAGCAGTGCAAACCTAGGAGTTTGTCAGACCTAGGAAACCACAGGGTTAATTCATGCCTAGAGATTTCAGTGGAGAATCCTCTTCCTTGGCAACCTGCACCTCAAGGTGTGACAGAGATTTCCCTGTAGCACAGGAGGACAAAGCAGGGAATGGGTCAGCCTCTAAGGCTGGGATGGGATCATCTCTCTCCTTGCCTGACACTGGTACAGAGCAGCCTCGCTCTGCTCCTGGCCCTCACCAGGGAGCACAGCTCTGCCCACTCCCCTTGGCTGGGGAAGTTTTCCGAGGGCAGTGCTAAGTTCTTCACAGCTGGAGGCTGCTTTTGCATATATCACAGACACCTCTTGGTGGGTTGTGATTTGATTTTCCACAGAGGCCTCCTGGGAATGTGTCTCAGGAACAGGGTGTGGGGGAGGATGGGGAAGGATGTGGTCGCATGCTTGATCAGAAAAGCAATAATGAAAAGTGGATGGAGAAGGGGAGAGAGCAGTGGGAGTTTTCTCATCAATCCTGGGTCCTGTTGGGCCAGCAGCCCCTCTGGTATGTTTAGGGATGCTGTGTGCCTTAACAGCCTCCATTTACTAATGCAGTAATGACCTGCTGGAGGAGGATTTGGCTGCTGTGCTAATTGCATTCCTCTGCTGCACAATAACTTAACACATTATTAAGATTCCACAGGAGAGGGTCAGGGAATTCATCTCTTTCCAGTGCTCTCCTGACCCCAGCACCATCTCACACACACGCGCACACACACACACACACACACTCCTCTCCTCTCCTCTTTTCCCCAAATCCAAATGGATGCTTTCAAAAGCTGGGAAGGGAATACTCCATCATTTGTAATGCTGGTATAGTCACTTTTTTTTCCTTCATATTCGACATTTTACGCCCAATTATGAATAGCTGCAATCTCCAGCTCTCCTGCTTTACACTGTTCTTGCAGAGCAAGAAAGCTCAGAGATGGACTCCATGGAGTAAGATGTCACAACTTCAGGAGTGAAGGTCCAAGATATGTTGAAGATAAGACCTCCCTTACCACAGCTCAGGTTTTCACAAGCTCACCCAGCTCTGGGAGATGGACAAAGCACCTTTCCTTTCCTTGGGAGTTTTGGTTTGGTTTGGTTTGGTTTGGTTTATGGGTGGCTAATGCACAATCTGACCCAAAATTATTCCTCCACTGGATAAAAGGCTGAGGCATCGCCCTGACTCACCAGTGAGGCAGAGACCAGCCCTTCTCCTCCCAGTGCCTGCCCTCAGCCCTGCCCACCCCAGCCTTGTCTCCCCTGCCCATTCCAGACTGCACATCCTCAGCCTGCTCATACACCTGCAGCAGCTTCCCTACTAATATATCTCAGCATTCTATAGTTTCTTCAGAAATCTTCTTGAGAGCCTCCCCTGTACTGCCCCATGTTCAGGATGTAATGATGGTATCAGATTGTGCTAGATCTAGTTCTTATCTTGCCACTTTTAGGCCACTGGATTTAAAGGGGGAAGAGACTGTTTATTTTGTTGACCCTTGACAGAATAACACATAAACTCAGCTCACTAAATAAATTACTATCAGTAATCCTCATAAATAATAATTAAAAATTAATTAAATGAATTCTATAAATTATGTAAATGAATCAAGGTTAAAACTCACTTGATAGAAGCTTTCCTCTGACTCTGTCTGGTTTGTACCATAATTTGGTTTATAATATAGTTTCTTCTGCTTTTTCTTTATTTATATGTATCCTCACCTATCTATGTAAAAGAGCAAATAAAAGGCAGCAGGTTTGGGTTATTTCTACTACTGACATACTACAAAGCTTCAGCATTCATCCCTCACCTGGAATGAATCAGAGAATCACAGAATGGTTTGGGTTGGAAGGGACCTTAAAGATAATTTTGTTCCACACCTTCCACTATCCCAGGTTGCTCCAAGCCCCGTCCAACCTGGCCTTGGACACTTCCAGGTCTGGGGCATCCGCAGCTTCTCTGGGTAACCTAAGCCAAGGCCTCATCACCCCCAAAGAGAAGAATTTCTTCCTAATATATAATCTAAAACTACTCCCTTTCAGTTTAAAGCCATTCCCCCTTGTCCTGTCACTACAGGACATGTCCTTGCAAAAAGTTTTTCTCCATCTTTCTTGTAGGCTCCCTTCAGTACAGGAAGGCTGAAATTAGGTCAGGTAGCTCAGATTCAAGCACAGGGAGCTGACCTGAAAGCCAGGAGCACCCACATGAGCATCCTCCAAAGTCCTCCCCCTCACAGCCAGCTGCAGGGAGGTTGGGAGCCTGCACCTGTGCAGGTGCACTGATCCCAGCTCGTCCCAGCTCACTGTCATCCTCCCCTCCCAGCAAGGTCACAGCAGAGACACTGCCTGAGTCATCCCATGGGCTGGATCCCGCCTGGTGCACAGCAACTCCCAGGAAAGGCGACTTCTGAAGAATAAAAGAGGCTGTAGGGTCATCAAAGTGAAGTTAGACTTATTTTTTTTAATTAAAAATTCTCCACGAGTGTTGGGGTTGTATTCGTTCTCTGCTGCAAGGAACGGGCTGGTTTGAATGCTGCCAGTCCTCTGCTCTACTGTGATCATGGGATCATAAACTCGTTTAGGTTGGAAAAGCCCTCTAAGATCATCGAGTCCAACCATTAACCCAGCACTGCCAAGGCCACCACTAACCCACGTCCCCAAATGCCACAAAAGGAGGGACCTTTTAAATCCCTCCAGGGATGGTGACTCCACCACTGCCCTGGGCAGCCTGTGCCAAGGCTGCACAATCTTTTCAGTGAAGAAATTTTTTCCTGATACCAAACTTAAACCTCCCCTAGTGCAACTTGAGGCTGCTTCCGCTTGTTCTGTCCCTTGATGCTTGGGAGAAGGGGCTGAGCCCCACCTGGTTACAGCCCCTTTCAGGTGGGTTTATAGAGGAATGAGGCTCCCCCTGAGCCTCCTTTTCTCCAGCTGAGGTCCCCCAGCTCCCTCAGCCTCCCCTCACCAGACTCGTGCTCCAGACCCTTCACCCGACTCGTTCCCTTCCCTGGGCAGGTGCCCTTCATGCTCAGGTGCAGAACAAGTTGGTTTTGGATTTTCCCCAAATAAGCTCATTACTGTATTAGTCACAAACATACTTCAAGGACATTTGACCTCAGTGTCTCCACTTTCCTCTCTGATCATCTTCCAGCTTCTGCTGCAGCAACAGAAAACTACAAAGAAAAGAAATGGCAGAGTCAACAAAACAAGGAAAAGCCAAAGATTAGGGCTGTGGTTGGCTCAGCAAAGCCCAGCCTTTGTGCCATGATCCCTGTAACTGTTTCCAGGTTACTCCCATGATGTAAATCCAGGTAGTTAAACAAGGAAAGATTTTGTCTCTTCCTTTGAATAACTTTTTACGTCTCTCCTTGTGCTGAGTTTTAAAAAGTTGTGTTTAAAAGTAAAGCACAGTCATCTTAAATGATTAGTGTTTTATTGAATGATAATTAATACAACTGGGAGAAGCCTGACAAGCAGATAGGGTAAACAGCAAAGGAGGCCATGCAGAAAGAAAGGGTAAAAAAGAGCAGCAGACAATATAGAGAAAACAGAGTGACTTCTGAGCTGAAATTTTTTAACAAAGAGCTTTTCTTCCCAGCTCTACCATTCCCCAATTGCATTAAAGTGGCTGGCAAGATGAATAATATTTTTAGATTAAATATACTGGCAGAACAACAGGAACTGCAGCCCCTTTACTGTTCTGCTGGAAATTTCTGCTGCTGTTTCTGGTAAATATGGCTGGTGGCAGGACCTGGCTTGTAGCTTTAACCACATGTGGGAAGTTCATGGGGCAAAGATGCCAAGTCTAAAATTAACCCCCCTTAAAAAAAAAAAAAAGTAAAAAAAAGTGCCTGGAGCAGGGTGAGAGTGTTTAGGTTGTTATTTTTAGTTTTTCATTATATTAAGACATGTAAAGATTTAGATTAATTAAGGATAAAAAAAAAAACCCTCAACATTTTCTGGACTGAAATGAATAAAACATTTCCATGGAATTTTTTGGTTTAAATCCTTAGACAAGAACCAAGTAAAAGACAGAGCACTAAGGGTGAGGACTCTTTGAAGCTCCCAGTATTGCTGTGGAGAATGAATCAAAGGTGTTGCCAGGTTTTGCCATGAGCAGCACATTTCTCAGGGCTCCACTGCTGGGACCACAGAAACACCCCACAAAAAAATCGAGTGTGATGTCCTTGGGCTTGTGGAGAAGAATTCAAGAATGTAACAGGAAAGTATAAAAATCTCTAAAGCAAGTAAGGAACACAGCACCAAAACACTGGTGTTTCCTCATTTTTATGTGTTTATTTTTTTTTCTTTCAGAACTTGTGGAATACGAGTCCTGATCTCAGGGGCAATTTAAGCCCTGAATTTTGAACTTACGAGTACGATATCAGAACTGGTGGTGCCCACACCAGTAAACATATTTATAAATAACTTAATTAATATCACCACTATCACCAAGGCTAGTCTCAGAATAACCACTGCAGCATCTTTCACTCCACGCAAAATATGGGGATTCATCCCTTCTTTGGAAACTGTGTTTTTATCTAGACTTCATGCTTGGCTGAGTTTTCTATTCCTTGCTTTGGAAGACAGGCTCTTGTCTGAGTTCTTGAGTGTTTTGTTGTTTTTCTATTCTGTTCTTTGAAACAAAAGTCTAATGGGAAGAGCTGTTGTAAAGTTGAGGTCTGTGCTAATAAGGGATAGAATGGAGCTATTTAAGTACATTGTATTCCAAAGAAATATTAACACGGAACTACTGAGAAACCAGTACTTATCAGTTCCTTCATGAATTCCCACCTTTACAAATTATCTAAAATAGATATTTAATTATGCCTCTCTGCATATATTCTATCACTTTCTTTGTGTCAAATACCTCCATGTTGCTCACTCTGTGGTTTTAAAGCTTCAGTCAAAATACCGATGTCAATTTGCAATTTAATTTTTTTTAATTAATAAGTCCCTGTTAAATCTTTTATTCTGACAGCAGACATGGATACTGCTGTACAAAATGCTACATATAAATCTTACAGGAAACAGTCCCTGCTCCAAAAAAATATTCTTATGAACCATATTAATAACAAAAGAACATCAGTATTTTTGCCAGTTTCCAGAGATGTCAGTTTAAGCACAAATATTTCCCAAAAGCTGCGAAAGAAACTCACACAGCTCAGTCCGAGTGCAGATCTCTAAAATCCTTGCTCAGACCTCAGCCCCTCTTGGTACCATAGCTGGGTGAGGAAGGATGGAATAAAATCAAAAAAAAATCCAAAAAAATTCCATCTGATCTCAGACAGACAATGTGGGAATCACACGTAGAGCTTGTGATGATTGAGCAGATGCTGGCAATAGAAACATGAGAGAAATAATCTCTTTCCTGGGTCAGGGGTTCCTGTTGTCATTCAATAATAAAAATCATCTCAGTGGAGAATTCCTGGCATAAGACAATGGTGATCAATAACAAATTCCCAGTTGTTGCTGGAAAAGGTTTCTGAGCTATTGCAGACAGGACAAAAGTGTTCTCAGTGCCATTACTGAAAGCAAGTTTTAGACCTGAAAGCTAAAATGAAACAAAGCAAGCTTTCAATTAACTTCTCAAAGTGCTCCCAGTTCCCAGGTCAGGGCAGATGAAAAGATAAATATTGAACAAAGAAGGTTGATCTGTATCTGAAATATCTTAATGAACACAAGAAGTTATACAACATATCCAAGGAGTGCTTTTGCCTCATATCAACTGCTCCTTTCTCCAAGCCAGTGATGAGATCATGGCCCCTCACAGGTGATCAGTTCTTAAGAGTGATATTGCATGATTTACTTCATGCCCAAAGTCAAGCTGGAGTTCCCCCCGAACTCTGGAAAACCAGATTTTTCACTAGAATAAGATTTCTCATTAGACAAAAGCAGTTTTCTGAGAAAAGGGGAAAAAATATCCATTACTAGATGTTTTCATTTGCTTCTGAGCTGTGTGACATGGGCAAATCCCACACTTGCTGCTTGTCTATCATCAGTATTATCATCAGCTACGGTCCCATCTTGACTACTTAGGGAAAAAGAACTCCAACCTGATCACTGAGAAAGTTGCTGTTGCTAAACAGAATGACCAAGAAATTTCAGAGCCTGAATAAGACATCTTCAGCTTCCCAAAGATTATTCACTTTCTCTCTTTATCTGGTAGCACAGCAAACTCAAGAAGAATGCATTGGAGGGGTGGGGACATTAAGTGTGTATAAATAATATTTGAGGTTGTATTTCTAAGGTCAGAAAGAGATTAGTCTAAGAACCCCAGTAAGTGCAGGCCCTGGGGGTTTTGCTTGAATAAATTATTTGGTGGGAAAATAGATTAATCCTTGTCTATGCTATGGATTAAATAAGCATGTTTGCAATTTATGTATGGTGCATTCTGATCTAGCATTACAAATACATATCACACAGTGG
Source organism: Gymnorhina tibicen (assembly GCA_013399875.1). Lineage (NCBI taxonomy): Eukaryota > Metazoa > Chordata > Aves > Passeriformes > Artamidae > Gymnorhina > Gymnorhina tibicen. Next base: position 708,132 of record VXAZ01010277.1, on the reverse strand, counting down.
AATCATATCAGTTCAAATAAGAGAATCAGATTTTTGTGGGTCAAAAACTCCTTGACACCAAGAGGGAAGCTTTCTACTGATTTCTGTGACCTTCAGCTAAGACTCCATAAATATGGGAAGGCTATTTTATGGCTAGTCCTGCAAAATCCATGAAACACAGGAAAACTCTGGTTTGTGTCTTAGGCATCATTAGCACATTCATGAGCTAAATTATGACTATCACAAAGAGCAAGGCTCCATTTCTACATCCTCCACTGTTTGCAGGGTAGTCCTACAAACTTTTAAGAACTGATTTGGGATTGAGATCTGCAGGCACAGCAGAAATGCCAAACCCTGTAGCTCTCGGTATAACTTTTAAAACTTGCAGCCGTTGTTTATTCCCTCTTAATGACCAAACAGACAAACCCAGTATTTTTTACTTACTGTACTCAAAGCTTCAAAAGACATCCAGAGTACTAATAATTCATGGCACTAAGACACCATGGGCTGAAACCTTGAAGCTGCAGGAGTTTTGCTACTGACTTCATTGGGCTAGAATTTCACCCAAAGAAATCACCACAGCTTTCAATAAATGCTGTTGTGTAACGTTGAATTGTCTAAGCCAGCTCTTACAAATGAATTAAGTAGAATCAAAGTTAGAGAAACTGGAAACTGAAGCTGTGGAAGAGAATACAACAGTAACACTTTAACAGTTATTGTTTAGGGGCAACTGTCTAAGACCTGATATTGACATGACAGTCCTGCATGAAGTGAGAGCAGAGTTTTACCAATAACACTCAAACAAATAATATTTTCTTAATTTTCTTTCACCAGAAAAGTGTCCCAAGCACGACTACAACCAAGGTATGACACGCTGACCACAAGAAGAGAAAGAATGACTCTGCACTTTCCTCTCGTGTCCAGCCCATTCCTTTTCTCTCTCAATGTAACCATTTCATTTTGTAAGAGTTGAAAATGAAATCTCACACTGCAATCACATCGAGTCCCTTTCATGTGTATGTGCCAAATTATTCTTTGTGAGTGGGTGCAAGGAGAGGAAGATCAGGAAATGTCAACTTCTCTTCCTTTTACTCGTTGTCTTTTACTGGTTTTATTTTCTTTTGGTTTAATGCTTTGCATGTGGGCCTTTCGTGTTTTGCTCCAATGAGTGAGAGTGAAAAAGAGAAAAAGGGAAGGACATCAAGTTCACTTTTGAAATATCGCAAGATGAACAACAGATAAAATCCTCAAGAACAAAACAAACAAAAACCCCTCAATGAACAACAACAACAACAAACAAAACCAAACCAAACCACAACCAAATTAAAAAAAACAAAACAAGAAAAAAAAAAGAACACGAACCATCCCAGAGTATCATGCACTGCTTAGACTCTATACTGGACCTGCAGTTTCTACTGCTGGATCTACTTTTCCATCTCATGACAGAACAATTTTTTATTTACAACGACCAAACTAAAGTTGGGCTTTAAAGCTAAGCCAGCACTGTTGGGCTTTATCTAAAACAAGCTTCTCGCCAGCTTTTCCAGCCCGTGCCTTTGTTGCAACAGGCTTATTGTACTCGTTCCCTTTTCATCCAGTCTCATCTAGGTTTGGGTTGCATGTTAGAGATGCCTGCATGGGGAACCCAGGTTCTCCTTTTTTCTCTGCAGTACGAGCCAGCTGTCGCAGATCCCCTGCTCTTTAATCTTCCTGTTTTATAGAGAAAAAAACAACTCTTATTTCTACACGTTGCTTCGTCCAGTGTGATGCCGTGGCCAAAAAGACTGCCCATGTAATCACAGCTGGATATGAGGAAACCTAAATAACAATGAGTTGTGGCATGATGAGGAGTCCGAGTAAAGATCAAGCCCCTTGACTCTCTTTCCAAGGGCTGTACCAGCACAAATTAAAAGGCAATCTCAGGGAAATAGTGAGCAACAGTACCTGCATGTGTTTTAGAGCAGCAGAATTGTCTCCACTGGGCCACCTCAAGCAGCTCCATGTGAGATGAACAGTGATAACCCTCAGAAAAGAGCAAGGACTGAAGTTCTGTCAGAGACCACATGCAAGGAGAGCATCCCAAAGCGTATCCCAAAGGATATCTCTCTCTTTCAGATCATGGTACAAGTCAGGATGCAGAATATAGGGGTTGACAACAATAATTGATCAGAAATGAGACAATCAGTTGACTCAAGTGTCTACGTGATTAATTGCCAGGGTCCAAAAATGCCATTAAAAGCTGCAAATGATGTGAAAATTTGAAGTGAATTTTAAACAAGTATACATTTCCTGACTCAAAGGCACTTTAGCCCTATAGCCTGCAGCTTAGAGACATCTATCTGGCTTTCTTCCGTCAATCGATACCATTAAAGCCCTAAAAAAATCCTTTCTCCATATAGTTATAAAATATCAATTACATACATTTTCATTAGCTGAATGCAGTGATCAGGGCTGATACACTGGTTGTTTGTTTCTCAGTGAGGCACTGCTGGCACTCTTCCAGCCCCAGCCTTATCCAGTGGGAGCATCCTCTAATCACAGTGATGGGGACCCGCCCACCCCTGCCTGTGCCCGTATCACCGGCTGTCAGTCACTGAGCACAAAGTGGGGGTGCCAGGCTCGGGCTCCTCCTGACCATCACCCCCACAGTGCATTAACCTCTGGTGTCTGCAGAGGATTTTCTGCTGCAGGATTTAAAAGCTCCGAGCAGACACTAATGAGTTATGCTAAACTCACTGACACTCCTGTGGAAAGTACTTTCGCCTCTGTTTCACCGATGTAGACGTTTAGATAGAGGAAAGATAAGTCACTTGCCTGAGGCCATGCACTGATTGAGTATCAGAGACCAAATTAAACTGACATTTCTTGGCCCTCAGCTCCGTGCTGTGGAAGTTCTGTCTTCTGGAGAAACTGTTGAAAGAGAAACTAAAACACCATCATCCCCTACATTAAATATGCCAACTACTCTGTGCTGCCCTATTCCTTTGCTTTTAAATACCACCCTGGCAGCACCAGCACGCAGATATCTCTATGTGCATGGGAACATATCTCCCTCCTCCTTTTCAGCTTGACTCTTTCCCGTGTCCACCAGTGTGCATTGAGGTCCAGAACACCTTTATGTGGGCCAGCATTCGACTGGAGATCTTTTCTGAAAAAGGCAGGAGCTGAACGTGTCTAGAAGAGTAGAGATATTTTTAAACCAAGCACAAACGTGCACGGCCACACTGAATGTGGTTTTGGAAAACGCAGCTTTGTTTTCATCCAGCACTTCTCAGAAACAGCACAAGAAAGGGAAGGCAGTGGAAGAAGGTTTGTTCTTCAGAAGGAACATGTTAAACAACAGCATTAATTATTACTGGGTTTTATCCTTGGGGAAAAAAACACATAAACAAGTAAACAAACATAAAAGATGACACACCTCTCTCACAACCTGCTGGAATTTATGGTTCTGCGAGACTCATTTCCACTGATAACCCTTTTGCTGGCAAGCTTGCTGGCAGCCTGCTTTGGAATAAACGTCTCCCTAGTCCCCAGATCCATCCTGTGTGAGTTCAGAATTAGAAACTGCAACTGAAGTCCTAATGGGAAGGGACAAGGGCATAACCGAAACACCACAGAGGGAGAAGAAAAGTCTGTATTTTACTGCTGTAATGATGGACACAGAAGGCAGCAGGAAAATATTCCCCCACTGCAAAACTGTTGAGTGTGCACAGACTAAAAATATCTTTATTGCAAGAAGAAAAATCCATTGATTTTTTTCCCCAATTTTTAGCAATCATAGAAGCTATCCAGCTGAACCTTGCAGGAAATATCTGCATGACAGACTGGAAACTTCCACTTTTTGGTTGTTAGAGAAATGATTCCCTTGTTAGTTACTGCAAACTGAACATTTTCAATTACCAGAGGTTTATTTCTTTGGAGGTAATTAAAAACCTGACATTTTTCCTTGAGGTTTCCTTCCATTTTAATGATAGAAAAATATACCTAATGGTAAATGTCAACTAGCTCTTCTTCACAGCAATTTGTAGCTTCCCATGATCACCAGACCTACAGGCAAAACATGTCTTAAATAGACCCAAGAGCTGCTTCCCCGTGTGGTTATACACGAGGTTATACAAGGTTACATGGGCATGTGTGCTGGAGATTTGGAAATTTGACTTTGGGTGGACCAGAGCGCAAAATAGAACAGACAATGTCCGTGCAAGCCGGGGCTAACCTGGTGCACAGAGCCCAGCAGTGCTGGGAAACCTGCACAGGAGGCTGCTCCACGCTGCCCACGCAGTCAGCTGAGGTCTTTCCCCAGCACATCCATCACTTCCAGTAGCTGGGTCACAGGACAGCCCATGGCTGTGTGCCTGCCAAAACCAGACCTGTCCTCACTGCTGCTCAGGCACCGCTGCAGACTGCGCTTCGGCCCTGTTTAACTATTCCAGGAGAGAGTGTGGTTTAACTCCGCTCTGTCTCTTGGCTTCTGATCCACATCTGCCAGGAACTGAACGTGCTGGGGTTACATCCACACAGGGATATGTATTTATAGGTAAGCCCACTGCCTAGAGCCATAAAAGGAACTGAGTCAGTGCGCTGGATCTGGCCCTCCAAGGCTTGAAAGTTCTTCCAAGCCCATGTCTCACTGGAGTGGTTTTGGACAGATGGGAAGAAGTGAGATGTTAAGTGGTAAAAATGACACCACTTTTGATTAAGGGAAATGGTGAAGTTTCTCTTGAGGGCAAAAAATTGTAAATTCCCATGAAAATATATCTTCCTCAGAAACTCCTGAGTACAAGAAAGCAGAATTTTATAGGGCTTTTGTTTGCCAAGGAGCTGTGCAGATGTGACTCATTTGCTCTCCCCAGGCCAGATGTTGGTTGATGCCTAGAAAGAGGCTTAAGCCTCCCTACAGACTCACTGAGACTCTCCACTAGAAACAGCATCATAGGCCAGGTTCCTGCTGAGAGGAACCTCTCCACAGCTTCCTTGGGCTGTCCACAACATGGGCAGAGGACTCTCTGTGAAGCTTCTTGCACGTCCAACAGAGCTATAACTATTCTGAACGCCTTCCTCCATTCTGGTCTGTGCTTCATGAAAAACAAGATTCTGTGTTTCTGGAAACAAGCCTTCTATGGATGTTGCAAGAGATTGAGTGCTTGTCATCAACAATTTCACTTTATTCTCTCTGCCTTTGAGCCAGTCAAATTTGATAGGCAGGAAGAGGCCTTGAAAAGATCACATTTCTCCAAGGTTTGCAGAAAGGCTCCACCACACTCTTGCTCCACCCTGCTTTTGCACAGGGGATCATTTCCACTGTGGGGAATTTCTGCCTTCCTCTGTCCCCCCAGGGTGGGAGGAATTAGGGACCTCGTGCTCCCTGCTCAAGCTGTGCCCAGGTGAGGGCTCTGAGACATAAGGAGCAGAGGGTTCCCCACAGACACACAGGCAAATGCATTGAAATCAGAGGATCTTGGTCAATTTTTATAAGTAAAGCAACTGTGGACTGGATCTAGGGGTTTTTAACACCTGACTTTCTAATGATGCGTATTATTTTGTAATCAGGAACAAATACTTCATCAACATGCTCTGCCATTGGACAAGCAAAACAGATCTTTCACTGTGTGTATTTTTGAGCTGATTCCTTGTCTGCATAATATCATTGCACATTATTTCTATTATTATGGTTATCATTGTTAGCATGAAGCTTTGATACTTTTATCATGTGCCTGGCTTTTTTATTTCCTTAGATGTTTTCTGTGCTTTGACATGTGCTTTCTCCAAAATACTTCCAGACAGCTTTAGATAACAGAATCTACCTTCTTCTCCAGCAGGACTCTGTCTGTTAGAAAGCAACACCTTCTTCTTTTTCTCCACAGAGAAATCTGTGTTCCTGTTACCTAGGCCATTAGTACATCTATTTAATTTCTATTAGAGGTGACAGCAACAAAACTCTTGTTGAAAATGTATTATGCACTGCAATACATCTGAGTTTTGCTTGTTCCCTGTATAAGAGGGGTTATTCACCCGTTGTCCCAAAACAGTGATGAGGGCCATAGCGGAAAAATTAATTCAACCTTGTGCCACAGCAAGTCTGACATCCTTCTTGCTGCTGCTTATGATGATTTCATTTCTCTAGAGCTTTGTTACTGTTGGAGCATTGAATGTTTTGGATGTGAAAGCAGATGTGATCAGACATTTGAGTCTGAGGGCTCAGCTCATTACCAGCTGTCCAGGTAGTTCAGGTGCCTGTCAGTGTTGTGTGGTCCCAGCTGAGGAGGCTGAGGTGTCTGAGCTCCTGCTCCCACTCAGACTGGCCACTAGCAATCAGAAAATCTCAAATCCACAGTTCATTGTGGTCTTTCTAGTCAGGATGAAAGATGACACAGGCAATGCATTCTGTATGTGACGCAGGCACTAAGGTGGGTTCAGCAAACTCTAGAACAAAAGCACCACTGTAGCAGCTGTCAGAACAGCATAAAAACTGTGTTTGATCTCCCCTTTGCTTCCAAGGAAGGTTTTGCAGCCTGGATGTCTTGAGATGAGAATTTCTGCCAACTGTGACTCAGGAAAAGAATTTAAATGTGATGGCCTCAGCTTAGTCCTTGGTGGAATATTTGTCCACATCATAAAACCACTGGACACAATATGGAAATACAATTGACATTAAACCAAATGATATAATCCCATCTAATGATATTATAATGAATCCCAAGTGAACTCAACATGATTGGGCAAGTATTTCAAAGTGTTACTGAAACAGTTTTTATAGTGCAAAGGTCTGCATTTGCCAACCAGTGGCCAGACACACAGCACAGACTCTCAGAAGTTAGCCAATTCCCACCCTGTAAACCTGCAGCTGCTTCTTAGAAAAACATCTTTTTTTAATTAGTGCTTTTACTTTTTGAAGGATTCAAAGGCGTTTTCTGAAGTGTGTTTCATTGTTTTTAAATACAGTGCTCCTATTCCCAATTAGTTATTTCTGCTCTGCAGTGAAATCCCCCGATGAGTAGAAGGGGATTAAATTTCTGTAAATCTACCATTTATGAACTTGTGAGTTGCTAAATGATGTTGGCCTTTCACCTAACGGCTGGTTGAGCCTGACGTGTCTGTATGGTTTGCTGTGTTATTCCTCTGCTCTGGTGTTATTGTTTTTACTAATTTTGCATAAGGTACATTCTGGCATGGCTCTAAAAAACTGATCCAAATGTATGTGAGCACAGCTGACCGTCTGCTTGATTGAATGCCTTCCAAGTGCAATTTTCAAATCTTTGCTCTGGAGAAATGGGGAGAGAAAAGAGAGAGAGCTTTCCCTCCAATCTGGGATTGCATCTTCATTTTTGGCCAGCTTGAGAAAGTCATCCCTACAAATAAAAGAAGGAACACTTCTTAGCTCGATGCTACTCAAGGGCCTGGATGTTCTTGAAAGCTGACCTTGGAGTCCCACTAGATCACTTGAAATACTGAATAACATTCACAACATTTGGAGATTGTGTCTGATGTCTTCTAATGTGTTTCACACACAAGCCTGAAATAGATGTAGAAGGGTTTTTTTGATTCAGCAACATTTGCAAAAGGCATGTGTTTTACATTTTCTCTTTATTGATCTAAATAGCTGCAGAATATTCAAGTTGATAGAAAAAGAAACTCTGTATAGCTGACCTTACTGCAGCTTGCATACTATTTTACATTTTCAATTACCAGAGGTTCCATTAAAGTTTGCCTGGAGACACTGATTGTCCAGAATAACAGGGTTACTGACAGAGTGGTCATTTCTCCAGTTGCATGGGATTGTACAAACTTCCACTAGTGACCATCTCAGCCACAGGTGACTTTAGAGCCAGGATCCCATTGAATGGAGTCCAGGGTCTTTCCTCCCTCCAAGTTCTAGGGCAGACAATTATTCATCAGAGTTTTGAGAACATAGTTTAGAGAACAAAGCCTCTGTCCAGCCTCGACTGCCGCTCCCAGAGGATTTAATCTTTAGCCCTGGCCAAGTTGAAGCAAAAGCACCCTTCATCTTCAGACCTTTTGCTCTGAGCTTGCTCACCCTGTTAGATCTCTACAAGGTTCACCTACTGCTCACCTAACACCCAGTCACCCTTAACTATAATCCCTCCTGAATTCCTCTGGGTTCCCTCAGGAGGAGGTTACAGCCCTTGCATCTTCGCTGTGGACCGAGACAGGTCCTCTGCTGCCTCCACTCATATTTGGTTCTGGTACAAAGCAGAAACAGCCACCCAAAAAGCAAAAGGCTGTGAACTGTACAGAGCTGTGTTATACACTGGGACAAACACGAGGACAGGACACTTTTAAAGCACCTTCCCTCTTGATTAAGAAGTTCAAGTTCAAGACTACTCTGCAAATATGCTGGAGACTCTGAGCTGATCAAGCCAAGGTTACCTGATGCCAGGGAAATGTTTGTCCCCACGTTCTCAACCACAGTGTCCTGCTCTCAACAGCTTAGTCTACCTGGACCGTGGGTTTAAGAAGATTAAAATGTAAGAATCCAAAATCAGTGATCAAAATGACCCCTCTTGGCCTTGAAACACAATAATTCTTTCACGATCTCAAACATCCTTGGAGATAGCAGTGGATGAGAAGTGCCTCTAGCAGGCAACTTGAAATTACCCCAACAGAACTTGCATAACCAGTTAGGTTTCTACACCAGAGCAATACCTTCACTAAGACTACTGGAATCATTTGAGTGCTTTTGAGTTATTTATATCCTGTGAGGATTTCCCCAGGAAAGAGAACATGAAAGATGATCTTGTCCCAAAATGCCTGGAAAATGAGCAATGAGCACTTTCTTGAGAAAACAAAGGGTTTGCCATCTTTGCAAGCAATTGGGGTCCCTTCATGATGCATTCAGCAGAACATTTCTGGTCAGATGTGTTATAATGCTTTTGACCACTGTGATAATGGCTGAGGACAAAAACAGATTGATAGATGTATTATGCTCAAAAGTAAAATTCATCCCTGTTTGCAAATCTCAAGAACAAATTTAGCCAGACTTGTTGGTATTTCCAAGGACACAGCAAAAAGCAACACCAAGAAAAAATTTAAGAACTCAGCCCTCAATCTCTGTTTGTGAAAGGACAAATTCAAAGAACCTTACTTGGTTTTTTTCCTGATTTCAGTGATTCATTGGACTTCTGTGTTGTCCCTTAGAGTACAAATCCTGTATGTTTTAGTGGGAGAGTAAGCAATTTTCAAGGGCACTTTTCTACCCTAAGTGAGGAGGAAAGTGTGCGATTACTCACAGATATATATCATGTTACCAAAGTGTCTGCCATTGCCATAAGGTATTGACTACCCCATGATTTTCACCTGTGCCTTTTGGGTTAGTGAATCTGTGTAAGAGCAGCTCACCATCACACAGCAGCAGTCTTTCAAACAAACAAACAAGAAAAAAAAAAAAGAAAGAAAAAGGCATTTTGCCTGAGAGGAAAATAGCAAACCAAGAGCAGACAACAGTCAGACAGTTTTAGTTTTTTCTTGAGTAAAGTGCTGTAGGTACAGATTAACTTTGTTTGTTCAATACTTACTCTATTTTCCTCTAACCTGCTCTGAAACCAGGACTGGAAGCACTTTGCTAAATGGATTGAAATTATCCTGGCTTCGCAGCGTGCCTTGTAAGTGCCCTGGTACTGTCTGTGGTCCTGCTGTTTGGAGACTGCCTGGAGTGATGCCCTTTCAGGGGTTTCCATAGATCCCCCTTCCCCTGCTATGGCAACAGCACACTCAGCTCTGCTCCTCCGCAGCTCCAGAGCTCTGTTTGCACCACCAAGGGGCTGCTCCCTGGGGAATCAGGCCTTCCAATGGCTCTGAAAGCTCTGACCTGCCTGGGAGCAGAGTCTCCTCAGAGTTTGTGGGATCCCAAAACCACTACCTGCTGCCGGGTGTACAAGCCACATGAGCTTTGGCATCTCATTCCTGAGGCCAGGGTTGCCCTGGGAGTAGGGAATAAGCAACTGTGAGTCTCTTTATGGCACTTTGACCATCTGTGCCACTTTCCTCTACACATCATTGCCTTCAGATAGGGGCTTCCTTGTCCTAAAAAAGGCAGTGTTGGCACCATGGAAGCTGGGAGATGCTGCAGCCTCTCCATGGCACAAACTCTACTGTTTTCAGAGAGGCAGAAGGACTCCATGGCATCATGTAAATTAGATGTACCTCTGTCCACTTATTTCCTCAGCTCATTGGTTTTAGGATCTGGTAAAAAGAATTCTGAACTCCATCCATAGATATTTTATCCACAGTCTCATGTTTCCAACAAATTTTCAGATTTTTTGCTGTAAAAATTAAAATTTTTAATTATGGACTAATTGCACATCTCCTATGGGCTGTTACCTCCTCCATCCCCCTAGCCTGGCAGATAATCTCATGACAACCTTTTTATGTGACTCATTTGCCAGGCATTCCTGATATTTTCTTAAACTTTTGAAACTGAAAGATGTCCAACGGAAAAATCTACACACATGTACAGTACTCACCTCCCCAGACAAATGAAGAAAGTTCCCACCTATTCCAAAGAGCCAAGGACAGGTGGTGGGAGACCTCATTGCTGTTGTATCAGTGCCTTGTCCTCCTAATAACTTCTGTACAGTTTGAGGCCCGAGATGGAATGACTTTTGCATTCACTGAATTCTCAGTCAATGTGTGTATCTGTTGATTTAGTGTTTCTCTTCACCATTATGTGGAGGGAAGTTGCCTGAGGCAAATACAGTACTTAGAGGTGCAGTGTTCCAGGAAACCCCCCCTGGCCGGGAAGTCTGGCCTAGACCCATGGCAGTGTCCTCCCTACCAAACATCTCTCATTTCTTTTCCCCTCCCTGCCTTGGGTTTGATGTGAGCTGCCCCTGTTTATGGTATCAGAATCACTGAGGAAGATAAATATTGGAAAGAGGAGCTGAGAGAGATGCAAAGGTAGCATTTGGCCAACCCTCAGAGAGCCTACACCTTCTCTCCAACCTTCACACGATATTGATGGTTTCATAATGGACACGCAGGAATATGGGATCAAAGAGAATATCTGAGTGTTATTGGTTCTAACTACCCAAGCTTAGCCATGCTTTTATCTTTAAAAGCCTTGGAGAAACAGCTTCTGGTTTGTTTTCCATTTCATCTGATACAGCCTGCCTTAGTAACCAATTAGCATTTTGTGATTACATGTAATAATTCCACATGCTCAGGCTGCATATTTGGTGTTTCTGAAAGCTGTACATCAGGCTGAGGTGACACATGGGGGACAGCGACCCTGGCCCTGGCAGCTTCAAAACACGTGTTAGGTCATCACTGTTAAGAAAATCTTTTGGTGTTCAGTCCAGTATAAATTGCCTTTTTTGGTTTTAATTCTTTTTTTTTATATATATTACTATATTGAAAAGAATTAGGACCTTTATTCTGTAGAGGAGATCTAATAAAGGGGACACTGTGGGGTACAGTTTTTCTCAGAACAGAAGTTAAGATGCTTTTATAGTCATGCATGGGAAAAAAGGGGAATAGGAGAGCAGTTATAGCTTTTTTACTAATCTATATCTTGTAAGACTCCATTTTGTGTGCCTATAGCAATACAATTTGAGGACATGCTTTATTTTACTGTCATTTCTCAGTATTATAGATACTGATCATTAAACTCTGAGAAACCATTACAGTTTGTGAACCACTTATAAAGTAGTTGTTGAAATGTGCAAACCATAAATCAGCAAAAAACCCGTACCTAAATCAGTTTATTTCTGCTCCTTTACTTAATTCCTTTTCCCTGTTTCCTCTAAAGAAACTGTTGGTTGTGACAGATACCATCTACACGCCAGGGGAAAGGAGCAATTCCCCAAATCCCTGGCTGCAAAGTTTACATGCCAAAAGTGCCTCCCTCCCCTGCCGTTCGGTGGAGCTGATTTGTAGCTGCCAGACAGCCCGCAGGACGCCTTGTACCCCCAGAGCCGGGAGCCTGTTCGCTTTCCAGTGGCTGCGTGCCCTGCAGCATCCCTGGCGATGTGTCCCGGCGGGATGCGCTCCCGCCAGCCCCGCCAGGAGCAGCGCTCCCAGCCCCGGGCGGCACCCGCGCCCCTGCGGCTGGGCGAGCGGCGCCGGACAGGGGCGAGCCCGGCTTCTCCGGAGACATCCAGACAAGGAGGGGAGCGGGAATGCAGGCTGGGGTATAACTGCTGGCCCCGACCGGGAGGAATCAAAGGGAAGCAGTTGTTTTGAGTGGGGAATAAAAGAGCAGTACTGGAGCGGCCGTGAAGCGGCTGGTGCTAACGGGAAAAAAGGGGTGATGCTGGTTGCAGGCAGTGCCACCTTTGCAGGCTCCACAAAGCAACAATTTCCGTCATTTGTTCCCTGTCCTTCGGGATGCAGGCTAGCTCTGTGTACAGTGTCTTTTTTTAACTTTCTTCTCGCACAATTTGTTTAATCTCCAGATTTAAACCCGTTTCGGTTCAGCTTGTGACACTCTCCCTGCCTGAAGGGGCAGCTCTGAAGGGCTGAAAACCTGGTGCTTGAGTTTCCAACTGAGGAGACAGCTGGCTCCCTGCAGAAGTGAGTCGGGGTGCAAACTTTCACAGCAGCAAGGTAAACAGCTGAAGGGTTTGGGGAGCTGTCTTAGAGCATGAACCTGACCCCTGAGCTAACACAACAGCAGAGAAGTCCCCAGGGACCCCAGATGTCAGGCCGTGGAAATCAGTTTTATACTGATTTTCAAACATCTGCAGCATGTCTTGTTAATTGCTAGAGGATACATTTTATGCTTTTCAGGCTTTACAGTGTCTTTATTCACCTATATCAATATGGAATGGATAGGAAACAAACACAGACCTCCTCGTGGACAACCTGCCTACAGGTAGAAAGGTTACTTCAGTTGAACCCCTGGCTTGAAATGAATAATTGAACCATCCATAGCTATATCCATGTTTAAACACTTGCCACTGCCTTCTGCCAGCATCCAGCTATTAAAGATAGCAACAACATACAGTAGCTTGAGCCAGATTTGTATTTACTTGTGTGCGGTTTATAAGCGATATTTATTGAACTGTTTCTGATGGTCAGAAACCACTGCAAATAATCGAGGTCTGTGTCATTCATGCACAATCATTAAAAATCATTGCTGGACTTGGCCTGAGTCGTGAATGAAAGATATTTACTGTTTGATCTCCTGGATGCTGTGGTGTGGCACCGTGCCCTGGCCTCTGCAGGAGCTCACCTGTGACAGATCTGTGCAGAGAGTGTGTTACCTGCACAGGTGGGACGGTGCACAGGGGACTCTCCACATTAAAATGGGATGCTTGCCAACGTCACTGACACCCAGCCCACAGCCTGCTGCTAAATCTGCTGCTGTGCAGAACATGGACAATTTACCAGCAGTGCTGTGCTTTTGCAGAAACGGCTTTAGGAAAAGTACTTTTAGTCATTATTTGCAGAAAACCAGGGAAAGAGCAGGACTGTCTGCTCAGCGTGCATGGATCTCACAGTTCCGAGTCTCTGAGCTCTAGTGAGTCTTATCTGGTGCTGTTTAGAGGGTAATAATAATGATATTCCTAGGATAAAACCTGGAAAGCCACTGGACAAATGGGATAAGAGCTTCTCACAGGATAAGAGGAATTGTACAGATAAAGCCGTGTGTCATTTCTCTTAAGCACCTCCCCTGGTGTTCCCCAGGAGCAAGCAGCTGAGGTGAGATCTATATTTTACTTTGCTTCCAACTCACTGTGCTCCTTGACCAAATCGTTTAACTCCCTCATATTTCAGCCCAGCAATCTAAAGAAATGCAGACTGACCAGAAATGGGCACGAGCTACCGTGCACATTTAATTGAAGTGCTGCTCAGGGGTACAAGATATAATTCCACACCTTATGCACATCTAGCCTGAAACTAACTGTAAAGCTTTTTTTTTTTTTTTCCTAATTTCCCCATACTCTTCTAGAACACTGCATCATGGAAGTTGCTAATTTGTGAAATAAAGGATTACAGAAGTGAGTCACAAATGCCTACTGATAGTAGGACATAACTGTAGAAATGTTATTAGTATTTCTATATTTACTACTAATGAAATTAAGCAAATCAACTAGATGATAGTTTCAAAGCCTGTACAGAAACAGAGAATTTTTCCTCTAAAAAAATGTTTCGTTTCCTATGAGAAGGGTTCTGCATCTGCAGTTCATTCTGCATTTCTGCTGTGCTCTGAACTGCACAGCTCTGTCACCAAGCTGGGAGTGGAGTCCCTGTGCCTCCTACAAAAAGACTGGGAGAGCATCCTTGTCATCTTCTTAGTGTATTTTACAACAGCTCAAACATACAATAAGCAATTTCTTTCTCTTAATCAAAGGCCAGTTTGCCCAGTAATACTTTTCCACGTCACTGAATGAAGTGGAAGAGTTTTGAAGGTTTCTGAGGTGTACAGCAGGAACCAACACAGGACTGCAGAAGGTGCCTTGCTCCTTGCAATATTGATCGTGCAGCCTTTCAGAGGGAACATTTCCAATTTTTTTTTTCAAATAATTAAAGTATAATATTTTACAGCCTGATAAAATTTACAGGGACCCTTGGCAAGTAATTATAGTGCTTCTTTAAAAGAGACCCCATAAAAGATGCATGATTAGAAAGTTAAGGATCTGGATAGAATTACAACGATGTGACAAATAATTTACAAGCGATAAACCATCCCAAGGAGAGGGGGAGGGTGATTAAAAGAAAAAGGGGGAAAAAGACATTAAACTAACCAGTGATGAAATATCACAATTAAAACAATAAATTTCCCCCCTGTGTTTAGTGTTAAGTTTTTGTAACTACAAGTTTCTGTGCTTTGGCTAGAGAAAAGATTCTCTCTGGCTAGAAAAGCTCCAGCTTGATGTTGATGTGAGGCATTTCTTTTCATCAGAGGTTGTTCTGAATTTGGCACAGTAGCTTTCATTTTATTACATACTTAAGATAAATATTCTGTATAGACGTTCTGCAGCACTAACGATCCCTAAGACTGTGGAACAGTAGCTTGGAAGATTTTTATCTGCCTCCAGATGTTGGCCAAACTCATTTTTTTATAGAGCATTTTATTAGGTTTCAGCTGGGGAAAAAAAAAAAAGAAAAGTGATGGATTCCAGCTTAAAGCACTCTGAGATTTGGGGAAAATGCAAGTTTGGATCTGGATTGGAATTTTGATGGCAGGACCCACATTGCAGGAGATGAAGGGCAGCTGTGACAGAATGAATACGGGGGAAAATTCTGTCTCATTTTTCCCTCATATTAATTGCTCCCCCTTTTACAAATATCAAGGTCAAGCAACAATCAGCACCAGCACCAGACCTACAACGAGTGGCTGCTGCCACCCTGACTGGTGACCAACAGCTGTCCTGAGCTGGGGAGGGGATCCCAGCTCCCACCCACACGAGGAGATGGAGAGCAGGGGTACAAAATGGGCTCCACTCAAAGGTGATGCTGAGCATGGCACACGTCAACCCCTGTGTGAAAGCCTTTTGCAAACGGCACCTTATACCTGGCTCAGGTGAGCAGCAGAGGATCCACCTGGATCTTCCCACTCACCTTTCCCCTCACACGGATAACAAAATCAGTTGTAATCCAATCTGTAAAGAAATCTTCTTTAATTTTAATTCCTGTGTTGGCTCTGTCTCCTGGAGCAGCAGGACCTTCAAAGAAAACAGCAACTTGTTGTGCTGGGACTTCAGCTGATTATAGAGCAGGGAGACTGATTTTCCACCAGATAATCAGTTGCATCCCTCATTGCTTTAAGAAAGGTGTATCTCCTTTGAGTCAGTCTACATTTCTATATTGTATGTATGATATATTTATATTTTATTTATATATATATTTCTATTTTGCCTTGACAACTTCAATTGATACCTAAGAAGCTCGAGTAACTTTGTGAAAAAGGGATCTTTCTGCCCTGTTAGCACACAAGGTAACCTGCAGTCTTTTTAAAGACATTGAATTTTCTCATTGAAACCCCTTTATTGATAACTCCACATCAGATCATCTGAAATGCCCCATGTCCTGGCACTGAGGATTTTACTCTGGCCCTTTTGTATCTAAAGAAGTTTCACAGAGCAAAGACCTAAGTCAAGACAGGCTGAATGCTGAAGGTGTAGGAGCATGAATTTGACACCAGGTTGATTTTAGTGGGCTGCTGATTTATCCCGCAGTAATTGCAGAATCAAGCACATTAATCAGATTGATTTGTGCACATCTGTTTTTCAAGAAAACAGATGTTGGATCGGAGGAAAAAGAAGTGCAATTCGCCTTAAACCAACTGACGTAAATCAGGAGTCAAATAATTGAAGGTACCTGCAATAGATGCCTTTGGTAATGAGAGAATAATGATGCCTGAGATCTCATGGTCCTTAAGAAACCCATTTTGGGGCTCACTTTATTTTATTATTTAAATCACTCACCTGAGTCTCCCCAGCTTCTGTACTTTATTGAGAGAAGAAAGGGCTTTCAATGGTTTTTTGAGACTCCTGGTGAGACGTAGCCACCCCTTCTCATATTCTATAATGGCAAAAGGAAAAAGAATATTATAAAATATTTCCCTTCTGAGCATATCTGATCATTCCTCTCTAAACTCCTTTATCGGGGCAGACTCTAATTTATTCACAAGTGACAGTGAATTAAAAGGGATTGGAATAAAATGCATTTTTGCAAATAAAAGGTAAAATTACTATACTTCTCTAGAACTAGCAAAATGCTCTGGGCTTATCACTTTCTGCAGATGAACTGAAGAAATGATGCCAAGGCCTCAGTTGTCACTTGCAATATCAATCAGACCTTACCTTCCCCATGGCCCATGAGTGCAGAACAGTCAGTGAATAAAATCGGAAAGAGAGAAACTACAGGAGAAACTACGGAGATTTCCCAAAGAAACACCTCTCCCGCTTCTCTCATTCTAGCCCTAGGATCCAAACGTTGTAACCCTGCTACCTTGTTCTTGCGGTTTGTTGAGTGGAAAATGCACATGTGTTCGAACAGCTGCATTGTTGGAGGCTCCATCCGAAACGCAGCGCAACATCTGTAGGACAAGGGAGAGGTGTCAAGTGAAGTGTGTAAACCTCAAGCTAACGACACGGCGCTGCGCTGGTGGAGCCTTCTGTCGGGGCTGAGATTCCCCTCACGCAGCGCGGCAGGCGGCTCGACGTTTTCCAGACGTTCGCAGGGACACCTTCTGTGGGATTGCTCTGCCTCCCTGCCCGCGCCTCGCACGCTGAGATCCCCGGCACTTGAGAAGCGGCTTCTCAGCAGCAGATTGCAGGATCTCGCCTTCTGGGGGCTGTTTGTTCGCACCGTGTCTTCTGAGCAGCTTGAAAGTGGAATTTTGTTACTCTTCAGCCCTTTCCTTTTCCTCGAAGGATTCCCGTGAGGGTGAGCTCAGGGGTAACACCCGCCCGAGGAGCTCTTGCTGCACTCACTGTGCCACACTCGTAGCTCCCGCGCTGAAAGGCACTGGTGGCACTGGTGGTATTGGTGGCTGGGGCAAGGGAATTCCATCCCAAACTTTTTTAATGAGGCACAACTGTCATGCTCTGAAGCCAAAATGCCTCTCATCCATCCAACAGGAAAATTGAAAGCAAGATGTTTTTCTAGTTGAAATAAACACAAACACATATTTTCTTTTTCTTCTTTATTCTCATTGCAAGAACTGAAATGGTACAATTGCAGTGCTAAAAATGCAGCAGCTATGGAAGAAAACAAGGAGTATCCCAACATAAGGGCAGTATTTCATCCTTGTGATGATCCCAGCATCAAAGGCGGGCTGTGAGCTTCCCCATAGTCTGGGAACGTTCTGATCCAGGGTTTGGCTCCAACCTTTGAGTAACTTAGAGCCATGTGCTAAGCTGAGATCCAGACTGGAGTCTTCCCAAAATCTGAGGAAGTTCAGACCCAGGATTTTGGCTTCAGCCCACGGCTAATTCAAACCAAACTGTCATCTAGATTCTAAGTGGGAATGAGTCAGAAGGCCTCAGCAGCTGACGAGGTGTCCACACTGTGTAATCACCACGTACAGTTTGGCAGCCAGCAAGGGCCCTGACTCAGGAGTGGAGATCACGGTGGCACCTGTGACTTGCAGAGCTTCCATGGCCTTCAGGACCCCTCTGTGTGCCCAGCACCCGCACCATGCGCAGGGCATCTTGGAGGAGGTGATGGTTTATCCCTCTGCAACACCTCGACTTCATCCAGGTTTTGACCAACAAGCTTTAACGTGTTTAAATGAGGACTCTTCACGAAATATGGCCACCTCCATTATTACATGGCAGGAACACTTTCCTCCTGCACAGTGAGAGGTTATTGTGTGTTCCCATCTTTTTACTGGCTCTGCTTGCTCGCTGCTGGGAATCTCCTGTCTGAACCTGTTGTCACTCAGGAAACATCTTTATTCCAGAACACTGGGGAGACCTAATTAACTGAGCAAGGCTCCCCTGCAAGGCAGTGGGGAGGTTCATTGTGCTGTTTGCAGTGTCAGATGTGAGCCTACCTTGCCCTGTGGCACCCACTCACTGCATCCCTGCTGCCTGGGGACCCCTGTAGACCTGCAGCGGGACTGGGTCTCCTTGTGTGAGAAGAGGTTTTACATCAAATCAGGAACAAACACATTAAGGATTCCTCCCATACACGCTCGTTTGGATGTCAGAAGAAACCTTTTTTCAACACCACCCTGCACACACAGTTCCTTGTCCCAGTCTCCACATATTTGGAAGCAGTCACAGCCAACTTTGCCTTTCTCATGCAGCACCCAGTAAATAGTTTCTTCCTGCTTTCATTATTAACAATATTTATTATCAGCACAGTAGTAATACAACCAGACCCTTGCTATGTTAAGTGCTTTGCAAACATTCAGGAAGACAGTTTTACAATCTATTCACCCTTCTGTCCAGAGCCTGGGATGGTGGCAAACTTTAGTTGGGCTGCTTTTTCCCACTAGCAAAGAGTGCTCAGGGAGGGAGAGGACAACTTCTCCTCTAACTGCCCCTCCCCCAAGTGTCTCTATTCAAAGAAAGCAGGAGAGGAAAAGCAGTGTTGTAAGAAGAAAGCATATACTTGATAGAGAAGTTTAAAGAGAACAGGACTTCTCCATTTTATGCAGCTCCAGGATTTCAGCTTTTCTAGATTTTCTAGCAAATGCCAGGAAATGCCCAGCATGGGTTCTGTAGATAGAGGGGCACATATCAGAGTTTATCCAGCGCTTTTCCTCTGAGAGGAAAGAGTTAAGAAAAAATAACCAGGCATGGAGTGGTGTTTCTTATGGAATCACGTGTGGAGAGAATAATGCAAGCAAACTACTTTCGCAACGATGCTGAGGTCACTCGACCACAAGCCTCCAGCTCTATTATGTGTGAGGGAGATAATGGGGCAGAATTGTGGGCAATTCCTTCAAAACTCATTCGTGGGAATCCTGTCAAACCTCCACAGGCCTTGCAGACACCTGGAAGAAGATAAGCATGATAATTATTTTCTAAAATAAGAGACACATTTTGTTCTTTCCCTCCACCCACCCCTACCCCACAGCAAGTCAGCAGCCTGTTGTGGTTTTGTTCCACGTGATTCCTTGAAGAGAGACAAAGAAATGCAACATCCTATCGGAGTGAATCACATAACTTGGAAATGACCCGATTCACACGTTTTTTCCATTGCCTGTCGCTGATGTGAGCCTTAAAACAAAAGGAGAAATAATAGGTCCTGATGTTTAGTCTGTGAATTGGAGTCTGTGCTCCGTTTTCCAGCTCAAGTTAAGGCACAGGAAAACAATTTATTTTTCTGAAGAGTCTTCTTTTCAGTCATGGCTGGATGCCTGCACAGGGCCGATGCTCAAAGACCTCTTGGGCCGTCAGAAAAGAAAAAAAGTGACATTTGTGTCAGTGTCACTCCAAGATACGGAGTGCTCAGGATCGGGGCCCTGGTTCCCCATGAAACACCTGATGACAGGGTGCTGCCAGAGAGTTTCACACAGGCTGTGCTCCTCTGGGCAATGGCACCAACCTGCCTCAGCCTCAGCACTTCTGACCCAGAGGAGCTCTTTGCTCCCTGAAAGATCCTCACTACTACACAACTGGTTCAGAGACACCTTCTTCTTCTCAGCCCTTATTGCTGCTTTCAAACGTTAGCCACAAGCATCTCACTGGGCATTTCCTTGGGTCAGAGGCTGTAATTTTTTTCCCTTTTTATGAAGCATCAAGTGTCATCTCACTAAGGAGATCCTCCACAGAATAAATCACAGACACAAATAAGAAAATGTCATATTTCTGTATCTAATTGCATAGAAAAATCTAACTGATTTCTTATTGCACAGAGAAATCTTCACAATTGGGGCACTGAAAGCCAAATGATGCTGCTTCTTTTGCCTGACGAATCTGTGACAAAATACTGGTCTCCATAGTCAGCCAAAAATTTCCTGCTGACTGGAAGAAGGACTCAGGCTCCCTGTAACTGGAATAAAGTTGCACAAGAACCTCATTAGAGGAGTCAGCCTGGCATAGGAGGGGACACAGGATCTGGGGAACACACAGAGTGCGTGCTCAGTGCTGCCTTGGCTTATCTTGGTTTCAGTGGCTCACTCAGCCATTCAGACTGACACTTATGTATTTTATACATATTAAAAAATACAACTTTCCAAACCAGTGTGAGCCCCACGGCTGGCATCTGCCCAGGTCCAACATGCCAGCTGCTGGCAAGTTGCTCTTTTCATGGTTTATTGGAGTAATTTACACCGGGGTGGGCCAGGAAGAGAGGAGGAGGGAACAGGGAAAGGGAGAGCAGCATTTCCCCCTACCCCTGTTTTCTTCAGTTTGTTTGATATTTGTCATTATTATGTAATTTAATTTTTTGGGGGGCTTCCAAAGTTGTTGGCACTGAGTTTGGTAGCAGTCCTGCCTTGCTTCTGTGGAAAAGCCAGAGGGTTGGTTCTGCTTGGGGATTTTTATAATTATTTAGTTTTAAAAGACTTTCTTCTAGGACATGTACCACATGTTTGGAGCAGTAATTGTTCCAGATGTGCTTGAGCTTAAAATCTAGGCCTAAATTATTTGAAAACTCAGTGAATTCGAGATGTGGCTTTGCAGCCTTTCTCCAAAAGGTTTTTCCTCCACAAAAATAAATGTTGTCCTCCAGATTCACTTCTGTGTCTGATCAACTTTTTCCTTTTAGAGATCACCTGGGTCAGTATGGATGGTAAAATCAGCACAGCCAAGCTGTGCCTAGGCCAGTGAACAGCCAAGAGCTGGATGGAGAGACAAGGAGGGTAAAGGGTTTTTAAGGGCAAATGGGCACAGTCAAAATGGCAGTAGTATCTTGGGTATTATGACCTACAGCCCAGTGGTCCAGGCGTGCTGTTTCCTACCCAAATAGTCCTTTTGCATCACTGGCAGCCAAAAAGTCCCAGTAGATCTCAGCTCTCCCAGGGCACCACTGTGAATAACTCCTGATTTGTACTGAAGCACTGATGATGCGTGGGTAAAACCAAGGTCAGGCTTTTCAGTATTATCCTAAACTGGACGCTCACTGGCTGAAATCTGCTGTGCCACAGAGTGTAAGCTCCCAATTCCATAACATTTGGATGTTCCTTGCTTTAGAACCAAGAGTTCTTTTTCAGTGGATTCTTGAATCCTTGCTGGATGTGTGATTTACATGTTCACGTCCAAAAAAGGAAAAATAAGTAAAGATTCATTCATTTAAGAAAATAAAGCCTATTCATTTAAGAAAATAAAGCCTAAAAATAAGGTAAAGAATGAAGGGGGAATAACACCCCTTGCAGATGACTAAGAGTTTATAGTTAATGTGTGATGGTTTACACGGCCACAGAAAATAAAACCTGTGGCCTCCCACACAGAGCAACAAAAGTCGTGCTGGTCTGCACCATAATCAGCTGTGATGGGTTCCCACAGTGGGGGCTGGAAGCCCCACTCCAGTGAAAGGGGAAGGAGACACAGTGGTGGTGTCTTCCCTGAGGCTGGAACACAGGTTTTGCACAAAATAACTTCTCCTTCACAGTCACACCCCTGAGTGGGGCAGAGGAGGCATTCCCTGGAGTGGGGTGGGGTGGAATAAGCAGTGGCAGGCAGCTGTGTTGGGAGACCATGGGTTAGGTTTAGGTGTAGCTGGTCCCAGTGATGAGCCCAGTGTTTAGAAGGGAAAGCGCTGTTCACTCAGGGCAGCACACAGTGAAATTCCTGCCATCCTTCAGCCTGGAGGAACAGAGCACTGAGAGGGAAAATGCTGCATCCAGCTCTGTAGCTGACAGCCACGGAGCTTCACTGGTTTGGAAGCCTGAGGTCTGGCTCAGTCTCTGCTGAGGTCTCAGAGAAGAAGAGGAGCCATAGGCAGCTGAGTACAACTTGTGAAAAGGAACAACAGAACTCCTTCCACTTCCCCTTGAGCCTGGTGTTAAACATGGACAAATCACCCAGAGAACCTTTTAGAGACATTGTACACCACCAAGAGGGCTTGGGTTGTCAGTCCTTCCTGCTCTGACAGACTGCAGTGTGTGTGGCTCTGGGGACTTATATTTTCATTCCAGGTATTTGTGTTTACTTTTTTTTTTTTCCTTTTTGCAAGCACTTTGAATCACTCAGGGAGCTATTTGTGGGGCTGAAATAACATCAGATCAGACCTTCTCACGGTTCTTCAGTTCCCTGGGAGCCAAAACATGGGGGACAGAACAGATCTCACAGTATTTTTTGCCACACAGACTGTACCCAGGGGAGGGAAGGGTAGAAGTCCATTAAAATATATAATCATAAATAATGAGATATTTAGGTTTAGGGGGAGATTCTGTAGAGTCCTAATACACAGGTTAAGGATCAAAGGCTGGTGGTAATTCTTTTCCTGGTTCCATACATCTTACCTGTTGTTTCTCAAGATTTGTACAGCATCCTGTGCTTCATTATTGTTGTTTACACCCCAAAATCACATGGGAAGGTGCTAGCTAAGGA
The DNA here is from genome assembly GCA_013399875.1 of Gymnorhina tibicen. NCBI lineage: Eukaryota > Metazoa > Chordata > Aves > Passeriformes > Artamidae > Gymnorhina > Gymnorhina tibicen. The sequence continues at coordinate 685,240 of VXAZ01010277.1, read as the reverse complement.
ATGGACTTTCACATTTGTAGGGAAGATGTGATGGATCTGTACCTTATGGAGCTGCTTGAGAGCTACTTCAGTGTGGATTTCTAGGAGGATCCACTGTCTGCTCAGCTTAAAAGGGATGTTGCAAGAGGATTTTAACCCCTTTTAAAAGAAAAGTTTCAACTTGCCTTGTTTCTAGTCCTTTCCAGTGCTTTGTTACAGAATAAAGCAGTAGGTAAAGCACAGATATGTTTTGGATTTCAAGTTCAGCCTCAGCTCTAGGATGAGGGAGGGATTTTAAGTAACAGGCAGGGAAATGGTTCCGATGTGACAGTAGGTTTTAAAGCCCTCGTGCACAGATTCATCACACTAGAGAGGAAGGTAGGAAAATCAAGACCTGAAAAAACCCACATTGAACAGAAAAACCCACACTCCCTAAAACAACTCCTGCCCTGGAGCAGCTAGACCAGGGCTAGCAACACCAAGCACAGCTCTGTAGGGCTGAACAGGAGCACGCTCTGGAAATTTGGCATCATTTTGTGGCACTGGAACAGCACAGAGGAGTTTCATATGTGTGGAACCACAGAGAAGCTAAACTTCTCAATGTAAAACAACTCCAACATTTTTAATATTGTAGTTTTGCAAAATAGATAGGAAAAGTAAAGACAGTAGACTAAACAATAGCAGCAGTGCTAGAATTAAATGAGGGAAGATGCAAATAGAGAAAAATTGAAAAATACAAAGGAGAGTTATTGCCATATTGAAAAAATGCAAGCATGAAGATGTTGGAATTAAAAATGCTTGTGATTTAGGTCCTTTTATAAAAAGTGACTAGAAGAAGTTTGAAAGCATAAAGGAGGAAGCATTATTAAGAGGCTGGTGAGACAGGCTGAGAGGAAAATATCGCAGGGAAAGGAAGGTAGGGGTGTATCAGACTGAAAAGGGTTTGAAGAGTCAAGGGCAATCAAGGGCAGAAAACATTCCGGTTTCAAATTGTCCCATTTAGGAAAGATGCCACTAAATTCTGTAACAACCAGCCAAGCACCAGCTTTTGGCCTCAGCATATTCAGTTTTTTTACCAGAAAACATTTGCCTGTGTTTGCGGCCCTCTTTTCCCTGAATGTGTTAGTTCAGGATTGCCCCCATTTTTTGAGATCTTACCTTGACCTTCCCCAGGCACAAAGGTTCTTCAGCTCTTATGGAGCTCTCATTTGGGTTTGCCCCCAGGTTTTATAAGCAGGGTGGCAATTAGGCTCTCCTCTCCTTAAGGCAGTATCTCTCAGGGCAGGAGGCGAAGCCATAACTCGCTTCACGCCAGCCCAACGAGGAACCATCTATGAATGGCTTTTGACGTGTGGCACAGCCATGCTGAGGGCTCAGAAGCCTGGACAGCTGTTAGATTTTCCTGTGAAGCCATCGAATTCTCCCTTCATCTCAGCGTTATGAAATTTCAAGCCGCTAACATTTTACACCACCGATACACGAAACAAAAAGCAAAAGCACTGCTCTATTTTTAAGCAGCAGATAGAAAAAAATTGAACTGAGTTTTCTTAAAACGTGGAAAATAGCCTTGTAATACCTGTTCTTAAGAAACTTCTGGAGGGCAATAACCCACCCTGTACTCATGCTCTGATCTCCACAGGGAGCTGGCATGGGCACAAACACAGGCCATGCTGGAGGAGCAATGTGATGGGGGTGAGTTTGTGAGTTAAACTGCTGGTGATGGGATTCTGACCTCCCTCTTCCATGTATTTTGGAGATACCTTGCAGTAGATCTAATCCAGTGCACTGGACTGAAAGCTCATTAGCAGCTGAAGTCCTTTGAACGCACTCCTTTTGGTTGAAATTTCCCCCAAAATTATGTCATTTCCACACTTCAAGGTTGTTGTGCACTTCAAACCTCAGCATAGTAAATTAAGATATTTGGGAGATTTCCCTCAAAAGGGAATTCTGAAAATGCTAATGTAGAGGTAACTATTTTATTAGTAAACAGAAAACAGCCCAAATATACACAATTTAGAGAAGGAAGGTGTCCTTGTCAAGAGGTGCACTAAAATCTGACCTGGCTTCTCAAGCTACAGAAAAGTGACTTCTTAAATACCAAAGGTGTGATTGTGGGAACACAGCCCCATTTAACAGCACCAGTTTGTGAATGTAAGTGTGAATAATCACGAGAGTCATGCTAAAAATACCTTGATTATATTCCCTACATGCAGAAATTATTGTTTCAGGCCTCATTCACATTGTGAATATACTCATGATGAATAACTGTTAACTTAATTGTTTACCTAGCAAAAATAGAAGACAGCTCAGTCTCTTCCTTGTTTACTGAAACAAGTTTTTCCATGGGCAAGACGAGTAATGAATTTAGGTTTCTGTGTGATATGTACCACGTGGCTTCCTGGCTTCCTTGAAATCTGGGAGACATGCATCAGAGTTTCTTCCCTCAAAAAGTGTGTCTCTGAGAAGGAAAGAGTTTTGAAAACCTTTAAACATAGGAAGAAATCTTTCAGATCGTGTAAGGGACAGAAAACTTCACTGAGGAGCGAAGGCTCTCTTGTCTAGGACTAGAAACTGAGCCAAGACTGAGCCCCTTGTGCTCTGTAAGGGCACTAGCTCTGCTCTCTCCCCTTCCTCTATCCTCTCCCCTCGTTTTTACAAAACCTAAAACCTTTGGGACCTCTGCTATATATTGAATTTGGTTGCATTTGGCCAACAAGCTCAGATGTTGTTGAAGGTGGCTGACAGCTGAGCACTGGCACATAGCAAAGTTTGCACAAGCCTTGTATTGTTTGGGATGAGCCCAGCAAATAAGCTTGGATTTTTCAAGTGTGTGTGGGGGGAGCTATATTCCCTGTTTCTGGGGAAATGGACACTTTTAGTCTGCTTCAGAGATCCCAGTTCGAACAAAGTAACTGTCCTTTTGCACTGAGGCTACACAGATGCTCCTCCATCTGCCCATTGTCATGGCACCAAAAATGGAAATTCTTCGCTCCAGCCCCTGGCATGTTTGCTCAGCCCGTGCAGCAGCGGGGCCTGAGCAGTGTCTTTTCAGATATGTGGATCAAAGCAGGAGGTCACTGCGGTCAGCCAGCAGCCTTGGTTACCACCACACCCAGCCAAAGCATTCTTCCTTCTCCTCTGCTGACAGTCAAGGCTGACTCCCTGCATGTGACTCCCCCACCATCCCCTCCCCACCACAGGTTTCTGGTCTTGCACAACTGACGCTACAGATTGCGTGGGCAAATTTGTCACACTGCAGGGCAAGAGTCCCAGTAAACATTTCCCCTTTTCCCCATCCTCTCTCAGCCTCTCCCCCCAGCACACAAGTGCACCCACCCACCAGAGATGCTGGAAGCTTTCCCCTGCCCTGCTTGCCCCAGGGAGCCATGCAGGAAACATGCAAAGAGATATTTTGCAAAATCAAAAGGCTAAAGGTTGTCCCCTCAGATTTGTCATAGGCAGAGAAACATGAGTTAATTTTTCCGGGAGTTCTTGAAAGCTAAGATGAGAATATATATAATTTAAAGAGAAAGAAAATTGGTGGGAAGCAAATAGCTCTTTGGAAAATCCTCAAAATGCAATGGATATCAACAGAATGTTTCTACCACTCTCGGGAAGTACTGCCAGCCCACATCTTTCTGCTAACTCCTAATGGGTCCATTAACTAATCCTAAATAATGATGGAAACCATATGGGTGCACAGGTGGTCTCTCAATAAATACCAAATGAATTCAGTATGATCACCATTAACACAATTAATACCCAGCCAATCTACAATGATGGAACTATTAAAATTAAGCACTACTATATTTTCTCAGTCCCATGGCAATTTTACAATGGAAACAAACAAAAGACTAGAATTCACTTTTTTTTTATTACAGTTATTTGGTTTTATTTACTTACAGAAGGATTTTAGGCTTCTGTGCAACCTGCTGTATCTGTGCTCTGTGCATTTTGAAGTAAGTTTTGACTCTGAGAAGAAATAATTTTGGGAGAAATAATTTTTTCAATATATGTTTGTTTATTTGGGGGGGGAAATTACATGTATTTGGGTGTTGAAGCACAGTGCTTCCTACTTTCGGCAGAAGGCTGTAAACACAAATTAAGAATATAATATTGCTACAGCTGCTCTTTTTATCATTTAAACTGTGAGTTCATCACTGTTCCCTGATGGGACTATTAGTGTGGTCGGGATTTTAATTTTAATTTTTTTATATTAGTACTGTTCCAGCATATATGGTGGTCCAGCCAATTGTCAAAGGAAGGGGAACATGTTCACGCATGACCTTCTGTAATGAAACACCTGATGTAGGCCCACTGTCATTATATTTTGGCTTTCCAAAAATGGAAGAATTCTGTTTTTATTTTTTAGAACCAGACTAGTAACCTGGTTTAGGTCAGATTCAGCCTCCATTTTCATGCTTCCCTTGAAATCACTAGCTAGGCTCCCTAGAGCTGAGCAAGGCTGTATCAGTTCCAAAGCCTGTGTGGTCGAGCACAGGTCAGCTTGAACACCCTGGGGTTTATCCATTCAGACAACCAATGAAAAGAGAGCGCTTTACATTTTGGAAACTTGTGTCTGTTTGTCTCCAGAGCCTCTTTTATATGAACCACTTAAGCCTGGTTTGTGGGAGAAGATTCAGAGAGAAACATTTTGGATATTCTAAACCATAATAAAGTTAGCTCTGTTCCGCAGGGCAGCGGGGTCAGGGAAACATTGTTGATGACAGCAAAAACTGAGTATGGCAAAAGTGTGACTTGAAATCAGTGCATTTCACCACTGGGGCTTGTGAGAGAAAACCAGTGTCTCATCAGTTTCATGGGGCAGCTCGATGGGAGTTTCAGGCTTGCTGCAGCCCATGCCAAGCTAAAGGAGAGATTTCTCAATGCATGGGTGCAAGTCCTGTTCTGAAAAACACAAAAGACTCCTTTTTCGATGCAGCAGTGAATGAGACAGATCCTTTGTTCTGTGGCTGCAGAGATCCCAGGAAATCTTGAGTTTCAGGATGGACTTTTGGATCTGCTCTGCTCAGCTAGACTGGGATTTCAACCTTACACTGTCCCTGGGGTGTTCGATTTGTGCAGCTTCTCTGTGCTCAGATTGAATCTATCTGCCAAAATCAGAAGGACCCGTGCAACCCCAAACTGCCTACGATTACACTTGTGCTTGCTATCCTTTGTGTCCTTAAACAACAAACCCTTATTTCTGTCCATCACACCAGCCTTACACCCAAGGACGCTTTTGCTCAGAACAATCCGTGTGAGGTTTGGGTGAGCTGTGCACTTGAAACTTCCCTGAAGTTCAATGAAATATGTTACATGTGGAGCACAAAGCTCATTTCACAATTCCTTGCTAACTTTTCTAATAAACTGTCTTGCATCTATTGCTCTTGAGTGTTTCTGATTAACTCCAAATATCGATGCTCTTGTTCTTGAAGAGAGAAATCTGTGTTTCTAATTTGAATAACATAATTTCCAAGTGTGTTAAGGTAAATAAGGACAATGCAGTCTTGTTCCAGAACTCAGATGCCCGTGAAGTTATTCATCAATCTCTTTTTCATTTAAATTCACACTTTAATTTGTGTTTCAAATGCAGATGAGGCCTTAATTAAATAAAAATTCAGCAGATGGTTTCGAATTCTCTGTTCAATTTACATTTCTTGTACCTCTCTAAGTGCTGGACTTTATCTTTGGAGACAGAAGCATTACCATTAGACCTCCTCCTTTAAACAAATGCATAGGAATTAGTAGGCTGGAGCTGTCTATAAAGGAATAAATTAAATATTGATTACCAAATCTGAAAAGCCTCAAGTTTACGTTTTGATAAATTCCCAAAACCTTGTCTGAACCTTCATGGATTATCAAAACTCTAGTACGTACCAGAGGTCTCATTCTTTTTCAGTTAAAAAAAAAAATAAATTGGAAAGTAGGCAGCCTTTACCCTTAGGCTTTATGATATCTTTGATTATCAACAGGTCCGAAAAGCTAATTTGACAAAAGTGCCAAATGGCATGTGAAAAACTCACTAAATATTTTTGGTCTCTAGAAAAAGTTGCTGTGTTATCCAAGCTCAGCACAGAATCTGAGTGACTCTGAGCTGTTTTGTTCTATCTGAAGCTGCTCGTTATCAAGAACTGCGAAAAAGTAAAGGAGAGTGATAAGCAAAATTACAGGATAAAACCCTTCTATTATCTCTGAATCAGGACTCTGCCTATTGAATAAGTAAATATGTCCCATCCTTCTCTGACTGGCTCTTAGGAGAAAATCATTTTCTCCTGCAGCAGTCTCCTCCTTCAGAGGAAATTATGAAGGAAAGGAGAACACTGCTTGTCCGTTTATGTGACCTTTGAGGTGGAGGTACAAAATACAAAAAAGTGCTTTTCTTCCATCTAGTCCCTTTTTTTAATGCACCTACTGTTGCCCATGACCTTGCCACACACTCCCTGGTGAAACTGGGCAGCATTTCTTCTTCTCACTTTAGTTTCCCATTCAGCACTGATTTACAAGCACACGTACACTCACTCTGTCATACAGGCTTTTCTACCTCTGCATTGCTAACCATATCACTGGATTACTCAGAGCTAACTCATAAATTGCTTCCTTTCAACTTCCTTCCTTTGCACGTTGTGCAAGGGGAGCAGCCCTGCGGCGGGGCCATGGATGGGGATTCCAATTTTACACCCTGCAGCTGTAGATCTCTGTCCCTGCCCAGCCCACAGGCTTCATTTATTTATTTTGAAATAGCCCCAGCAAATGTGACAATATTTGTGTATTTCGGCAGCCTGGGGAAAAAGAAATCCACCCAACCTCTCCCTTAAAAGAGATAGCCCCTTGTGAGTAATAAAACCTTTAGTAAAAAGTTAGTTGATGTGTTGCAGATGTCTCCGAGAACTGAACACTGGGTGGGCATAGTGGAGCTACCAGGTACAGGGAGACAAGATTTGGGTCAGGGATGCAATTTCATGGCTTCTAGAATTGAATGTGAGTGAGAAGGGTGCCTGCAAGGTCCAGCTGGGGTTTGTGCTTAGGCAGTGATGCAGCATTTCTCTTGTGTGGCTGAAGCAGGGCTCTGGTTTTAGTTCGCAGCTACTAAAATGTCCTTATTTGTTCTGACTGGAAAAGTATTCCTTCTGAACAGGGGAAATGTTATCAGCTTGGCTGTCCTCGTGAGATTTCTAGTATCTGTGGGTATATGCAAGAAAGCATTTCACAAAGCAAGTTCCTCTTTTGGGATCATGGGATTTGAATCGCCCTCTGCGGCCCTTGATGTTCACAACATCTGTTGGTTGTATGTTTGAAGTTCCAGTTTGGACCTGCTCTGGGCTCAGATAAAAGAGGAAGAGCATGATGTTGCACCAAAGGAGGGTGCCTGACATGAAATCTTGAGCAGTCACTTGTAGCAGGGGGCTATGCTTTGTCCCTGTCTTAGAGGAAGAACATACATTCAGGGAGCCCCAGGACTCCAGGCTGCTCAGAAGTCCAGATTTCTACCAGAGTCAGAAGAATCTCAGAGATCTGTCTCCTTCTCAAGCCAGGATGCAGATAACAGTGTCATATTTTGGGGGGGAGGACAGGGGATTTATCAAGTCTTGGTAGTAAATTGCTTAAATGTCATAAACTGCACAGCAAAACGGGTGCTTGCCTTAATTCCAGCACTCCTCATATCCCAGTTAGCTCAGAGCAGGCACACTGAAAAAAATCAATGTTTTCTTCCTACAGTGACTGTATTAAGAGTACAGACGTGCAGGGCTGGGGGGAAGCTCGCAGGCAGCTGCTGTCAGCTGTGCTGTGCGTGCTTAAATGAGGATCAAGACCTGGTTGAAAAGAAGTGAAGAGTTCCGCTGCTCCTTGTCCTGTTGGGAGAACATCACTGCTCTGCACGGCTAGAAATCTTCCTCTCTCCAGCATATTTCTGTTATTTTGTGGCTGGAATCGTTTCTTTCTCAGTTAAGGCTGTAAACCCCTATTTGTGGGCTACTGCTTTATTCCCTGGCCCATCACCGACTGCAGTCACAGCCCAGTTACCCGCTGGGGCAGCACACACAATTTCCACTGGCATTTCTTCCCGTGTCTGATTTTTTATTTGACGACATTTTATATCTTTACAATATAATCAACCCTTTTGGCTTCTTGATTACATGAAGGAAGAGGAGGCACTATAGGCACTTTATTATTTCTAAAAAACAAAAGAGGTCAGTTGCTGATACCATCACCAATTTTCATGCAGCCCCTGCCAGCTAAAATTCTAAGCAATTAAATTTGTATGAAAATGGAATGGAAAAAAAGCTGAGTGTAAACTGACTGATTTTGCTCAGTACAGGACAGCTTAATTTTGGAAACAGAGGCATGAGAGCAACTGTGATGCCAAGAGAGACTTTCTGAGGTAAAAATACTTTTTTCCACTGAACTTGTTCCATGATCTCTTGAAAATGTCCCCATGTGATAAAAATGAGATCAACTCATTTATTTGATTCTTGAAGAAGCCATCAGTGCAGATATGGTTAAATCTGGAGTGAGTTCTGTTGCAGAAAGAGATTTTTGGAAGAGCAATCGATCTATGGAAAAGAGGGAAGTGAAGATATTCACTGCTGGATAAAAATAAGCTACTTGAGCAAGCGATGGCACAGTGTGCTGTGGTTTTCTTTCACGTGATACCTTGAAGAGGAATTAGAGATGACTTGGAAAAGGCAAGGTAGGGCAAAGCCCCTTGGAATGATTCATATAATTTCCAGGCGACCTTTTTTCTTGTGTGCAAATCTTCTGTACGTTTGACGTGAGCCGAGAGGAGGAAAGGGACAGTCTGTCTTGTGCCATTCCCCTGCCTGTAGAGCCCATGAATCAAAAAAATGGGCTTTGTTCTGACTTCAGCCACGCTGAAGTATATTAGCCTAGGCTGGGTCAAGTGTTTTTAACCCAGATTGCCTACAATATATATGTACACAAAATTCTTAACCACCTTCCTTCCCCTGGTTCTTCCAGAGGAGAGAAAATATGTGGTTTAGACATCTGAGGGGAAAAGTTCCCTTAAAGCCATGAAGAACCACACCAAATCATCCTCAAATATGTCCCTTCCTGCCTGTCACACGTGGAGAAGGGAGTTTCTGGGTGTGGGCTTCATGCAGTGGAAAGGTAAGGCTCTCACCACTGATGGAAACAAGAAGTAAAAGAGAATTAGGGGGTAAGTAGATAAAATTAGAGCTTGTAGAGACTCCACACCTGGAAGGCAACCTGCAGGAACGCAGTCAGGCACTGATCCGAATTCAGAGCATCTTGGGGGGCTGAAGGACGCCTGGTTTCTACCAGGGCTCTGCAGCCTTATTTCAGAGTTCTGGTTTCTTTCTGATTTCAGCCAAGAGGGAGGGGCTCTTTCTCTTTGAAAATGGTATTCAAACATTTAGTGCAGTGGGCTACTTGTCCGCATGCCTTGGGTTTTTGTGTGTGCACACACAAGTGTTCTCACACATCAAGCAAATGCACGGGAGGCAGGGAAGAGAAGAGGGATGGAGGCAAAGTGGATCCAATGCATGAGCTGTACCCTTGTAAAAGACATACCAGAGCCTGTGTGTAACTCCCAGATCACCACATAATGTGTTTATCTCCCTTAGAAGCAACAAGACCCAAGCCCATATGCGGATCCCACAAACTTGGAAGCTCATAACAGTTCACAGTGAACTCTTTGCTTTTAGAAGAAAAAGGTTTGAACATCCAAGGGCTTGGCTGGGCTGGGGCAGCCTCTTCCTCCGCTGCTCTCTCAGCTGTGAGACAGCCTTCCCCCAGGGGTTTTGGTCTGGCTTTCATTAGGAGGCCCGCAGTGACATTGCTTAAAATCAGGAGGAAAATCCAAGATGGCAGCTGGGGTGGCTTTGTTGGGTGAACAATGTTTGTCTCAAAGATACTGGCCAAACAATTAAGCATTTTACTGCTGTTTTCAATATCCCATTGCTCTCTCAGAGGGGGGTCTGCTTTTACTCTTGGCTGCACCCATGCTTGGCCCACTGGAGAAGTGAGAACAGGGTCTGGTGTTCTAGGGCTGATCTGTGTGTCATTTACTTACTGCAGTGAAAACACTATCAGCCCCAGCCTTTCAAATATCAAAAGGTACTGAGACTGGCTTAAAAAAATATATCTTTTTCCCCAGTGAAAATAAAGAAATAAATAAAAAGTCTTCCATGTATCTGCTTTTTGTTTTTGGAGTCTACACAATGACTATTTTGAAGTCCCTCTTTGTAGAAAAAACACCTTACAACCTCAGTTACTGAAATAAATGAAGGCTGAGATTTTCTGGGTAGATGCAGGAGCTGGGGACTATCTGAAAGAGCACTGAGCCCCACAGCTGTTGTCAGCATCACTCCTCTGTGCTCCTGAGCATCACGTGGAGCCGGTGTAATTCCCCCTGCTGCTCTGCACGGCACGGCGAGACACGTCCGGCAGCCTTGGGACAAGGAAAGGGCTGTCACCGGGAGCACAGCCCTGCACCCAGTGCCTGAATGGGGCATTTACCCTGTTAGTTACACCCTGCAACATCAGCAGCACAGTCCTAAGGCACCAGCCAGTGCTCCCAGTCATGCACCCCCTCTGTCCTCTCTCCTTCTGAAGAAAAGACAAAGCTCTTCACCATTTCTCCTTCTTCTTCTTTTCTCCCCCACAAAGAAGAACTTGCCAGGTCTGCATCTTTTTCCCCGAGCTGTTTCCTCTTTCTGATGTTAAAAGCATCTGCTGGACAGCCCAGTTCCATGCTGAGATGTCAACTCTTTTTCAGCAGTGGTGTCCGTGTGGCTGTGCCGAGGGGTGGCAACAGCTCCCAGGGCACTGCAGGACGCTGTGTGTGGAAACTGTGTCTGTGAGGAACGGGGCAGCTCTGCTCTGACCAGGTGAAACCAGAGGCTGCTCTGCCAATCTCCAGCACACAGCCCGGCGTGAACTCACCCACAGGAAAAGCAAATCTTCCTCTGGGTCTTGTGTATCTGTTACAGGGTTTATTGGCCTTCCAGCTGACCTTGCTGACCTGCTTGCTTGGCTCCCAGATGGGACCTGGGTCAAGTCCTTTGGCTCAGATGGGACTTGGGCCAAGTCCTTCTGGCTCAGAGCGTGAGCAAAGCGCACTCAGGTTTGCACCCAGCACCTCTCACAGCGTTGTGGCTGATGCATTTGTCCCACAGCTCAGCTGGATGCACAAAACCAGTGCTGGGGCTGGGCACCAAACAGCTAAAGAGGAGTGGAAAACAGGAGCAGCAGGATTCCCTCAACCCAACTGAAGTCAACCCTTTTACACAGGGTGATTCAGCTGTAGATGAAGCGTTAAAGCTGTATTGGAAATAGCTTTTGTTTCCCAAATAGATGTTTGAAGTTTGGATTGGAGTTTTTTCCTCATCTAAATCAGGATGAAAGGGAAAAAAATGGAATTTCTTTGCAGATCTGTGATTTAAATATAAGGGGAAAGGCTGGGCCAGTGGAATGATTCCTTTTTTTATGCTGACCCTTTTTCTAAAATGACTATAAATTAAGGTGAACTTCAAATGCAAGACTCATTTCAAACAGAAAATGGAAATTTTGCTTTTTGAAAATATAGAAACCACACCTATTGTTTTCTCTTAAATATCTTTTAAAGACAGGAATCAGAAACCAGCCCTTTCCCACAAAAAGGTCTGGTTTTCACTGAATTTGCATTTTTGACTGAAACCTTGTTTCAAAGTCTTGAAATTAGATCATGGTGAAGCAGCACTTGTATCTAATTGGCCTCGAGGAAGAAGAAAGCTCTGTGGGTGGGATCCATCTCACCTACTTACAGGTGTTTAGTCTAAATTACACGTCAATAGTCAGGAGCACCTCCAAAAGGCTTTTCTCTCTATACTGGTGGTAAAAAGTGCCTAGAGAGGTGGTTTACACTTGATACCCACTTTTTCAGTGGTTAAAACTACATGGGAGAAATCCTATCCTTGCTGTTCACACTCTGGCTGAGGAGGGAAGCTCAGCATCACAGCTCTGATGATTTCAAGCTGCGGCATGTTGGGAGAAGAAAAAGGAGCCAGGTTCTTCATCAGTTCTTCAAAAAGGAGCCAGATATTTTTAGGTGACAGAAAATAGAACAGTTTTGTGGAGAATGAATCAGTTGAAGGAACAGTTGTTATTCCCATGGTCAGGTAAATCTTTAAAAATCTAATTTTTTCTACATGTTCCTTGGGATACTTTTTTAAAAATTACTTTATAATTTATCTCTGACTGTAGACGGATTTTTTTTTTCAGAGCAATGTTTATTTTTCTGCTCAGCTGAGTCCTTTCTCTTTTCTTTTTCCAGCAAAGTGCTTTGAATCCATTTGTAAAGCTGCATGCAAGACAGGTAATAGCACCTGCAAAACCCCCATGAGTGACTGAAGCCACCTGGTATGGAAACCAAAAGTGAGCACAACAGTGCATGCATTTTACTTTATTTAATAGCTGCTAAAAGGAATATGCTTTTTTTATTGTGGTTGTGTTTGTCCCTTTTTGCAGGGGTGTTTGGCTTCTGTAATGTTTGCGCTCACAGACAGGTTTGCAAGGGGCAGAGCTGTAAAGCCATTTGCCCTTTAATTTGAGATGCAAGGCCAATTTATAAACAGAAATCTTCAGATTTCATTTTCAGACAGCTATGCTGGGTGAAGCTTGGCCTGCGACTGGAACATTTTGGAAAGCATATGTAGGAAGTGAACACAGCAGACTGTGTAAGGAGCAGACATTTATAGGACAACCTTTCATAATCACCAGGCATAGAGAATAAAAAATATTCATAATAATAAACAGCCCATTGACCAAACCCTGATGACTTTGATGGTCAACTTCTTTGAAATTTGTAGTGATAAACACACAGAGACGAAGAGCAATTTTAGAGGACAGCTCAGTGAGAGCCTTTGCACACACTTGACCAAACAATCATAGAAATGTGGAATAGTTTATGCTGGAAGGGACCTTAAAGATCACCCAGTTCCAGCCCCTGCCATGGGCGGGGACACCTTCCACTTGACACGGTTGCTCCAAGCCCTGTCCAACCTGGTCTTGAACATTTCCAGTAGAAGTAGCTGGTGGAAATAGATCTGACACTACGGTGCTTTCTCTGCACTAAGTGTTTGATGCAAACTAATCTGGTGTTTCCTTTTGCATACATGGAGTTTTACAAGGGATATATTTAGTTAACGGTTCCCACAGGAAAAAAAAGAAAGCAAGTTTGTAAACTATAGAAGTTGGAGAAGTTTCTGGCTTTGTTTCTGTTTGTTTCAAAGAAAAGAAAGAGAAAGAGAAAGGATATTCCTCTACGTGTTACAAAACAATACAACTCTCTGTGTAACAATACAACACAATGCTCTCTTCCCATTCTCACTCTTGGCCTGTGCACAGGGCACGGCCTTTAGCACTGCAAGCCCCACCTAAGCATGGGGAAGGGTTTAAAAAGCATCTTGATCCACTGCAGAAATCTTTCCTCTTCTACACACCAGAGTGCAAAATTCCTTACAGTGATGCCTCCAGTTCCCTTCCAGCTGTGCCACAGTCAGCGGGGAGGCAGCTGGGCAGCCCCTGTCGCACACTGAGCTGATGTGGCACAGGAGAGGTGTAAAATGAAGTTTCCCTTCACAAGCAAAGGGGCCACAGCTCTGAGGTCTCAGGGCTCCCTTGACAGCAGCTCTTACTGGAGATCTGCCCTGCTGAACCAACAGATGCTTGGTCCATGCTGAAGAGTCACCATTGCCAGGGGTTTGCTGAGTTTGAAAACACAGACTGGTTTTGTCTGCTGGGAGCCTCATTAAAAAATATATCTTTGTACTTAGAACTGACCACACATTGGAGATAAATGCCTAGAGAAGAGTGTGAGGCCTCAGAATTAAACTGAAGGACTACCTTTATGAATATATTTTCATGGCAGACTCTTTTTATACGTGTCTCCCTGCAGCAGGCAAGCAAAGATTTTATTTCTTTGGAAATAAAACGACCAGGCCTAAGGTCCATTCTATTTTTGGGGCAGACACATAACTCCCATCCATGTTAATGGGAAATCTTCTCCTGCTTCAAGGGAAGAACAGACCCATTAAAGATCTAGGATATTATTTTAGACCTCCTGACCCCCTACAGCACTGGGAGCTGGTGCGTAAGATGTTCCCTGCTGGTTTGTTCCTCATAATTCTGTCCCACAGCACAAATCTTGCTGTGGTACAAGACCATGGTGGGTTTTGACTTTGCATTGCATCAACCTGGTTTGTTTTTTGTTTTTCCTTAAGGACGTCTCAGTGAGGTGAAAAAAGAAAGGTCAAACCTGCCAAACACAGGACTGCCTCTTAGAGGAGAGCCCGTTGGAGATAATGGCAGAGTTACGTGAGTTTGGGACCTGGCATGACCTACTTACCAGGCAGAGTTATGAGAATCCATGTTAGGACAGTTTGTTTTTCAGCCTGGTTTCTCATGGGAACGAGGCTTATGCAATCGTACTGTCTGTGCGTCTGTGTCTACATCCTCCTCCCCTCCCCAATAACTTTTGGACTCATTGCTCAATTTCAGCAGGGGGGTAGAGGTTCCAGGGGTGCTGCTGGTCCTGCAGACACTTTAAAATCAGTAGAGGAGAGTGAGGCTACAGGTGCTCACTGCAGCAGGTACTGCCACAGCAAGAGTTTGTGTGGCTCAGGCAGGAGAGCAGTGCAGAGCTGCGGGCAATGGCACGGCCACGGTGCTGGTGGTGGATCCACACAGCACATTCTGCTGCTCCCTTTTTGACACTGGCACACTCACTGGTGAGCCTCCCAAACCTCATCTCCTACTTTATCTCCTTTTCTGTAAAACAAGGTGAATTTGAGAGGGTTTGTTAACTAACAGCCTTTTAAAACACGGCGAGGGATGGCAGGGAAGCATCCCTGCTGCAGTCTGATGCGGTTAAAGCAAGGTTAGAGGGGGGTGAGGAGCTCCTCTGGGCTCAGGAGCATCTGACCTGAGCAAAAGTTCCCTCTGCCAGGGCTACAAGGGATGTGATGCTGCTAAAGTTTGTCATTGCAACACTCCCACACCCAGGATTTGGGATTCAGCTCAAATAAGGGTCTCACTCAGACCTAGTGCAGATCCTTTTAACCTCCCTGACTTCCAAAAGATACCTTGCCAGTGCTGCCATGTGAATTCAGTTAATTACGGGGGAGGAAATTACGGCCCCACAGACTTCACAGAGAATATTCAGCATAGGTGCAGCATTTAATGATACGCAATTAAAACGCTCTATAGCTAATTCCTAAGAAACGGTGGGTTTGGAGAGGGACCACTTNCTTGAATTTTGGGACAAGGTCGGTTCCCCCAGTGAGCAGGTGATAATGAACTCCCCAGATCACAGAGGTACCATTTCAAAATGATAGTGTGAATTTATTAAACATGCTATGGAAGACAAATGTTATTATATGAATATACAGGGAAAGACAATAGATGAGGAAAACTTGGATTTCTAGTAGCATATTATATGCATGACAGCTTCTTTTGGCTCATAAATAACAACAGAAGAGCACACATGAATGCTTTTAATGGTTGGTAGGGGATTTTAATGGATCTTCTCCTCATTAATTCTCATTTTTCGGACAAACTGGGTTGCATGATGGCTAAACAGATGAAGAAAGACAATATTTCCATTTATTTCATTTGTTTCCCAAAAGAGCTTGAGAAACTGTTATTTTAAACATTGCATAGTTAGATAAAAAAGGTGTAATTAATTAATGGGTTCTTTTGCATAGTTAGATAAAAAAGGCGTAATTAATTAATGGGTTCTTTGGAGTTAGTGCAGGGAAAAAAGACCCTTCCAGGACATAACCCAAAACTGTGATGCTTCTTGACGTGAGTTCAGGACAATCTCAGACTGCTAACTTCTTCTAGAGCAGATATTGGAGAGTGAAAGGTTTGTCAAAAAAGTCTGCTTGTGACCCTGAGGCTTATTTGTTGTACCTGTCTGTGTCTCCTCAGCTCTAGAAATTATAGCTGAAGTTCCAGGCTACGTCTGCTTTGGCCCAATGAGATCCTCAGTCAGAGCTGGATCACCTGCAGGTGCTTTTCCTCTTTACGCAAAACTCTTTATAACAAAATTATTCCCCACTCTCCTGAGTGTTGATTGGCTCTGCTAGGAGCTCTCTTCTCTTCCTAAGTTGTGTGGACTTGGTACAGTGCTCTCTGGATTGTTTTCCCTCCTTCCCAACCGGTGCATCTCCTTTGAAGTCAAAGGAGCTACTGTGATTTTTTGCCCCATTGAGATGCTCACTATGGAAGGAGGATATAAAAGACTACTGCTCACAGGGTGGGAGCTGCTGGTTTCCAGTTTCTCATTAATTTTTCACTTGTCTTTCATTTCAGTGGGTCTACACTATGCTCCACCTTTGGCACAGACACAAATGCTATTTTTTTATGTGGTTCAGTGGGAGGAATGGTTTTGATCATTAAAAGCAAAGCAAAAATTATTTCAAGCAAAATTCCAGAGCCTCTCTGCATCCATTTATCTTTCCATGGCTTCCTTAAAGCATTGCCTACTGGCTCTCTGGGGAATATGTGCTCCAACTGTGTTTCACCACATTTACAGGAGCAGTCACATATGACCAAGACTAAAATTTAACCTTAATTGCCCACAGGCTGCTGCCATTGAACCCTGTTGGCATGTAGGGGTTTTAAAGGGTTGACATGAACCCCATAGAAGCAATAAGACAATACCATATTTAGTTGTGACCCACCCTGAGAAATATTAATATGCTAAAATCTGAGCAATGAAGGCTCAGGTGTCTTGAAAGAATGTGTGATTTCCTGTAATCATCTCCTTAAAATATTCCTGACTGGGACTTTGAAGCAGTCAGAGAAGAGAGGGGTCTCTGGAGAGCCCACCACTGCTCCTTGCTGAGGCAGGGCTTTGGAAAGTGAATCACTGCCGTGTGACTGGATCCCTGCCATCCGCCAAGGATCAATAAAGTTTTATGCACCTTCCTCGCAAGCCTCAGGTTTTTTTTTGATTCCAGGTGTTCGCATTAATCTGGGACACAATGGAAGGAAGAAGTTGCTATGGTTGCAAGGAGATGGCAGCGCAGTCTGGGCTGACTTTAGTCAGCAAGTGCAAGAAGTTTAATTATCTCAAGTAATTGCGCTTACTGGAGCCTTTATGCTGTTTGCTTAAGTCCACTGAGCACTGATGTCATGATTGTTCCAGATACCGGAGTGTTTGGGGTCTCCAGTGCTCAGTAACATCACGCCCTACGAGGAAATCTTTGTGCCTCTCCGTCCCATCACTGGCAGAGGTCAAAAGAATGAACATCCTGGGTGCAGAGGTGTTAAGGGAAGTCATAGTGGAACAGGACATAAGTTCATTTTAGATTTGAATTTTACAACTGTGTGATCTCAGAGTGTAAAACCAGCCCTTAGCTCTTAAGAGTAAATCCTTCCTAGGGACTGAAGAGTTTGCATGCTTTTGTAGGTTTAGGGCATGATTTTAACCCCTGGGCTTGTGAAAATTCTTTTTAATGACACCTGCAACTGTTAGAAATTATTACAGCCCTCAGACTGTAGTAATTGGGGACCACAGTTAGTGCTGCAAGCGTTGTTCTCTGGAGCTGCCCTTCCCAACCAGAACTCCTCAGTGGATGGCTCCTGAGAGCCACCTCTCATCTCCATAATTTTCCTCTCCATAATGTGCCCCTTTTTGTTTCATCTGACATTTCTATCACCTTTAAGAAGCCTCATAGAGAAGGGGCCATGAGGTTTGGCTGTAACTGGCATATGGATGGTGCTTAGATTTTTTTAATACACAGTTTTTATAAGACTGCTTTTATGTTTGCCTTCGCTCTTTGATCTCCACTTGAAAAACGTTTTTCATGGAGTTTGTTTGAAAGCACAAATAATCGCTTACCACAACTAAGGGCTAGCAAATAGTTCTAGAAAAGAAAGAAAACCAAAGAGAATCATGAGCTGATGGAGATGCCTTGAAAGATGTTTTAGAAACAGCTTGTAGCGGCACATTTCGCAGGACTGTTCATCAAGTTAATTCTCCTGTCGCACTGGCATTCCTGGATGTGGTAATAACAACAAGGAAAGTTGTAATGGATTTCTAAAATGGGAGTGTTTTAATAGATTTTAGTAAATTACTTGTATTCAATATTGTAGTGCTGTGATATGACACACTACAATGAAAGATAAAGTCACTTGCAGATATAATCTGTGGTTCAAAAACAAATATGATGATTCCCATGTAAGATGATAGTTACCTAAATATGTCCCTGGAAAGGGAGAAATCCTGAAAACCATAAAACATCACTACTGTGGTCTGATAGAAGCAGGAGCAGTCACAGTGGACAGGGAGAGCTATTCCAGCATTTTGCAGTGCATTTGTAACAGAAGCCACTTTTGTCATGGTAGATGAGCTGTAAATTGAGATACTCTAATGAAGGAGAGTCGTCTCAGGGTGACTCAGCATGACTAAAAGTCCCAAAAGCCTTGAAGCAGTGTTTATGCAGGGCAAAACCCGTCTGTATTATCCTGCTGGTCTTGTGGATCTTCATAATAATTGTGTGGGGTGCAGGTGTATGCAAGAAAGCCCATGCTGAGATAGGATTTATTCCTTTCAACATCTCTCAGTTCTGGGAGAAATCCCCCTGGCAAAGACCAACCAAATGGCGGAATATTTAAAAAATGTTAGAAGTCAATTCTTTCTGTCACTAACATTAAACTACTCTAATGCAGCCCGGTTAATGATGAGGCTTCATGAAAAAAGACATTAATCTCCACTTGTAATGCAAGAGCCATACAACTTGCTTCAGCCTTAATCTTTCATGAGTTATGGACTCTTCTGTGATTTGTAAAACAAATAAATCACACCTCTAAGCTACCAGCTATTTATTACCACTTTTTAAATGTTCAGCATAGTATAAAAAGGGTATCTTTTGCTTGCCAGAGGTTGTCAGCTACTGAGTAACATTTGGGAACCAGAGTCCTGATACTGCATACAGCTGGACACAGGTTTTGTCTTTGTTCCTGAAGAAGGCCAGCTCCATGGAAGTGCACTCATGAGGTTAAATGTCTAAATTTTATCCCATTCTTTTAGGCTGTGCTTATAGTGAGCAAGCCAGCTGACCTAAAAGATGACAGAAAGTCCCTGGCCTTCCTTTTTAGAAAGAGACAAAGGCTGATCAGTAAATAGGACTTGTCAAGTTATGAAACCATGGGGAGAATAAGGGAAAAGGATAATTTGGAACAGCAAAAATCAGACTAGAACAAATATTCAAATTATTAGGAGACTTATTCAAGCCAGAAATCACAGTTCCTCTGGTACTTTAACATGTTCTGTGCTCATTTCAGTGTTATTCTCTTTGCAGTAGAACCAGAACCTCAGAGTCCACACACACAGGTTGTCAGTCCAGCAGACCTGGGAGGGGTTTACTGCAGGCTGGCAGCAAACTTTGCACCCAGGGTTTACAGTGAGAGAAAAAAAAAAAAAGAGTAAAAGCATCTGGTTTTAGGAACCTTCTGTGCTTCCATTTTTGGGGAGAATCCTCCTGGTTGGTTCCCAACCTACATGACAAGGCTGGCAGTCCGTCTGGCTTGGCTGCTCCCAAGTCCTACCGGTGTCAACAAGGAATTAAATTCACTCCTTCCACCTCCTGCCTACAAAGACTACAACAACTCTCATTGTAGCTGCTGACCTTGGCCTTAGATTTCAAAACCTCTGGGACACAGAGGAGTTACTGAAGTAAATAAATAAAACGAAACACATGCTTCTAAAGTGCACAAGGCATGAAGTACACTCCCTTGAAACCATGCCTGTACCTGCTCCTGCCCCAGCAGAAGTTTATGGACACAGGGACGTGCTCTGGAGCTCTGCTTCGTATTTGCCTTGTCTGTGATTTGTTTGAAGGAATTGTAAAAATATGGATCTCCCAGTGCACTTTTTGTAAGTTATAGTGAAGCCTTGGCTGTGTTATGACTCCAGCATCGACTGCATTACTGCAAAAAAACCTGGTCTGTGGACTCGAAGAAAAAGCACAGTAATTGCATGTCTTTTCCAAGAATGCTAAAAACCACATAAATACTAACCAAGTGCAATCTTTCCTCTTCCTCTGTGCTGCATATTCCATTAGACAGCATTCAAATCCTGTGTCATATTTGGGTAGATTCTTTCTGTGAAATGCAGGTGGAATTGCAAAACTGGACCTCAGTTACCCAGATGATCCAGACAATATTTTCTGCTTCTTTTGGCAAACAAATAAAAAGATTTTCCTATATGAAGGACTACTACAATAAAGGAAATTCAAGAGGCACACTAGTAAAAAACATTCCGTCAAGAAAATAACTGCTTTCCCAAAAAAGAGGGAAAAAATCAGAATTTGGAGAAAGAAGAAGAGGGAAAAGAAGCAGAATTCAGAAGCAGAATTCAGGAGAAACACTCCTAAACCTCAGGATGAGTAAATGCCTGCTGCTGATCTACTCCTTTTGTTTTTAAAGAACTGAAGTTCTTGGTGTGTAATGGTGCAGTGGTGGCTGCAACTTTAATTTCAGTTCACTTTTCCCTCAGAGATATTTCCTCACTCCAAGCCGGTGGTGAAGCTGTCTGGGGGAATCTTCCACTCTAGATGCTGCTCAGATACATTTACAAGAAGAATCCTGGATGCTCATGTTAAAGCACCTATACAGACTCATGTTCTTCAGCATTAGAAAATGAATTCTGGAGCAGCTTCTTGTTTTCAAAGGAGCAAAACGAGCAAGTGGAAAAAATCTGGTCATTAGTGACAGCAGAGCTTCCTGTGAGTGATCACTGTAGCATACCTCAGGTTTCTAAAGCAGCTGTTGATAAATGACACCAGAAGGTGTCTTTTGCCTAGGAAAGCTGCCCATTTTCATAAAGATTTTGTTCTGAAACCCCTGCAATTATATTATACTGCTCTTGCACCACTCTGTGGAATTTTGCTTTTGATTTCTTACAGCTTCATGCAGACTCAAGCAGTTTGGCCTCTTTATTAAACCTAAGCATCAACCTGTAAAAAAGCCTCTTGATTGTCTAGACAATTACTTGTGAAAGTCAGCTTTGTTTCTTTGACTCTGCGTTCCCAGGGGTACCGACATTGCTCCTTCTGTTCTTGTCTGTCAATACTCTTTTGGCCAAAATTTTGGGTTGTTTCTTTTTTCCCCCCCTGTATCTGCCAATTATTTTCGTTTTGGAAACCAACTGAAAAAATATTTCAGTGCTGCTTCTTGATACTTTTTTAATAAATAAATGCCAACGGCCTGGAGCTTATGAGCAGTCCTACAGTAATAAAAGGATGTACACAGCAGGCAGTACTCAATTTGCAAAAGAAAAACAGATTAACATTTCAGGTTTCTGAGGGCTTTTTGTCAACAACAGAACATTTAAAAACATCAATCTAGTAGTAATTGCATTTATCAGTGCATTCTCGGTTGATTCTTTGGCTACTTCCCTTAATATCATGGAATGAAGAAGTAGCTGTTGGAAGTCTTTTTAATATATATATATATAAAGTGAAAATTTGGTAATAGTCAAGTTGATTTGACTGTATGTAATCCTCATTTCTGGGATGAGAGTAACACACACTAGAATGATGTGACAACATGGGTAATGGTGGGAGAGTGAACACCCACAGCCAGGGCCTCAACAGCTACAAAAACTAGTACCAAGTCGTATTCCCGGGCACTTTTACAGAAAGAAAGTTCATTGTAAGCAACAATGAAAAAAAAGCCCTTAAAAAGAAAAAAAAAAAACCTCGGCAGAGACTTTAAGAAAACACCATGGGAGTATCATTTCCCCGCTTCTTTAGCAGATGCTCACCAGTCACTTTTCAGGTATAATACCACTGATTGCATCCAGGCAAGGAACAACATGGAACGAGACGCTGCTCTCCTGCTCCGAATTCCCTATGAGCCTGGAGAGCCGCCAGAAATGCCCTGAATGCGGCCGGCAATCAGCTCCCGGGAACCTGCTGCTCCTGAATAGCCGCGCTGAGCACCTTCCCCAGCGGGCTCCCGGCGCGGCTGGCGCAGCCCTGCCCCTCCGAGAGCCGGCATTCCGTACAAATAACCGCTGGGAATGGCACGGGAATGCAGAGGGGCTGGCTGCACGCTGCACTGGCCACAGCCGGAGGATTTTCTTATTTCTTCCTTACACACTTGCCCCAGCTGATGGGGGTTTTTCGTCCCCTCTGGTGTTTCTCACCTGATGGAGAACAGGCAATTCTTTCTGAAATTCTGTAGCCTGAAAAGTATTCTGGAGCCTGATTTTATGCTAATTCACTAAGACACTTCTGATAATTTTGTCTTATGTATATTTATTAGGGTGGTTTTTTCCTTCATTAGATTTGTTTTGAACTCAAAGGTCAGTCCCTACACCAGTATAAATCAATGTAACTGCATTGATTTCAAGGATTGCAGCATCTTTCATTAATTCCTATTGCCAGAGATAGTGTGGTTGTCTCTGAGGAAGAAGATAGATATATATTTAGATATATGCATTTGGATTTAAATCACAAAAAAAAAGAAACTTCTGTGAAGAATGCAATTCTGCAGCATGTCATTAACCATGCAGTTAAGGCCTAGTGGCGCTAAGTGATCGATACAACAGAATCTCAGCCAGCCACCTCCAAAGATTTCTCTAAGTCCATCCCCTCTGCAGTTCCCATTCTATCTTGATAAAAAAGAGCCCTGATTCTTGCACAGGAGACCCTACCATCTTTTTTCTTACTAAGAAAAATAGGGTTTCTTTATTTGATTGTACTCCATTAGTAGCCTAAAGGACACATTCCACAGTAAAATAACCCAGGTGTTGGTCTTACTCGTTTCAATTCAATCATTCCAAAATTAATTCCAATTCCTCATCTAATTATATTTCCCTACTTTTATTGGTCTGCTTGTGAGAGGACTAGTTGCCTGCATTCTTTGGGCTAAAAATTAAATATATGAGGAGAAAGAGGAAGAGAATTAAAATTAAGCGAAATATTTCAGTGTTAAAATGAGAACTTATGTCTTTAAAAATCATTTCTGTAGTAAAGGTGTATCTGTGGTTACATACACACCTTTTCCCACTTTTCAGGGAGATCCCAGTCTGTGCAGTTCTGTAGCTTCTCTTCCGTGCATGCAAAAAGCAGCTTCACATGAAACTGATAACTCTCTCCAGGGAAAGAGCAGCATTGCCTATAGCCAAAATATGTTTTATTAAAAACAGAATCTTCCTTGTCAGGTCACATCACTCCTGCTGAACTTGAGGGGCACCAAACAATGGTGCCAGGTTTGCCACACGCTGATAATGACATCCATGCCTGGTGCACAGATAAAGCAGCCAGAGCACCTGGCTGACATCTTCCTCTGCAAACCAACATTTCTCCTCGGGTTTGTGCGATAAGAGGCATCGGTGCTGGTGGTTGAAAATCACTTAAGAGAATGAGGTGCTGCACTTGATAAGAGCAACCCTTCACGGGTCTGTGGGCTGGTGTGTGGTGGAGAAGAGGAAGTTCAGAACCTTAGGAAATCTTTTAGATACTTTTAAAATTGTTAAATGTAGCATATATGCACTTCCTCTTTCCACACCAATCTGCCGGTGCAGGTCCCGGCTGAGGTTGGGACATCTCCCAGCACATCTCTGCCTGAGCCTGCAGACATCTGGGTGAGGCAGACGGGCAGCAGACACAGACCAAAGGAGTTTCTGAGCCTCATGTTTGAATGGAGGAAGTAAGGTAATGAAAAGGAAGCCATAATCTGGCCCTGAATTGATTAGCTCACAACACATGGCATTAAAAAATGTATTCCAGTGAGTAGATGGCTTGGCAGCTACATCTTGGGATAGGTCTGGTCTTTGATTCCTCTGTCTCCATTTCCCATCCCCACGGCCCCTCTGTGTCTTTGCAGCACGCCAGCCCTGCTGTGCCCCGGGTCCCCGTGTGGCACTGACACGTGGCCTCTGCCGTGGCTGGAACAGCAACTGCACAGCCTCAGGTTGACAAATCATTGAATTAACTTTCTCTCTGCCTCGTGCAGCTCTCTACCTGCTGCAAACAACAGTGGAATCATGACATCTAACAAAAGACCAAGATAAGGGACCTCAGGCCTCCACAGGGCCTTGGACTCTCTAGTTCAGAATATATTTTTTGTATTTTTTTTTTCACCCGTGTCTGGGTTTACATATAATTGATTTCACATCAGCTGGCACAGAGACAGTCTTACGTAAAAAGGCTTTTTGAATTCGAAGAATTAACTTTGCATAGGAAAAAAATATTTTTTTTATTCTGGTTTGCTCTGTTCAGGTCCACATTTTCAGCCCCTGGAGCTGAAACAGGTGAATGACTCTGTCATCACAACTCATTGAATTGGAGAACTGGGCCCATCAGAAAGCTTTCTGCCTCCAGTGCTTTCCCTAGGAAAATTGCACTGTCCCTCTGGGAGTTCTGGGGAGAAAGAAAACTATTGGATAGGAGTTGCACAAAGAATAGTCAACACCAAGAGCCTAAGTTGCTTTTCGTTTTTCCTTTAGTGCCTTTAACCTGAGAGCAGTTGGAACCACAATGTGGACATTAACTATCACAACAGACACGGAGATCTCAGATTAGAGGGATTTTGCAGCAGGCCTCACACCAGCTCCTAACGAAGGGCAGGCAGAGCAATTCTCCAGTGGTTCTGTCCCTGTGATCTAAACCTCATTTCCCAGATCCCTGTGCTGGATGTTTAGCCCGATGTTTTTGGAAGTCTTCTGGCAACTTTTAAATCCTTACAGGTGCTATTATTGAGGTGTCAGTTGTCATGGAGAACGGGATAATATTTCACGACATCAAAATACCCCGTAATCACTTCAGAAGGTTGATGATATTGCTGCTAGGCATAGTCGAACTCTTCCTCACATCACTGCAGATTGAGGCTTTCCCTCTGCTCCACGCAGCCCAGATATAATCCCTTCTGATTAGAGCCTTTTCTCTTTGATGCTCTCCTTTGTCATCCACACACTGGGAAAATTGCTCTCTGTTGAATTACATGCTCCGTGCCGTTTGCATAGTTGTCTTTTTTAACCTGGAAGCAAAGCTGTCTGTGCCTGAGCAGCGACAGGATTCTGACTTCTAGTAAATCTTTGATTAATGAAGCTCAGGTAAACAGATTAGTCATTAACCTTTGCTTCTCATGATCAGATTACTTATTGATGTAGAGTGGTTGTGCTGCTCCCGTGCTGCCAGGGATGGAAATCTTGCTTTCCTTCAGACTTCAAGAATCTTCCCACCATCTAAAAAGGACCCCTTTTAGGATGGGGATATTAGAGAGCTGCTGCCTCTGCAGGGAGTCGTGTCTTTTGTATGGGATCTCACTGCAACCAGGGCACTTAAATGCAAATATTAATTGGTGCTGCCCACCAGTAGAGTGTGTTCTTCATATCTCTGGTTCTATATTTCAGCTAGACAGCTGTCAGTGAGGGGAGCTCAGCTGAGGCACAGAGGAAATACACACAAAGTGAGACAAGTTTTTAAAATATGGTACACTCTGAATCCATGGCTGTGCAGGACAATTGCTTAAACCTTTGAGAGAAGCCAAATCCTTGGTCAGGAAATCATTGTATAATGTCCATATCTGTAGACAAACAGAAGGCTGCTTTAAATCCATTCAAAGCTGACTTGATTCTGGGCTCTTTATCTGCTGTACAGGTCTCCCAGGATGGGCAAAAGCAACCTATGAGCTGAGAGCAACAAGAGAAGAAGGGACAAGAAATCCTTTATCCCTGCCAGCTCCATCAGGTCTTTTGACATGTAGTCATGCTGCCAGTGGCCTCTGTGAAAGAAATTAATGATACTCCATGATCAGTTAAGGAGAGTTTCAGATTCAGACACTGGACAGAAAGCTGGGCACTCCTTTGAGACCATCACTGTGGTGCTGCCCACTTGGAAAGGGTTTGCACCCTCCCTGACTTCTGAACTATCCCTACCAGTCTCCATGGGTGCAGAGATTCATCTACCAGAGGAATGGAGCTAGAGCCAAACGGGGCTCTTACCTTCATGACCTGCAAATTTAAATGTGAGAAGGTTATGTAGGTCTAACGAGCAGAAGTGACCTGTGCCTACCTGCAGCCTGCAAAAGCAGAGAGGGAATTCCAATTACACACCAATCTAATTCATTGATACACTGGATTATATTTAAACCTGCAGACATTTACACTGCAGTCCTGGACACAGAGAAGTACAATCAGAATAGATAGATAAAGCTTCATGTTTTCTGGCTGATCAACAGACTGAGCTTCATGTTTGCACTTTCAGTTTTGCATCTTGTAAACCCCAGCCTTCACTCCCATTTCCAGTCCCGGGATCCCCTGTGCACACAGCTATTAGCAGATGGAAATCTAGCAACCTGATCTGTGGGCCCAGTTGGGTAATCAAACATTTAATTACTAACAATTATCCATTAATGCTTATAAATTACGTTGCCAAACTACTTCTACAGACTACAAATATTTGCATCTAGACTTGTCTGCAAAAATGGAAGATGCCTCTGAAAAGCTACACCACAATGTCCAATGCTGGCATTTTCATTCGGACTCTTCAGACTGACACAGAAAATGAAAATATTTGCTG
Organism: Gymnorhina tibicen; assembly: GCA_013399875.1. NCBI lineage: Eukaryota > Metazoa > Chordata > Aves > Passeriformes > Artamidae > Gymnorhina > Gymnorhina tibicen. The sequence goes on along the minus strand of VXAZ01010277.1, from coordinate 658,700 downwards.
CATTAGAAAGGTATGAAAAATTAGAAAATTAGAAATTGAAATTGAGGGAATCATGAAAATCAGGTCCTAAGTCAAATTCCAGGCTTGGTTGATTTCCCTCACCTTAAGGGTCTTCTTCCTTTTCACCCTTCTCTCTTGCTTCTTCCTCTGCAGTTGATTAAACATTTGCCTCCACCCTACAAATATATATTGGTCCAGAGGGCTTATTTTGTTCTGAATTACTTTCTGATATTAATGATGATTTTTTTTATGCATCATCATTCATCTAGGAATGTTGTTTATTAAAATAAAGTCTAACAACATGATTTCAGGTAACACTTCAGAGATGAACATGTGCTTTCCACTACCACTCCCAACTAGGAGAGACTGCAACCCTCTCCAGTAAGAACACACTGCATTGCTATGCAGAAAATGTAAACCAATTCTATAAAAGGTTTCCAGTTCCCATCCTGTTAAGTAAGTTTTGCTTTTTATAATTGCCTGCTTTCTACTGTCTGTTTTATTAAAGCGATGTGGTTATGATCTTGTCCACGTGACCTCTCCCTTTGCTCACAAGGGAAATGTTGGAGTGGTATTGCAAGCATTGGGACTTCAAGGCTACATTTAAATTAGTAAATTCAAACGTGTCTGGAAGCATTCCCAGCACTAGAACAAAACTGTTTATACAGTCAACTGCTAAGCTATTCTCTGGCATGAATTTGGCCCGTTCCAGCTCCTTCTTCCCCTGAATGGATTGTGATCACAGCATGGCCAAGGAGCAGTGCACATGAAACTCCCACTTTTTGAGAGGATAAATGAGTTTATTTGTATATATGCTGTCCACCTCCCGGCCTTGGTGCTTATTCCTGTGTGTATTTTATTTACCTGACGAGGAAGAACCAAAGCACCTTGAACTTAGTACCCGGGCAAACAATTTTCTTTGGAGAATCACATTGATTTGAGGCAAATGTTGCACATGGCAGGGACCAAAATTAGCCACTATCACGCACAGTAAAAGTTGATGCACACGCAAAATTAGGCTCCCAGTCACAATCTGGGTAAGTATCAGTTGGATCTGAATGGTGCAAAAGCTGAGCATAACAAAGACAGGGTCCTCAGCTGAAAACTAATGTCTCTTGTTGCAGTAGCGGGCTCAAATACTCTGCCAAAGAAATAGTGCCAGAGGAATCGCAGAAAGAAGAGGGTGTGACGGTTTAATGGGATTTTAGTAAAATATGATATATTTTTTTTAATTTGCCTGAGTGTTTTATTCTTTTTAAGTAACTCTGAAGGGATCATCTAATTCTATAGATAAGCCATGTATAGTCACCAGCCCAACATAAATTAATTGAAATGGCTGCCGAACAAAACACTTGCTTTTACTGAGAATGCAAGAAGTTCTTCAAGGACTACATACTCTCTGTCTCTTTTTCTACCTCCCCTGGGGTCTCTCTCCCCTGTTTTTCATCTTTTTTTCTCTTCCTTGATGCCCAAGATGGTTCCATTAGTCTTGCAAATATTAATTCCCAATGCAAACAGAATGTGTCAGGTACAGGAGGATGTAAATGGAAAATTAATTGAAGAGCAACGTGTAGGCTTGTGCTGTACGATGTCCTCAGCATGAATACTCAAACAGAAACCTGCCACTGACTTGCTGCCCCTCAAAAGCCCTTCCACACATGGAACACAAGGCTGGGCTGCTGGCACAGGAGGTGCACAAGAGTTTTTTGATCAGTGCCTGATAACTGATTCCTCTTTTTGGGAGGTTGCTGTTCTGGGTACACTGCTGCACAGCAGGGTTGACTGCACAGCCAGGACAGAGCTGTTGCCCTTCCCTCGCCCAAGGCCTGACCCAAACACGGCCCCAGGGGAGCCATGGGGCAAGGTTTTGTCATCCTCCTCTTTCCAAGGCAGTCGGTCCCTCAGGAAAGGTCAGGCTGCCACCAGCTGCAAAGTTCCTGTTAACCCTCCCTGGTCAGGAGTGGTCAAAAACATCACTGACCACTGTTCAGAGCTGTGAGCAGGAGCTTTTGGAGCTTTTTGTCAATCTCTGACAATGCAAAGTACATAAAGTGATCAATGAATTTTACTGCTTTATCTGTTTCATAAATTGTCCTCAGATTATGACGCTGTTCAAATCACTTGATGCAGATGCTTTGTGAAAAAGAAATTTCTTCAACACTTCATAGCAATTATTTGTAATCCATGTTATTTTGACTAGACCATGTTGATGATATAGTGATTTTTTTTTGGCTCATTGATTAGAAGAGTTTTATATTTCTGAATTATTATATTTGGAGGTGAGAATTCAGAATTTGATTTTAGCTAATAGGCTTTCAATCCAGAAGAGATAATAGTTCACTCATTCCATGTCCTTGAACAGCACAAACCAGAGGTTTCAGACGCTTCTTTCCCCCCGTACTTTGATGTATGAGTACATTTAACAAAGCTTTATCTCCTAGAAAATTATTCAGTCTCTCTTTCAAGCCATATAGAATTCTCCTGCTTTCAATAAAAACCCCAGATGTTCCCATGACTTCCCCCTCATTAAAATAATTTGCTACAGTATTCCTGGGAAACTAATAGAAGTAGTTGAGAATACAAGCAGAATTTGTAATGAATTTTCACACACTTTTTTAATATTTTCCTAGCAAAAGTTCCAAGCTTTGGGCTGTTGCTGCTCACTTTTATCCAGACTCATTACACCTGGTTTAGTGACATCAGCAGTCTAGACCCTTTCTCTGGTCAATGGAGAAAAATAAACTATCCCAGGTGGGTTGCATTTTCCAAGGCTGGTCTCTCTACAACAGGAGGCTGGAAAAACCAGCAGACCTTAAATACCTCAACAAGATATTTAAATTTAGATGGGAAATACCCTGGCTCTGCTTGCTCATCCTTAGGGCTCGTTCTTGGAGTGAAGGAATGGGGCACAAATCTGGAAACACCCAAGGCAATCTAACACCCATCTCCAGCAATCCTTCCTGGTCTTTTCTGGTACCACTGAGATTTATTTTAAAGAATCCACCAGACTCAAAATTGTTTCCACTCTTACTGAAATTATAACTTTATTTCTCAGGCTTATCATCAACATCCTGAGTCTTTTTTCGCTCACCGGGGGAAAAGCAATAGGTCAGATCTTTAACATGCACAATATTAACTTTCTAAATCCTACTTTCTCTCAGGATTTATTTGACTAGATAATTTATATTTATTTTGGACACATTCTGATATCATGTCTATAGAGATTTGTGGGGAAAGTACAGATGAGAAAAAGGATTTTGCTTTTTACTCTTAACCACCCCCTGATCACCACCACCAACAGCCTTTCTGTCTCCTTTCACATTTCCATTTTCTCTCTTCCCCTGTTTCTCTGCACTCAGCATCCTGCAAGCAGTGCTGCACAGTGTTCCAGTAAATATCTCATTTAAAGAGTGAGGAAGCCTGAATTAAATAGGACAGGGACTCTTGCTGGCCCGAGTTAATGGAGATGTCTTTTAGTGAGATGTCAGCTCTCGACAGTTCAGCTCTGCCAGTGTCGTGACAAACCTTCCTCCCACGTTTAACGGTGTATGAACAATGATCCACTAGGAAGGTGTGTGATAGCCTTTGGATTGGGCCATGGCTCATTTTTAGGTATTTTGCCATAATTCAGGGCCACAGCTTATAACCTCATATAAGTGAATGAGAACAGCAAGAAAACCAAGTCCTGGAACCAGGAGCAGCTGTTATTGGCTCGAAGGCAGACAAGAAACCTCATCATCTTGGCCCAGTCTTGATAAATTAATAATGCTCTATGCTGCAACCAGTGGAAAATATGGATGTGCCTACATGATAGCTGTAGAAGACAACCTGACAAATCTGGAATGTGAAATTATTCTAATTGATATAACTGGAGCCAGAATATGGGATAATATTATCCAGTAGCTGGAAATTTCGTGATCATAATGGTGGTCCTCTCCAAGCTTCAGAGAAAAAGCACCTAACGGGATCATGTACTGGTAGTGATGCATTGCAATTAGAATGCTGGAGCTCTTAAAAATTAGCGCTGCTCTTGACACTTCCAAAATTGTGCCACCTTGTACTCTGGAGCAATCATTAGGGTAATGAACAATTTCTCCTGGGTGGTATCTGCCACCACTTGACAGTTTCATAAATGTGAACATTTCAGAAGTGACAAAACTTCCATCCTTGTTGGCAAAAAAAAAAAAAAAAAAAAAGGCTTAATTAACCCCAAGCTTTCTTTTCTGAAGCACAGACTCCCGGAGCATCAGCACACACAGAAAGTTGTGCTACAAATTCTTTTTTTGGTGCAGAAAACCATCTTGTGTTTCACATATGCTCCCAACACGAGAAGTTTCCTCATTTTGACAAAATGTGTTCCCTATATTTTTAGAGCTGGGTTAAAACTCCGCTGCTGAGGAGAGGGGACAGGGCAGTCACACAGCTGCTCCCAGCTACACGACAGAGCAAATGTCAGAAGTGCTGGCGCTAATGGGGAAGCGACAGTGCCCTTTGCTTCCCTGCCCCTGCCCTCCACTTCTCCCTTCCTCCCCGGGCCTGACCTCCTGCACCGGGAAACCTGCCCCTGGTTTGCAGATTGTTCTGCTGTTATCCTAAGGCAAAACAAACAAACAAACAAGCAAACAAGCAAACACAGACTCATCTGTGCGGAGAAGATACCAGTAATATGCAACCACGAGGATCAGAATAAAAACCAAGGAGAGTGCAAACACGGCCAAGAACATGTTTGCAGTGTGTTCAGGATGGATTGCCCAACACCGAGGGAAGCAAAACACAAAAGTTACACTTCCGCCAGACAACATGAGTGGCTCGTCACCAAAAAAAACAGGTTTAAAGGCTACACTCGCCTTCCCTCATGCACCACTCTCTCTTCTCCTTACTGCTTTGCTCTTGGTGAGTAAATAGGTTGTGATTAAATCTTCCTAAATAAGAAAGAAACACTACATCTATAAGTTTCTCAAAAAAAGTAAAAGTATGTCAAATGAAAAATGAGGGTGGCTTTGCAGAGGATAAGGAAGAGCTTCCCAAGCCACACAGAGGTGATCACAGTTCACAGCCCACAATACGAGGTGGGATGGCTCACACCTGGAAGTGCTGGCTCACACAGCACTGAGCCCTGGGCAAGTATTGCTATCTTCCTCATCAGAGATCGTCAGAGAAGCAGGACTAACCCACATCAACATCCATTACTGAATTCCTGAAAAGAGTGGGTTAATGGTTTACAAAAATCAATAAAAGATTGCTGTGATGGGAGAGCCATCCTGGAATGACAGAGTGGTTTTTCCTGCCAGCAATACTCTCACATTTACTGAGAGAGCAGAAGCTGTGATAGCTGATTCTGGCCTAAAGTCTCTCAAAGTCTGGTGTTCTCCACCTCCCCTGCTAGTGACCAAGCAGTTTCTTTTCTGTCGAAGCTGGAGTTGATGGTGATGTTCAAACAAACAGCCAGGACTGTCCCTGTGCCCCAGGCACATGCAACAGTGAGCACAGCAGGGTTCATGTGCCCTGGCTGAATTTGCTCAGTGTTACCACCCAGCAACAGCCCGTGCAGCTGATTGCTGCAGAGCGTTCTGGATGTTGAAACAGACACTGCCTCTTAGGGCTTCCCCCTTGCATGATCTGTCTTTCTACTCCTCATCTTCTCCTGCCTGTTTATTTATTTATCATTTATTTTTCCTGTTTATTTGTTTATTTTTAAAAATTTACTTATTTATTTTTCAGTAATCTCACTAGAATATGCAGTGGCCAGTACTCTTAAATCTAATAAAAAGGCTGCAGACATGGTTTATGTCCTCACTTCCCGTTTCAGACTACTTCAGGAGCCAATTTTTTAAGACTGTCAGAAGTGTCCCGCAGGTGGCCAGGGTTCACAGCCCCCTGAGAGGGTCACTCAGTCACTCAGGAGCTGCTGGAGCTATCACAGTTAAGGAAAAGAACATTATGGATAAGAAAGCAGGATTAAGACCTGACATTTCTTCTTGAAGCTCGACCAAGCTACTCGGAACACACTGACAAATCCTCTTGTCATCCTCCTGCACCTCCACAGGATCAGCCACGCCTCCAGCCCAGCCCTTGGCTCCAGTGCACACACGAGAGCTTCACTGGGGACAACAACAGTGGAAACAACATCACGTCCTATTAACAACACATAAGCAAATACACACTTTTGGCTGTATTGTTTTATTGGGCTGCTTTTACCATAGATCTAATCTCTTCACCTTTGGCATTGAAAATGTGTTTTAATTAACCCACTAGCAAAACATTAGACTGGGATGGTCTGATCATTTTTAACTTTATTTTCCTGAATGAAAACAATGCTGGCCAAATTTATTGTACACTGTCACCTTAATTACCTGTCTTAGACAATCCCTTTCACACTCACTTGCAGTTTATCACAGTATAACACAAAAACTCTTCCTCTAAAAAAAACTTTAAATGCTTCTGAGATTCAAACTGTAGATTGCTTGTGCAGCTATAATCTTAAAAAACATCTGCTACATTTGTGTGGTAAAGGAAGTCTCTTTAGAATACAGCCTTTGATTTCTATAAAAGACAAATCAGGCCACATGTTTTTGTTTTGAATGCTTCTCATCACAAGAGGAAATTTTCTGCAGCTTGGAATTCTGAAGGCATGAAAAATGTATTTATTTTTTTAAACAAAGAGCGCACATAAGAACATCAACAAAACTCCTCGGAAGTGTTAAAACCCATTCCTCTATCATCTTTAAAGAAACACTAACGACTGCCTGACCCACATTTTGATCTACCTTTCTGTCTTAAATTTATCTGGGTCATATCATGTCCTTGTTCCAAACATATAACTCCCATTGACATCTCAGACCTTCAGAGGTTCACCCATCATTAGCTCTGGAGCTGCTAATATCCCAGACAAGCAGCAGATTAGGAGGCTCCACTGGGTTTTTTTTATTTGTCTCTCAAAGTGAGTGTGTCGATAGTGGTGGATTGACAAACTGGCTTTGACACCGGTGTGCATTGAAGGAATCGATGGTGCCTTGTGGCCGAGCAAGTCCAGAACAGATCTTTTTTGCCTCGCTCTGAACTATCTATTTTTTAAGAAACTGAGAAAAAATAAAAGCTTCTGGCTTTTCATGGGGAACCCAGTTTTATATTTTCAAACTGCTTTGTTGCTGCCCATTTCTTCTACCTACATCTCCTCACTCTCCTTCATGGGGATGCTAGAGATGCCTACACAGAGCTTTTTCAAAACAGACCACACTTGTAGAGGATCGTCTTTTACACTTATCAACCACCCAAATGCTTCATACTATCACTCTCTTCTCTGCTTCTTTCCCCCTGGTGAGAAGCTTTGAGCTAAAACAGCCCCTGTGTCTCCAACCACTACAAACCAAGGGTCAGATCCTGCCTAACAAGGGCTCTTAATCCTGGGTGTGGAATCACATGGTTCCATTCTTCCTTTTCCGGGGTTAAAGGAGTCCACAGGTCCCTGCTGCGAGCCCAGGGCAGGAGGGGAGCAGCAGGGATGTGATGCAGGAGCACAGCTCAGCCAGTTACATCAGCAGATGTCACATCGAGAGTGGTGCAGCTCCAAAGCACAATGTCTATTGTCTCAGCACATGAATCGAATGCACAGTCAGTATCTCCCCTTTGATAAGATGCTGATTACCAAGATTATTTCTATTTTTGCATGCTAGGAACAGACTTTTGTCATGATTTGAAATGCAAAAGCTACAGTTCTGCATAACTAAGACACTGATACAGAAAAACAATTATGATTAAATTTTAAAAACTCATATCACCACCCCTATAGCAAATCCCTTACAGTTTTGGAGGCCTGCAAAGCAGGTAGGGCTAAAGAGTGTCCTGCTGATAGCAGCCGTGACCTGAAGCACATCCTTCAAAGTGATAACTGCTGGCAAAGTGGGGAGACAAGCAATGAGGGCAGAAAGGCATTTCAGTTGTAGCAGCTTGGATAGCTCTCATATAATTTGTATTTTCATTCACTGGAAATACTTCATTAGCTGTCAATTGTTTTTGGTTTGTGGAGGAATTTTTTTCAGTTCATTCATTTTTCTTGTTGTCAGTCACTCATCCCATGTTTTAATGCCAAAGAGGTATCAAAATTCGTATATTTACACCTTAGGTGCTGCCCAGAGCTCACTGAAGTCAATACAAAGGTATCAATTAGTTTTAGGTCCACTTGTTTGTGACTCTGCTTTTCCTGGTAAGCTTCTAATCAAATTCAGCTTTAATATGCTGTGAAATACAGGATCCTTCTTAAAGGATAGTAGACTCTGTTCCATCTGAAGATTTACTATGAAAGGGAATAATCTTGGTATGTGGAATGGAGAAAGTCCATGGGGATAAATTTGGAAAGGTGGGAAGGCTCTGTCACTGATCAGTCAAGGCTCTAACAGAGGTCTCTAACCTAAGAGGTATCTAACAGAGGCTTTAGGCAGAGTGGACAATGGATCAGAGATCTCCTTGAGCTCCCACCACCCTATTTTCCCTGTAGAAATCCCTTACCCAGTCAACAAACCAAGTTCCTCCACTCCATATCCCCGTGCATTTGTGAGAGACAGCACAGTGCAAATGCACATTGGAGTCTGCTCTAAATGATGGCAGATGTTTTTCATCACAGCAAAGGAGCCTCTTGTGCAATTAGTGATACAGAGCTTCAAAAAAATTTTTTTTGCACAGAATAACTATGTATTTACATAGTTGTGAAATTACTTTTCTGATAGAGAATCAGATTTGCAAAACATTTGGTGCATTTTTTTTCTGTAATCTCGTCTTCCCCTTGCTCTGAGATGCAGCGTTCCTTCTAAACAACTGTCTCCTCTCCTCAGTACCCTCATCTGTATCATGCATGGAAAAGAGATCCCAGGCTAGCTGTCGTTGAAGCATTTGTCCAAAGGCTAGAGGAATGCATGGAAGAGCTCCCAGAGGATTCAGTGAGGTTTGGATTGGGTACTGAGCTCTGGGTGCACTGAGTAACCAACCCGCTGCACCCTGCCAGGTTTCAGCTTTGATTAATGAATGTGCAACTCTTTGCAGAAATGATTCACAAAGCCTTTCAAGTGCACCAGAGCTCATTTTTGGCCAAAGTTTTCACTGTTTCGTGTGATTTCTGTAGAAACATACTGAAAAGCTGGGGTCTTACTTGAAGCTGTGGTGTACTCTGAGCTCACAGCTAAAAGTGTGATCAGAGGGGAAGCTGAGTCCTGGGCTCATTCCTGAGGAGAATTTGAATGGCACAACTCCCTGATTATCTAAACAAGGTGTTTTCTACTCCTTGTCAGTCTGTTCAGAAGTTCAAGCAATTCAAGAAAGTCCAAGCATGCATTTCACTTTTATTTAACATCAGCTATGTCAAAAACATAGCGGTCAGGATTCTGATTTGCTGTGAATCTAGACCCCTTTTAAAAATTCTGACCAGATTTGGGGGCAAGTCAGACACAGATTCACATAATACCATTGCAGCTAGATTTTCAGCTCTTCTCTACAGTTATGGCACTGAGTTCTAATATATTTAGCATTTTTTAATATAAATAATCCTGTTTCTCAACTATAAAGCAAGTGTGGGTGAGGGGGTGGTGACTGTCACTGCAGGATTAAAAAGAGGGAGAAATGCTTCTGCAGTGCCTCACACTGGATGGAGTTCTGACCTTTGTCTCCCGCATCCAGAGACGGAGCAGCTCTTTTCCAAAGAGCTCAGGTCCCAGTAGTTCCCATTATAACTCCATGACTCAGCACCTAACGTGATCTCTGCCCCTGACACAAGCAGGGTGAAGAGAAAAGAAATACCCCATCACCCTTGGAGCGACGTGTCTTGCTGACAGTTAATTTGCCAACAGCGCTCTGTGGCTTTGTATATTAATTAAGCAGCGAATTAATTCATTAATGTTGCCGACACAGAGAGCAGAGCATACCTTCATTTCATAATGCCTAATTCCATTATCAACCAGCTAAATTCTGCCCTCAGCTCACCTACACGATGGCACTGCTGACTCCAACAGATGCCACAAGGAAACGTTTGGGGGCAGTTTTTGGCCTGACTTGTTTCATTGTGCTACAGACAGCCATGGGGCATTTTCATTCCTGTAAGTAAATTTTCCTTCAGAAGCTTGGCAAAGTAAAACCTCAGACACTTTTGGGCTCTTTGCCCAACTCGAGAACAAGGGGCACAAAAAAAGGTTCATTTTTCTCACCAGCTACAAATTTGATTGACATAGAGGGCTGGTCCTATTAAGCTGAGATCTGGCCTGGGTTCAATGTATTTGGAAGCCTAGTTACAAACGCATTAAAACAACTTTAACAGAGATTTTGTCAACCTATCAAAGACAAATCAAGAGTGATTTCCCTGATGCCTCTGCTGAATTGGGTAAATTTCATTTACTGACTTCAAGCACTGCGTGCTGGTAATTTTTTTCTCTTTTTCTCCAGAGGAATTTGACATGATCAGATCTACTCTGATGTTTCATAATCACATTTTCTTTCCCCTTCCTCTCTCCTCCTTTGCAGGGTGCTTTGAGTGTTGCTACCAGGTACAGAAGATGTGTATGTCAGAGAGAAGCGATGGGCCAAATTCAGAAGTGTGATTAACCAAAACTAACTCAGTAGAGCCTCCTTCAACCTGGCCTGCCCTGCATTTTCTTTGGCTTCTATCACATAGAGGCCCTTGGAATGGCATCTACAGGACTGCTCAGGTAAAAATAAAAGCCATTAAGAACAGCTTTTATGGGATGCGGAATGAACTAAACTCCTTCAGCTTGATGCACTGGAAGTTCATGGATTGGAGGAGGAAAAGCACGTCAATTTAACTACAGCATGAAAGGGGTAAATGTGTGTTGGTATAAATGTCACTTTCAGGCAATAAAAAACAACTGGAGGAAACTTGCCTTTGGGGGAAAATGGACATTATAGAGCTGGGGCACTAGATTTCAGTGCATGTGGAATAAATCTGAGCAGGACTGTCTGAAGGATTCCCCGTGGTACCAGAAAGATCGGCCTTGTCTGGATCCAGACTTTTCATTTTGTCATACTAATTTTTAGTTTGTGTAGCACAAACTAAAATAACCAGTGATATTTGTCCCCTGACCCTGAGGAAAGGCAGAGAGACTCGCACAGGGGCTGCCACATTCCCATTTTAGGGGAGAAACTGCTGCAAGCACGACAAGCGCACCAGTGTCCTCCACCAGTTTGCATGGGTGAAGCTTGGTGTGACTGGCACAGCTTGACACATTCCTCGGAGTTTGCAGCCGCGTTTGCAGGGATTTGGGATGCAACCCGCAGGAGCCTCAGTGGTTTCAGCTCGGCAGTGGCACCGGTCCCAGCGCAGACCACAGCGTGCAGCCAAGCCCTGACGGACACACGGTGCCACACAGCCAGCGTGTGTTTAAAGCCACCAGCAGCGCCTTGCAGTGATTGTGAGAGCAGCAACACCGAGCTCCTGCCATGCAGAGCCTTCCCAGCTCCTCTGCACGTGCAGAGCTGGCCTGGGGCTCGTTAGCAGGGAAAACACAGCATGGCAGGAGCGAGGCGCCAACAGGTTCCAAGTGCCCAGGGGCACCCCAGGGTGCACACCGCTGTTGTCCTCGCTGCTGTTCTTTGTCACCAGCCCTGAGGATCAGTCAACCGGAATGTGGTGCTGCCTTGGATGTGCTGAAAGAGCCTCCTCGGGAATGCACCTCCCTCAGCCTCAGCCCGGGGGCTGAGGGAGCCGTGGGCAGCCAGGCACCGACTGCTCGGAGCAAGCCTGGCACACACATCCTTTGTTCTCTCCCCTTCCTGGAGGAGAAAACCAAAGCTAAGCAAGATTTAAGTGATGTGCTCAAAGTCAGACCATGATTCAGTGATCAGCTGAGAAGGCAGACGTGCTGTGCTAGCCACTATTCCTGTTTCTCCCAAGTTAATGTGGATGGATTTATTCAGCGCATATTTATTTTGTGGGTTTCTTTTTCAAGACATTTCCTCAATTTCTTGACTTACAGTTTTCATTATTGTGAAATTTGATTACAGAACCAGGCTAAATCGCAGAGCAAGGCATGTTTCCACCATGCAATTTCACTCTAAGCTAGCCCCATCTCAGCCTGAGGATTGCATGGAGAGAGGATCGATTCTGAGTTTGCCAACTGACAGACTCATGAGAAATATTCTGATCTTGGTTGGATCCCACCGAGAATATTTCATACATTTAAAGGCCTGCTAAGTTTTTTTCTCCTGTTTACCTGCTGTTCCACATAGTGAAATAGCTTGGGAATAAGGGAGCACTGCTTCTGGATCCTTGACAATGTGGGCTGCTTTGTCCTTTGCTTTCTGTTTCTTCCTCTGTACACGCTCACACAGATATTCCCTGATCAGAGCAGGGTATGCAGGATACAGAGATTCTCACAGTGTCAAAATGTAGCATGCTGGCCTGGAGCAACTCTTCAATTTTTCACATTTATGTGACACTATAAAAGTAAGTAAGAGCCATGATTTTATCTTGTGCCCTAGCAGCTAGAATTTACATAAACTTAGAGAGGTCTTGAAATCACAAATGCAAAGTGAAGTATTGTGTATCATTAAAATAAATCACTGTCACAGAAGCCTAAAACTTAGCTAAAAGCTCTCTTTCTAGAATCCGTCTGCCTGGTCATACAGTGCAGCCAGCAAAGTGTTTTGCACTCAGCATTCTGTAGTTCATATAAGTTACATCAATCTCTATTTTTATTCTACAATTTCATATTTAATATCATAGAGTTACCTCCCTTAACTATGTTTAATTTGGCTTTATGTTTGTTTATTTTCTTTGCCGTGTCATTTTTTCCTCTTGTTGTTAGTTTTGTTTGGCACTTGTATAATCACGCTTTGGAAACATTAACTAATTAACCTTCCTAATACTCCTGGGAGGTACTGCAGACTACGTCAGCCTTACCCTGCCTCCCACTTCATGATGAAATAAGCAGGAGTTGTCTGATTTGCATAAGGATGAAAAGAAATTTGGCTGAGCCAAGACTCAAATCTGGGGTTCCTAGCTGGGATTTTTGCCTTTCCTTTTGTGCTGGGACTACTTCACAACTGGTTGTTGGATCAGATTAAGTAGGAATGGCAAACTAAGGGGTTGTACCCCCTTCCCTGAGTTCCTCATCACCCAGCACAAGCATTTGGGGCATCCCCAGCCAAACACAGAGTGTTCCCATCCCACCCAACAGCATCATCCCCACACGAAGAACAAAAGCTAACGCTCGTACGGCTGATCTCTTTGGCACCACTGGTAGTGCCTAAAGATACAAATGAAAGCAAGACATTTTCTGGTGGCTGCTATGCAAACCTGTATAAAAAATGGCCCTTATCTTCAACAGCCCACAAACTCCTCTGTATATGCACCTTCTGGCTGAGTAGTGAACCCACTACCCACTGTTAGAGATCTACTGTAGAATCACTGAATCATTTACGATGGAAAAGCCCTCTAAGGCCATCGAGTCCAGCCGTTAACCCAGCACTGCCAAGCCCACCACTAAATCAGAGACAGCACTGGAAAAACAGCCTCTCCAGAGGATGGCTGGAGGGGTAATTACCTTTGTAACTTTATACCTGGCATATGCAATAGATAGGCTAATATTATCAGAGGGAGGAGTAGGAATAGGGTTGGGTAAATCACCTCAATCACAGGGATGAAGGCTACCCCAGGAAGCCAACTCCCGGGAAGCATAATGGCAGGAATATGCCTCAGGAAGGAGGAGGGCTGGTTTGTGCAACAGAGAGTGGGAGAGGCAGTGGGAAGAGCAAAGCCAGTGGAGCCCTCTGATGCTTCAGGCACCCGAGCCTTGCCCTGGGGCTGTGTGGCTCAGAGCAGTGGTGTGACGCAGGAGCAGGAGGTCCAAGCACGGTGTGGAAGGCTGGGGTGGGAAGTCCTCTGTAGAAAACCAGCCTGCGTGGAGGGACGGTTCAGCCCTAGGAGAGGGAGAAGGCTCAGCACGGCCACACCCCATGCACCTGGGCAGCCCTGCACTTCCAAGCAGGCTACTTCCACTGCAGCTTTTGCTCCTTGGGGTGAATAGGGCCTCCCTCTTTTGCAAACTCTTCCAGTGAACTTGTGTGTGAACACGCCTAAACATTTCAGCAGCACCTCTTAGCTGCCAAGGGCTTGATGATTCTCCTCCATTCACCTCTGTGCTCATGGTATTACAAACTAGTCAGTGAGACACACGAGTGCCCCAGTGCACTGTGGCGCTGGGATGAGTTCCCACAGAGGGCTCTGACTGGATAACCAAAACCAGAACAGCTGAGAGGAGCAGCAGCACAGATTTCTCCCGCTCTGGTGGACTGGACAGCCATGCCCATCCAGCAGTGAGTCACAGCAGTAACCCAGTGCATGCTGGAGCATCACTCTCCTTGTGCCAGCACGCACTTTAAACGTTCCTGACTGTTGGGATTGCATGGAGAGCAACGCAGTGCTGCCCCTTCACTGCTGTGACACCACTGCCAGGTCTCAACACACACCAGCTCCTCAAACCAGAGTCATTTCTGCTTGTGAAGACTGTAACCAGGCCATTCTCTGTGTCTGTCTTTTCCAAAGAGGAGGAAGGTGAATGGAGGATCACAGGAGAGAAAAAGGGGTTTGATGCAATCTACACATGTGTATAAGTGGAATACGCAGCTGTATAATGGAAAAGCACCGTTTGAAATGTTTGTGAAACAGGCCAGTGGTGGGCTGAAATGTCAGCACTTCTCTCCTTTTTATGTGGTAGGAGAATAAGATTAAATTCCCCTTAAATGCCGTAGTGGCTTCTGCCTTATTAGAATCATCTCTCATAACATTTTTAGAGTATTGTGTGGAATCCACTTAAACGAATCCCCATGAAATGAAGAGTGCTGTTAGAATAATCTGGCTCTTGTGCAGTGGGCTCTGCCTTGCACAGCAAGATTTGGCTGCATGCTTGAGAGGGAGAGCAGGCACCAGCTTCCCAGCTATTCATATTTAAGTATCTCAAAAGGCACCAAGACACTTGCAACAATATTGTATCACACTGCTATTTGAGCAAGGAGAGAAAGAGCTTTGAATAATTAAAATCAATTAAAAGGCTAAAGGATAGGGATTCTTCTTGTCTTCAGAGAACACTTTACATCAGTAGGTAAATGTTTTCTTGCCTTACCCAATAATTATCTCTCTCAAACACACCTTCCCACACACAGTCTTGTGCAGCCACAGTCTCTTCTGGTTTAGGTTTTGGAAGATCTCAAGGTCGGTTATGTGAGCGCTGACACTGACAGCCAGAGTCCTCGCACAACCCAGATGGGGGTTCCTGAGGAAAGCAGCTCCAGCTGCCACAACCTGGACCCTGCTGAAGACCAAAATCTGCTCTCACAAGTCTGTGCATTCAAATCCTTCTGGAAATATGTAGCTGCTAGCAGAGCTGGGCTCAAAGTGCCAAAAAAGAATCATTCTAGTGCCTTAGATGAACACAAAGTGACAGCGCTCTGTGTGTGCGTGTGTCTGGTTTCGATTCACGGGCTGGGAGCAGCGTGGTGCAGGAGCACTTTCATCTCGCCAGGCTGGAGTTCAGGAGATTAACGTCTATTATCTCGGGAAAAAAGAAATAAAATCACAACTAGCCCCTTGATCTGCACCATCAGCTGATGTCTTCTCTGACTCAGGGCATCTCCACCTGAACGCCCACTGACCTCAGCGGTTCCTGGTAGTGATGCAGCGCCATGAAGCAATCTCAAGTGGATTGCATTACCTGCTGATGAGGTGGCACTCCGAGTGGTGATGCAAACAGCGTGAGCCCTGAGACACTTTCTGCCTCTCCGTCCCCCCGGCATGCTCCTCTCCCTGGCATGTCCCTCTGCCTCTCCTGAGAGCCCCAAGCATTTGGCTTTCTCCACTGCCTTATTCAAACAGCCCCATCACTTCCCATAGCATGAAATCCCTGTAACAGAAAGGAATGAATTGCTGGCTGACACATGCCCTGCGATAAAACAGCAGCTTGTGAATAAATACATAAAGAAGCCTTTGGGTCCGGGTTGGTTTCAGACTAGATCAGTTTATTTCTGCTGTGATTTGGGGAGTACAAATATCTTTACATTAGCAAACAGCACATGACGGGGTTTGTATCCCAGCAAGGAATATGTGTGGCTTTGGGAAAGGCCAGCTCCTACCTTGGCACTGCCCAAGGGGGGAAGAACAGTCCTGTATGGTCATACTTACTCCCCAGAAAATTATTGTAAGAGCTTAATACTTCACCTTTGATATTTCTTCTTCCACATCAGAACCTTCTTGCCTCCTTCCCCACTTCACTGACTAAATGGATTAATTGAAATTATGGAAATAATCTTGAAAAATACAGTGAACAAAATGACATCTTTGCTTTCGGGTGACAATGTTTAAAATTTGAATTTTTCTGTGGTTTTCACAGGAAAAAAAATTCTGTTTGCAAGTTTATTTTTTTTTCTGCCAGCTGAAGTCATATACGTTTGAAAATGTATATAAAGAGAGAGAGAAAGCACCAGAGCGTGTTCCATGTGACCTGTTCTGCGGAAGGGGAAGCTCCTCTGCTGCCCAGTGGGTGCCAGTGCTGGTCACTGAGGGAAGGAGGGAGCTACACAGGTGAGCTGGGGATTCAGGTTTAGATTCAAAGGACTGGAAACAAGTCCATCCACTTCTGCCCATGAGCCTGGCACAAGCTGGATTTTTGTGCAGAGCACTGAGAGCCAACGGGTGAGAACACTCACTGTAAAACAATTAAAAAGCATTGGCGAGAACCTTTCCTCCATCTCTGCACCTGATGCAGAATTTCCTTGTGCATTCTTGGTTCCTTTAGGAAAGCATGTGCACTCTTCTTTCCCTAATAATTTTAGCTGATCTCCCTTAAGGAAGCACAGACAATGCCGAGTCCCTCCTCTCCAGGTTCCTGAGCAGCAGCGTGGAGCAGTTCTCTGTGGTTCAGATGTGTTTCAAACACGGGCCAATTGCCAGGGTTTCGTTAAGTGAACAACATGTGAATGTAACCACATATAGAGCTGCTTCCATCCACGGAGCGCCCAGCGCCTCTGCACGAAAGCAGATGTTATGGAAACAGCCCAAGTCAAATAAGCAAGGGAAGATTACCTCCATAATGAGCTAAAAATTAGTTCTGCACCCTCTTGAAGGGATCAAAAAAGAAAAAAGCCCAAACAAAAACCCCCACTTGTTTTCCTAAAATAAACAGTGCAAGTGGCACAGACACACGGGCAGGTATCAGCAGGTGTAATGCATTTTCTTTCTCAGTATCCCATACAGAGAGATTTTAAAGATAAATTCAGACTCAAGACTAAGTATATCCCAGTGAATCTAAATGGATATAAATTACTTCTTCCAGCATAAAAAGCATACCAAATAAAAAGCATACCAAATAAAAAGCCTCTGAATTTCTTTGCTTCTTAGACCCTGATTTATTATCTGGCTACAAGGAAGTGCTGTCATCACTGACATGTTTAGACAAACTAACACAAACTGATTATAGTCTATAAAATTATTAAGTTTGAAATACCTTTATTTTGCTTATTTTTTATTAAAAAAATATCTTTGACATATGCATAGCACCCAGTGTATGTTATCCTTTGCCTACACAGGGTATTCCCTCCACTTTCAATACAGAGATATTAAACACACACTTTTTCCCCTACCTCTGCCTTAAAATACTTCTTCCCCCATCACTGCACGTCACTGTCCAACAGCTGTGTGCTCTCAGTGCAGGTGAAGGAAAAGGACTGGCCACAGTGGCAATCAGCATTCTAATAGATAACTCCTCGCTCAAAATTAATCTGGAACCAATGTTGCTCTCATCATCATCATCAACGCCCCAGGTTTGAGCACAGGCTTTCCTTTTTTGCAGTGGGGAAAATGAAGGGGATTACTGGGAAGAGGAGGCAGCCAAAATGCAAATCAGTGCTACTGGGCAAGAATCCTGGGGGGTTTCCCCACTTTCTCCCAGTTTTCTATCCCTTCTGAGCTTACTCATAAGGTACAAGAAGAGAAATTTTAAAGGGAAGTCCCTTCCCGGTTATTCTCTGCCCACATGGACGTGTTCTTCCTCTCACCACTCCTTGCTCCCCGGTGCTCCATCCAAGAAATAAGGGAGGGGACAACAGGGAAGGGGAGCAATGTAACTCGTTTCAAAGAAAAACTTTTTTCCTCATCAGCAGAGCTGGAAGGCTTTGAAAAAGCCTCGCTTTCTGCACAACATGAACAGCTACACACAGTTCTTTCTCTTCCCTTCTCTTTCTCCCAGGAGGAGGGAAGTTAAGAACCTGAGAGATTTTTTATAGTTCTTCATTACTTCAAAATGAACACTTTAATTCAAATTTCAGCACAGTTTTGCTCTTTTTCTTTTTCTTTTTCTTTTTTTTTTTTTTAATGAGCCATTGAATGAAAGGACTACTTTATCCATTTTTTGTCTAAACATTTTTGGGGGTGGAGTGATCATTAAAATATACTGATACACGAGTCCTTGCAGTTTGCAATTTGGCTTACATTGAGTAATAGTTATTTGTCTGAGTTAAATTAATGTTGATGGATTTCTTTCATATTTCTTCCTCACTCTGAATAAGATTTACTGAATGTAGCTTTTAAATGTCATTACATATGTGGCGTTAATTCACATCTGCATTTTTGTGCTGGGAGGGGTAACCTATTTTCTGCTTCCACTCTCGGTAGCTGGGCTCACATGTTTCAGGGGCTAGTTCTGCCATTCACTGCTTTCAAAGAGCCCTGATTGGCTTCAGTGGGAGTTAAAAGCACTTCAGGGCTTTAAGAAAGAGGTCTGATCAGTTTTTAAAGTGTTCAAAGCTGAATGGATTCAACTATTATCCGTGAGTTTTCAGAAGTTTCTTTCAGCGACAATATGATCCTCGGTGCACTTAGTGTGATTTTTTTTTTTTAAAAGGATTTTGGTATATTGTGGCAATAACTGTAGAGCAAATGCTACCTACAAGGAGTCAAAATCAGTTGTTCATCCAGCAGAAAGCCTCAGTCCACGGATGTGATGTGGGAAGGCTCGGCTGGGAAACCTTGGAACACGTTGGCTCGTGGCAGGCTGGGACCTGGAGCCCTGACACCGCTGATTAAAACTTGTGACAAATTTATGTCACCTGCTCAAACCACAAATTGCCCTGGGGACCACCCTGGTCCGTCGAGGCTGCTGTGCTGTTCCCCTTCAGCCCTTGCCCTCACCATTCCATCTGTGCTGCTCCAGCCCTGTTTTGCTGGGCCCCCACGGAGGATCAGACACCTGCTGACGTGGGCCTGGCTGGAGGATCTGTGTCTGTCCCCTGGAAACAGCCAAAATGCCTGGAAAATACAAAGACTGCTTGACAAAGCACCTTAGAGATGGGGTTTTGAGGTCTGGCGAGCACATTCCTCCATGTTCCCACATCGTCTGCGCCATCCATCCCAACAGTTAAACATAAGCACTTCTCCAAGCCTAAGCACCTGCATAAGGACTGGCATATGGCGAAGTGCTCGACTGAAATGGGGCAACCGTGGAAGGAACAGCCCTTGGAGTCCAAAACTTAGCTAATGGAAATTGGAATGGCGCCACTGATTACAAGGGACTATCCTAATTAGCGCCAAGCAGAGAGACGGAGCTTTATGAAGCATAAAACACAGCGCTGCAGAACGTCCCAGCAGAACTCAGCAGCCCTAACTCTGACCTTTAAAATCATATTAGTTTGGTAAGCTCAGTTACAATGGCAAAGTGCTCTTAAAGAGATACGGTGAATACTGAGGCTTACAAGAGTGTTTATATAAAATATATATATCTATCAAAGTGACAGCTGACTTTTAGTTAATCCTTGATAATTGTGTTTCCTTGAGAATATTAAGGAATGTCTGGTTTGAGGGGGAAAAAAACCCCACATAACCATGTTGATTTGTGGCAGAATTATGCATGCGTATGCCTTTGCACGTGAAGCTGATCAATATGTGTCATTAGTGTCTACATACATAATTTTTATGGCTCTTTTTAATAGGGTTTGCTTTATGTTTTATTTTGAGATTGCTAATGAAAGACAGCTATTTATTTAGAGGTCAGCATTAAGCTTGTTGTGATGAAATATGTATTTACTTTCTTTGTACTTGATAAGAATAATGCATGTACGCTTATTATGTCGGCAGCATAAAGATTTATGATCTCCACCACTATTAATGTCTTGGCTTTCCAGTGCTTAGATTTTGTAAATGAGCTGATAAGTAGATACACTGTTGTTACTTAGCAACCTTAATTGAAATTTTTAAACAAAATACTTTCATTTTGGAATTTCCCCGGTAATTTTTTTTGGCACTCCTCTATGTGTTTACTTTCTCTTTTCCTCCATTTGTTACAAGAAGATACCTCAGTTGTTTTTTCCTCCCCTTTTTGTAATTAAAAGAAAACAGGAGAGGTAACAAGGAAAGCAACTTTGAGCCAGTGATCCACAGCCTCTCCTTCACTGCTGACGTTTTTCCCTGGCATGCGTCAGCAAAGCTTTTACGAGAAAATTGCGCCGTCCTCTCGCCACGACCTCTTCGCAAGTTTTCAGCAGCACATAAACTCTGCTGCAAAGTTTATGGAAGGCCTGGTGCAGACAGGCTGCTGCCCAGGAGCCGGGGCGGGCAGGGCAGGCAGGGGCTCCGAGAGGGAACAAGCAGCATCCCCAGTCACCAGCAGCACCTCGGTGACCCCAGGCCTTCTGTGGCTGCCCAGCACCAGCCCCACCTGCACCCCTGACCACGGCAGCTCATCCTTCCCCAGCGAGGGCATCAGCCATGCACCCCCTCACCTGACCCTGTTTCTAAAAGTGCTGATGTTATTGTTATCAATGCTTCTCAAGTGATTTCCTGTTTATTTATTTTTTTAGCCATAGGCTCCATGGCAGCTGCCAGGCTGTCCCTAAGCGCCTGTGAAAACCCACCCGTAATGCAAAGTTAAATGTGTTAAGTCACATATCAGGCTGTCTGGTTTCCTGTTAGAAAAGAAAAACAAACAAATAAATAAAAATATCCCTGTGCTCCCATCCTAGTACTGAAATTGATTTTTCTTTATAATTTCCATAATTGTCTGAGTCTTCAGGTGCCATATGAGAGACCATACTCTGTAATCATGGCAATGATCCTTCAACAATTATTCATCCTCTTCCTCCTCAAGCTCTTTATGGGGGCATAGTGTTCAGGGGTGAGAGACCTGAATCGGTTTAATCCCTCTGTCTTTTTTCTTTGTGCTTTGGTGCATTCAATACTTTTGTCAGATGTAATTATATCTGGGTAATGAGGAGATGAGTTCTGAGCTGAAGTGAAATAGTTATAAGGTGTGTGAGCTTGTCCCACACACAGAGACAGGAATTACAGGCTGAGGAATAAAAGTTTTCCCTGTCAATGTGATCTGAGAGGTGTCAGAGGAGCTGCAGCTACCAACAACAGAACAAGCCAGGGCTGATTCAACCTGGCTCCAAATGCAGATGGCAGAAAGCACCTGGATCCTAACATTTGTTTAGAGGAAAGCTATACAAAAAAAGAAAGAAGGAGTACAGCACATAGATTCTTTAAAAAAGGATAAAAGTTATTTTTAGAAGAGGCCCCAAATTAGTAAAATCATCCACGCTGCATTTAAGAAGCCATTCCAGTAAACTCAGTAGGGTCTGGGATATATTTTCTGAATGCTCCAATTGCCCATCTCACCCCCCACGTGCCTCCAAGACACTGGGAGTGTACCAGCTTTTCAAAGGCAACTGAGAGCAGAGCCACTCCATCCAAGTGAGCACCAAACTGGTTTTATAGCTGTTTTTTTATCCCCTGGCTTTGTGTGAATTCTGCTGAAGGGAAAAGGGTGTGGAGGAGTCAGAGCTGGAGCTCCTAAAGGTGTAGCGTGCAGCAGCTGCTCAGGAAATATCAGAAATCCCCGCGTCACTGGGCTGGGAAGGACAGCAGAGGGAAGTGCAAAAGCCGCTACCTATGCACTGCAGCCAAAGGTGTTTCCTTTAGCTCCTCTTTTCTGAACGTGGCAGGGAAGAGCTGGAAGGACCAGCCGTAAAACCTGGGCTGGCAGCACGATGGTCACTTCGGGAGAAGCTGCTTGCACAGGGGAAAGGGAGCACTGACCTTGCAGCACGGGGGATGCACCCGGACACCTCGGAGGGGCTGGAGAGGGAAGCAGCACCTCTGCGGGGCTGGCACCCTGCCTGGGGCGCACACAGCTCTGGAGTCCTCCCGTCCCCCTGCCCTGAGTTCTAAAGGGGTCCTGATGTTGCAATTGTGTGAATTTCCGGTAGTTTGCTCATTTAGGAATTAGAGTCATTGTTCACTTCAGGGTGGCTGTAGCAGGTCGTGTCCTGCCCCTCCCCAGCAGAGAAAAAGTGAAGGGATTTACTAGAATGGAGGGTAAAATCTTCAGCGTGATGTGACACCTGACCTGTCACCCCTAGCTCTGCTGCTGGCATGGGCTGGAATTGTAACTGAACAGCCCTAGAAGAATATAAATGGTAAAAAGAAAAGTGTCACTTGAACTCAAAACTCTCAGTATCTGCAGAAATCAATAACAACAAAAAATATGTGGATATTCATATCATTCATTTCACATACACTTTTTTCACAGAAAAGTCAAATTTCTCTCAAACCCACTTTTGCCCCCCCAAAACACCTCACCGAACTGAAATCTTCAACCTGTTTTGACTCCTGTTTTCCCAATTGGGGTAAATGTAGAAAATATGGTTTTACTAGGAGGTCTCTCAGCAGCATCTATGTCACTCATTGCGCTGAGTTCCCCAGAGTGTGCTGAAACATGTGGGTACTGGGATAGAAGAAAGTTTTATGAAAAAGTAATTGTTTTTCCCAGCTGGCTTCACCCAAGTGCTGCCAAGATAAAGCTCCTCACTCACACACCTTGGCTGTTTGCCTGCACAAGGTCTCCAAAATATCCAGTGGGTGGAGACAGGGGCTTTTCCTTTCCCACCAGCTGGCCCATCATGGCCAAACCACTCCAGTTTGAAACTATTTTTAATTCCAAAGGCAATCCAGCTGATGACATAATGATTGTGGGAGCAATGCCACACAGGGCACCTGCTAGGACAGCTGAGAAAAAGGCAGGACAGTCCTCCAAAACTGCCAGCACTGGGAACACCCCAGGGTAGCTGCACGGGGCACATCCTCTGGCTGTGTACAAGCACCCGTGGCCTGCAGCCTTCTCTGCCCACAGAGATGCCACCCCCTTGTTTTTAGCAAATGTATTTGTTTTTATTTCTTTTCCTTTTGTTTAGACATTTCCAAGTGGTCTGCTCCAGCCTCAGCACACGGGCAGCCCAAAGCCAGTGCCCCCAAAAGCCATGGGAGGTTCTCCACTGGTTTTAATGAGGTCGGAGCAGCTCACCCATTATCATGCCCACAGCCAGGTCACTTCAAAAGCAAGATTGCAGGCCAGGGGTGATATTTCTCTGCAGTGCTGGGCTCTAGAAACACAGGTGCCTCCTTGTTATATTACTCTGTTGGAAATATTTATGGCAACATTTGAGGGAAGGGTGGCTTCAGCCCTCCAATTACTGGGAGCTGCTTTCTGTCCTACAAGCCCAAGGCCTGAGGGTGCATCCAGAGCAAAATGATCAGAAGGAAAAAAGCAGAAGTGCAGGTTTTTTTTAAAGTTTCAGTAGATGTAAATGTACTTCATTTTTCCTCAAAAGTGTGCAGTTCTGATCAGGCTTAATAAAGCCCCTCAAGACCAGGGATGTGATAAATACAAACCAGAAAACGATGGGCTCTGTATCTTCTTGGTCAGTACCAGCATCTGTGCTCCCATCACACACGTTGCCCTGTGAGAAGACACAAGAGAACATATGTGGTGTGTCTTCACTTATTGATGAATATTTAGGTGTCTTCTTATTATGACCCGAATTAAAATGGATTATGATTCAGGGACAGCAAAACTCCAGTAGCATGAAAAGGATTTTCTGCCCCGTCCCAGCAGCAGGACATGGTTGGACTGTGTTGCTCCTGTGCTTCTCTTCCCGTCTTCTCCTCTTCCCTCCAGCCTCAGCCATCCCCCTCCAAGTGATGGGCCTCCCCATTAAAATCTCAGACATGCTGCTCAGAGGCCCCCAAACTCCTCATATCAGCAGCTATGGACACCAAATGAAAGGTATTTGGTTTTGGTAGGGACAGAGGGTTCAAGGAGGATGCTGGCCCCTTTCCCAAGCTGGATGAATTCAGGGAAAACTCATCCCATCCCTCCAATGGGGTCTGTAACAGCCTCTCGTGAGCACGGACTGGGGCCTGCTCCTGCCTGCTCCCTGATCTGACCTGTCAAGGGCCTGGTGTGCAGGCACTTTGCTTTTCCTGGAGTGTGGAAGGGAGGATATGAAAGAGGATGTTACACAGGACAATAAATTTGTCTCTTGGCATCCTGCTTTGATAAGAGGAGGAAAATTAAAAAAAAACAAAACACAACACCATAACCAGCATTTTCAGGACAAACTGCCTGGCAACAGGTCTAAAAAGAGGACGAAAGAACCCAAATGGCTCATTACAATTAGGTAAAAGAATTTAAAACCACACATCCTCAGAGCCAGTGAAAGCCTGAATGCTAAGCAGGACACGGCTGTGGAATGGCCCATCCCTCCAGTGGGATAAAACCCTGAATAAAGCTGTGGTATCCTGGCAGAACAAACAATAGTAATTTGGGTGTCCCGGCTGTTAGAAGCCTCAGTCATGGCTGCTGGTTTCCAGGACAGAAAGTGGCCCAGCCCTGGGCCAGGGCACTGCCACCGCCTGGGGCAGCCACCCCGTGCCCCTGTCACTGTCGCTCAGGGGAGCTGGGGTGGTGGCTGAGGAGCCTGGGGTGGAAGCAGGAGGGCTCAGGTGTGTCCCAAAATTGGTGTGCATGGCTCTGGAGGAGCAGGGGGCTGGGAGAGAATTCCATGTCAGCGAGGAGGTCACTTCTTCTACATCTGGCTGGTTTGAAGGCAGCGAGGGGCTGGCAGAGCCCGTGGGCCCAGCTGGGGCGTGCGGGAGAGCCCCGAAGGTGCTGCCGCTCCACCCTGCCTCCTCCTCCTCACCTGGGGGGAAGGAGGCTTTCCACCCTCGGCTTTCCAGTGTGATCTGACCAGGCAGTGCCTACATCATCAGGGACTGCCAGCTCTGCCAGTCCCTGCAGTGGCAGGTGGTGCCACAGCTCACCTTTCTCAGGGCTGGGCACTGGTGACTTTGCTTTGTGACTTTGCTTTCACCTGCAGAAGCCAAAAGCATTAGTAACCCATGGCAGGGAGCACAGGGCAATCTTCTCACTTGGGCAACACACAGGTCTACACCAAACACCAGTGTCTGAGCTTGCATGGGGTGTCTCACCTGGTTACCAAAAGCAGCGAGCAATCCTGCCTTTAAACACCCCAAACAAACAAACACCACCTTTCTGTGGGGCTTTGCAGGTGAGATACAAGCCAACAGCAATACCCTTGGCGAGCTGGACAGCAGTGTTTAATGAGATTTATTTTAAATATTAACTGCTGAATTTAAAGCTCACCACGCTGATTCTGTTACGTTGGACTCAAAATATCATGGAAATTAAAATAATTGGGCCGCAGGTTGCAGCAACTGTTAGGAAATAGTGGCAGGACAGTGAAAGATATGTTGAAAAGAAGAATTTCAGTATGAGGCCTATGGCATTGCAAAAATTACTGGTTAATCATATGCTAATCAAAACATCACAGAGAGTCAAAATTTCATATGGAGAGGTAGCAGGGAAACCATACTTAACTAAATAAGGATCAGCACTGTTAGTGGAAGTCAGAAACAAATCCTGAAGTGACTGAATGAATAAAGAGCAACTTGCTTCACTTATACTGCCTGAGAATATTATTTGTTTTCAGGAAAAAAAAGGGGTTAGGTTAATGCAGAAACTAAAAAAAAATGGCAATTTACGTAGCTTTTTCACACTTGACAATAGACTGAAATAAAGAATGATTGTAAAAAATATTTTCTTGTTCAGAAAAAGCAAAAGAAAAATGCTGTCTGTTCTATGTCTGAGCTGTCCATCCAACAACCTGGGATGATTAACCAGGTCCACACCTTTCACAACAGAAAACAGCAGCATTCCCTGCCCTACGCTCCCTCATCTCTCCCTCCACAGGAAGATTATATCATCAAAGCTCCACTGAAACGTTGTTTTCCAGGGATTCCGCAGGCAGGTTGTTCCTAAAGGTAAAGTGCATTGGTAGGGACATACGGAAATTCAGAGTGTTCCACTCCCCAGGCTCCACTACAGAAGCTGAATCTGTCACTTGCAGGGGGTCCCATTGTATCCGCAATGGCACTGCTGGGACACGTGGCATTGTCCTGCAGTTTCAGCTGGAGTTACCATCACATGCCCCAGGAAATGCTCAGACAACTTTTCCAGTATTTTATTGCTGATCCTTGGCACTTCCAAGTAGCAACACGGAGCTCAGGTGAGTCCCCCCCCAGGTCCTGCGCGGAGCCTGTCAAGGGCTTCATCACCTGTGGGTTGACTGAACCCTTGTGGGGACACCTGGCAGCTCCTCATAGCCGGGCTGGAAAAGCACAAACCTGAGATCCGTCACCTCTACCCTGCTGCGTGTCTAATTATCTGCCCAGGTATTGCACGGCCCTGCTGGGAGTCCTGGCAAGCCCACGAGACGTCTGCTCCTCCATGGCTGCTCCGGCTGGAGACTCCCAGGCAGCGGGGTTGTGCAACGCAATAAAAGCGATCCCAGAACAGCGTGTGTCCGATACACCTGGATTGGTTTGCAAAACAGGCGTGTTTTTGGCTGGGCAGGGTGGGTCTGGCTGCACCTCGCACGTCGGGTGGCATCAAAGGAGGCACAGGGTTGAAAGTGGGTGAAGGAGACAAAAGGCAGGGTTGGGAGGGAAGCTTGGGTGGAGGAGGAGAAGCGGGAGAGGTGGTGGATGAGAGGCTGGAGTGTGGGTCGTGGTTACGCTGCAACACTGCCAAGGGAATTACCTGGGAGTGCGTGAGGAGAGAAAGGCGAGAGCTGTGCCAGAGCAGGAGCGTTTATTGGATGGAGAGGATGAATGTGCCACCTGTGCCCTGGGTGTGCGCAGGCACCCAGAGCTTGGCTCTCCATCACTGGGGGATTCCCTCAGCTTAGAGGTGCACAAAGCACCTCAGAGCCCTACACCTCCCATTTCCCAGACCTTCCCCAAAAGCTCATTTTCCAGCTTTTTTCCCCAGGTTCAGTTTCCCTGGCCATGTTCTTTGGGAAAGGCAGCAGCTCTCCATCCTTTTTGATGTGATAGAGGCAGCCTGAGTGAGGATGGGGCACAACTGGGACGTGTCAGAGTGTGAAAAGTTGGCAGCAGGCAATGAAGGAAGGATTCAAGGGCTACCACTGCCTGCTTCCCCCCCCCGGGAGGAGAAGGAGCTCTTCCACACACGGCATATCCCGTCACCCCAACCCTGACTTGTCCAGACCAGTTGGTGGCCTCTGTACAGCAATTAAACTTTGCTGGAATGGTAAAGTCAGTCTCTATAAATCCAGATCCAAACCGAGTATTTTTTATGATGGAGGCCACAGCTTAATATAATTAACTGTGACTTACACGCTGGTTACTCTGGTGTGATGTCAGCTTCTCCACACTGTTTATTTTAATTAAAACAGAAATTGTAGGTCTTGAGTGCTGGTAATTACAGCCCGTGGACTCAATTTGCCAAAGCCCCTAATTAACCTGTTATGTGTCTACCTGACTTGAGGTGTTAGTTGAAACATGACTGGTGCAGTGGCATTATGTTGTCTGCAGTGATGGAAATACAGTAGGAAGACATGACAGGCTGTGTGATGGGGGATCCATATTTTAAGCTATTCTGCATGACATTCCTTTCACTTTTATGTAGATTGCCAGTTTCCTACATGAGACTTTGTAAGTGATAGACTTGCTGAGAAAATGGATTTGATGAGGAGTAGCCCTCTTCCAGAATAATTGTCTCCTGTAAATGCTCAGGAGGGTTTGTAAATCTGGTACCTTTGTGGTAGCAGATTGCAGCAGGACAGGGTGTGCTCCTGTAGGGGTGTCTTTCCCTCTGGAGAAAGGCCGATCATCTTTCACCTTGATGCTTACAAATACTTCTACCTGTCCTTGTCAGCTCCCTCTGCCTCAAGACACTTTAAAATGCAAATACTACTCTTCCCAGTTCAGCCACAAACTCCTGCCATTCTAATCCTTCTAATTTCCCATCTCATGCCTGCTGTCATGTTTATGGTATTCATCCCCCTATAAGAGCTCTGCATTTTCCCTTGTTCCCATATCTCCATAGCTATTTTATTTTCTCCTTTCTAGACCTGTGTGGACCAGCCAGATATTCCACCCCCAGTGCAGCAGGGAGTCCTGCCATTGCCCACAATGGCCAGGATCAGGGCCTGGGGAGAGATGCACTCCTTGCCTTTTTCCATTCCCAAAAACCACAGCTGTCCAAAATCTTGGAGCTGCACTGAGCACAAAGAGCATTAATTTAACCTGTAAAATAAATGCTTCCAAATGGAGCTGCTTTGCACAGATCAGCCTCTACACAATTTGAACCTGTGGTTTTGAAGCAAAATATACAACAGGTACAAGTTAGGCAGTTCTCTGCTTAGATTTGCCGTTTCATTGTCTTTTCTTATAAATTTTTCCCACTTCTCATTTCTGTCCTTTGCATGCAGTGATTTTGCATTTAACTTGCACCTGAATGCTTATTGCAACAAGGCAAAGATATGTGCAAGACCAATATCTAATACACCCACCCATCTTCAAAAATCTTTGATTTTGGGTGAAAAATCTCCTCTATTCTTGAACTATTAGAAGAAAGCAGTCTGCTCTTTTAAATACAAATGTGAGCCATGGTACTGCCTTTTAATTGGATGACATAAAAAAAGAATGCAAGGATTTAATTTATGGGCCATACTTTTGAAAAGAGAAGATACCCTAAGTCCAGTTTAGGCTAGAGAGATAAACATGTGAAGTTTCACAGGCTGCTCTTCCCTTCAGTTAGGAGTTAACGATGCAGGATATCCAGGTTCTCTTAACCATTTTAAGCACTTTGTTTGCTACAGATTTCCCCTGCATTTTGTGGGGCAAGGGAGTGTATTCCATGTAACCTGTCATCATTCAAAGCTGTATTAGTCCATTAGTCCATGAGAGGAGAGCTGGGGGAAGGAGAAGGGGATGGAGGGAAAGGTACATTGTGTGTGCACAATACGTGTTAGCCAACATCCCACAACACATTAATCTTCACCGGCGAGGAGAGACAGGCCAGCTCCTTGGGGCTCCACCACTATAACCCTCTCCTCCTCATTCATGAAGATAAATGCCCTTGGAGTGATCAGCCATCATGTTCTCTTTATGCACGTGCCAGATGTTGTCTTGTAAGTCAGCCAGAGAGAAATCTTCTCCATGGCGAGCAAACAGGAGCCAGCAGCAGCGACCTTCCCACAGGTGTGCCTTCCACCCGCCTGTCCGTCCTCCTCCATCCACTCTGCCCCTGTGCCAGGAGCTGGCAGGTCATCCATCCTCACCCGCTGGGTGGAGCCGGGCTGGGGGAGCCCTGTTCCCATGGAGATTGCTGCTCCTTCCCCATAAGGTGTAAATGACAGGGTTTTCCTAAATCCATTGCCCAGGAGCATCTCACGCAAGGCTGATGAGGAAACAGTGAAGAATAAAATGGGTGTGGAGTTTTCTGGGGCTTGAGGAACAAGCCGTGACAGTGCATTGCCTGGCACGGTCTTGTGCTTGCTTTCCCTCTTCCTCCCTTCCAGAAGTCGGACTCTGCTGACCTCAGATAACCCAGCAAAATGCCCAGTGCCACATTATCCACCCTCGTTCTGGAAGATGTCAACCAGGAGTTGCTTTTCCAAGCTGTGAGGCTGTTCAGAGGCAGGGGCTGCTTTGGAGCATGCTTACACTGATTTCCCCTGCCCTCTTTCTCTCCTTGTAATCCCCATGGACTCAGTTCCCACTGACTTTGACACAGCAACGGCCAAAGCAGGGAAGCAAATCCTGCGGATGGAGTCCCAGAGCCAGCTGTGAGGCTGGACTGCCCCAGCGCCTGCAAGTCTGAACAGAACCTGATCCGTGCATCCTATCGGTCACTGCCTCCTCCCACCCCAAGACTCTGAATTCCCAGCAAGGACAGCCTAATCCAAGATAAAACATAGAATTAAAGAGAGATTAAGTTTGTTTCAACAGCAAACTCTAAACTGTCGGTAATAGGCATGAGTCTTCTTGTACAGAAGGAGTGGAATCTCTTTTCCTTTGGAAAACAACAGCCAAGTTCCCATCCAGGCCCTCCAGAATCTTGGCCTGTATTGCTTCATGTATTAGAAATCATTCTAGGTAATTATATTGCTGAATTAAATTGTTGAATTAAGGGAGATACAGAAATGGTAAGTCTAAGTATTTTTATTATTATTATCGCTGATAGTTGCAAGGTTCTCACTAGAATGGCAAGCTCAGAGTGCCTTAAGTTGACATGAATAAAAGAAAAGACCCATGGGCTCTCAGCATTATTTTGTGTCTTGAAGAAATACCCAGGAAACACAATTAGCAGAATGCAGTTGGATCATTTATAACAGAAAACCCAGCAGATTCATTAAAGTGGCTGTTTCCAGCTGTTTGCAGCACACAGGGTTAACTGAAAGCTTTCTCCTGCAGTGCTGTGGGACACTGCTTGACAGGATGGTGTGTTAATCTTCCCAGGATATGCATGGAAATCACTGGGCAGGTCTTCATGAACTGGATCAATCAGAGAGCAGCCTCGGAGCTGGCTGCTCCATTTGGCTGCCGTTCAGAAACATACATGCCAGGGAGGGATAACTCCATCCTGAGCTGCTGTGTATCAATGCATCAACTTGTAGACATGTGCTAGACAGCTTGAGGAGGAGACTGCCATGAATCAGCCATGTGAAAGGGCTTGTGTTTTCTAAACGGGAGCAAACTGCTCCAGGCTCAGATTTAAGACTCGGGTTCAGAAGACCAGAAATATGTATTCTTCTCATCTATCTCTGAGCCCCACTCTTTTCCCACAGATCTCCCCACCTGCATGTGCAAGTGCCCAGGCTGGTACCTCCTCCTGGTTGGGCAATTGGGTCAGTAACACCATTACTCAACCACAGAGCTCCACTGCTCTCTGACATAGACCAGTACGAGCTCTGGGATCCCTGCAGTCAGGAGGCTCAAACACCTCTAGGTTACAGGTCAGGAGTCAACACACCAGCATATTTAGGTTGCAAGTTCTTGGCGGCAGGGACCGTTGCTCTGTTCTGTGTTTGGATAGCGTCCTGCCCGTGGGGCCATGGCTCCAGCTTAGGGCCCTGCAATGCCACACTAATACAGTGAAATTAAATAATAAATTAGCAGCAATAGCCATAGTAATTAGCACCTGCTTTGACTTGTTGCCACGGACCCACCAGCCACAAACATTAGTCAGGGTTTGTGATCATGTCTTCCAAACTGCAACTGCTTGCAAAACACCTACTGTCTCTTCACACATGGAAAAGGGGGAAAAAGTCAGAAAAACCGTTGTCTACAACACATCTCATCACCCAGATCCTTCTGGGTTGGCAGTGTTTTCCTCTAGCTGTAAAAAGTCTCTCCCCACTCAGGTTCCATCAGGTGCTGATCTGTGCCAGATAAGGTCCTACACTGTATCTCCTGTGGGGAAGCAAAGGAGGGATGATGCTCAGCTGGATTTCTTCTGTCTGTCATTGAGTATCAGCCACAGCATGAGTTAAAATAGGGGCATAATAGGATAAATGAAAGGGAGTGATTGAGAAGATGTGGGCGACGTGACAGACAAGCAAGCTCCTTGCATGTTGATGAGAACAGCATTATCCAGGCGATGGTTGATTTCTTTTTGTCTTGTTTAAAGGGGCAGCATCTTTGAGAAGCCTGTATTTCTTTGAGGATAATAGTTATATTGCAGAAAAATCCCATGTCTTCCCAGCGAATCAATTCTACATTCATTAAAAAAAAACCTAAAAATACAAGGAAAATTAAAGCAACAATTTCAAAAGAAATCCTGTATGGGACAGGAAACCTTCACAGGAGTTGTCAGCCAAACACACAAAGAACGGGTCTGTGAAATATGGGAACCCAATGTGAAACAAGCTGATATTTCAGTGAGGTTTCAATAATCCAGGGCATCACAACAATGGAAGGTCTGCCAGCACTCAAGACCTACATGTGAGAAAGGCTCTTGCAGCCTCTGTGTTCATCTTTCATCAGAGGTGCTTGCTAATGCCATCACACCGTTCTGCTTTTATAGTCTATGCCTTATACACATGCATTATTCCCAGGCATTTACTGCAGCCCTGCAATTTGGGGAAGTACAGAACACGGAGATCCATAGAAGGAAAATGTGTAGATGGATTTGAAAGCAATCCCTGCTGAAGGAGCCTTAAGGCCTAGGTGTGTTCACAACCTTGACAAACTTATAGAAAGATGAAAGAGAAGGTGTAGGAAAACATATAATTAAAGTAGCGTGATGTTACTGTGCGCTTATGAACTCAGAATGAATATGGAGAGCTTTTATCACAGGTGGTGCTGCTCTGCTGTCACCAACTTTCCCATACAGAGGTCATTCAGGCACAGAAAGGCCAAAAAGAGACATCAAGACTGCTTCTAAACAAGGCACAAGTCGAAGAGGAGTCCCATCAAAGGTAGTTTGGAAAGAGCAACAATAATGAACAATTTGGTTATGAAACAGAATACTCTGGAGGCAGTTTAAAGAAGGCAGCCCAGGTCAAAGCTGTTGTGATGGGAAAGAACTTTTAAATTGTTCCAGGTTTAAGGGGACCCAGTGTTCCTTCTGACTGAGGGATCAGTTCCAGCTGGAGATGGGCCAGTTTAAGATCTATGAAGAGATACCAACTCAGATTCCAAGGGAGGATAGGAACTGGTAGGTATGATTAGCCTTCTCATGCATTTTATCCATGATCTTGGTAGTGAGAGCAACCCAAACCAGATAACTCTGACGTAGATAGAAGCAGCCATTCCACAAGCATTTAGGAATAATTCCTGGATTCAAGGTTCTAGTGTGAATTGTAGTAACAATCAGTGAGAGAGAACAGCATTAATCAGGGTGATGTTCACAAAGTCACAGTGTTAAAGACAGCCACTGCTGTTACCAGAGCGAGGATCTGCTCTGTAGCACGTTGGAAGGAACCCAGCACACATCACAGGCTGTACTATACTCCACTGGTACTACTGGGAGTTAATTCTCTCATAAGCCAGCAGTAGCAGCGTGGCAGCTCAGCACCCATAAGGAGGGAAAGGGACAATAATGTTGATCAGGCAGTGGGATGAGCTGCAGCTCTCTGTGCGGAAAAAACTGCACCTCACACTCCTGCAGTCAGCCAGTCCAGTCCCCTCCCAGCATCTCACAAATCTGCGCCGACTTCATTTATGCCCTCCAGACTCAGCAGGTGAAGGTCCTGCACAGGTATCTACAGCTGTGTTATCCTTCTGCACAGGTTAGAGGAGGTGCTGTAGCCCAGGAGAATGCCCAGCCTCTCACCAAGACCTTCACCCCACTGCTCCACTGTCCCAGAAGCTGGTGGAAGTGAGCTGCTTTCACCAGCTTTTAGCTTTCCCAGTGTCAGTGTCTGACCCAAAATGATACTCTGGATAGTTCTCTATCATACCACAAAAGTTTCGCAAATACTTGTGGTTGCCTCAGTTTCCCCTCTCTGAAATGGCATCTTTGAGACATTCAGGAGTTAACAGTTTTCTCACTGCCGTTGGGAACAACATGGTTTCTGTGTTCCTTACTGGAGCTCATGTAGGGGATTTCATGGGAGCTTCTACTTACCATGGCCAGGGATGCTCACACACGGCAAAATGACATCTGTAAGAAATAAAAAAACTGGGCAAAGGAGTGGAGGGAAAGCTGAGACCATGGGGTGGTGATCCAGCTTGCTGGAGCCACAGCAGAGGACAACAGCAGGGCCAGGAACCAGAACCTCACCCTTCCCAGGGCCAAGCCATCCTTTCAGCACAGATCTCTGCCGGGAGGCTTTGTGTTCATACCAACAATCTCATTCATGCCCTAAATTAAGCAGGAGATTTCCTGTGTCTGCAGAGATTCCGACAGCAGCTTTTGGCTGGGTGGAGTCCCAGGTATTCTCTTGTCTCAGGTGCCATCCAGAACCATCAGGGATAAGAGTGATCCCGCTGCTGAGTGGCCTCAGCTGTCATCAGCGATGCGATGACTATTCCTTGTGTGAGCAGGTTACAGCTAAGGAAAGACAAGGTGTGAGGGCTGTGTTTATTTCACTGTATTTTAATGAAGAAACTGGAGCTGCTGTCAGCATTACCCGTGGGTGCATCAGCCACAAATCAACACTTAAATAAATGAACTAAATGACGTGATGTCAACTCCATATTCACAGCAAAATACTTGGTCAGAACACAGACCGAGCACTTTGTAATGTTCAGCCTATCCCCAAAATAACCCTTCGGGTAAAAGCCTGAACTAATTAACAAGTAGGCGTCCTGTTCTGAAAGGCAAAGAACTCAGGGGACACAAATGTTAACACTGAGTATCACCGAAACTAATCAACACTAGAAATGTCTACAAAAATCTAAATCTGGAGTTTCTCATCCTCACCTCACACCAGCCAGAGCTGCGAACAGAAGAGAAATCTCAGTTGCTCCCCTGGGGTGCCCGGTTCCCCTGTGCCCCAAAGGGATATTGATGGGAACCATCAGCAGGAGAGGTTGGTTGGTGCCAGCCCCAGGGTTGGAGCAGGGGGAGGAGGGAGGCGGGTGACTCAGGAATCCTCCCAGCTTCGAGAAGTGAGAGTTGGTGCCAGCCCAGGTGACTCAGGCTCTAAGGCAGGTCCCTGTGACAGAGGCTGCAGATCCTTCCCATCCCTGAGCCCTTTCCTGCAATGCTGCTCTGGGTCAGTCCCTCAAGCAGTGCTGAGCTGCCTCAGTTGCTTTGGCAAGGAGCACTTTGTCCCCAAGACCAGAGGGGATTGCTGCGCCACTTTGGTGCACTTTTGGACAGGCCCTGCCATTTGTCTGGGAGGGCAGTTCCTTCCAGACCTTTCCCATATCCCATCCATGCATTGCCTCCTGGACATGCAGTGGAGCTACAATACTTCCTACTGCTCTTCTGGCCTCCTTTGCCCCCCAGAGCACCAATATTTCTATACAAAGCCATATGCTGCTGCACTGGCAGTTTTCTGCTGAATGGCAGCAAACCTTTTCTAAAAATAATACTAATTTACTCTCTTTGGCCCTCAGTTTAACCACTTAAATGTTCCACTTTAAGGAGGTGGCAGCTGCTTTGATCTGCTCCAGTGAAGGTGGATAGAAAGTCTGAAGCTTGCTGGAAGGCAGCTGTTTTTCTACTGTGGCCTTCTGGGAAGATCTTGTGGGTAAGGGAAGGATTAAAGCATAGGTGATGCCTCTCAGGACCTTAATTAGTGGAGGGAAACACCTTGATTGCTGTATTCTGTGACTGTCTCAGTCAGTTAATACCACCTCTGGGGCTCACACTGCTTCTGCACAGTCATCAGAGCAGCTCTCCTGGGTGCAGGGAAAACTGAGTAGGAGTGATGAAGAGAGATGAAAAATACAGGAGCCTTCAACTGCATCTACATTTTGGAGGGAGCCTGGTGAATTTACACAGTCTCTCTGGGTTTTACAGGCTCTGTCCGAGGAAGATCTCCTTCATGTAGGAACTCCATGGAGTTTGGGTGCCTCTCTGCTGACTGTAATTAAGTGCTCCTTGGCTAAATGGTTTTGTTCAGTTTATATGTGATACTTTCCTGGAAGGCTATTAAATGCATGCTGTTTTCCTAAGATAGAGGCTTTTGAAGCTATTCCAGGCTTTCATATAAAGATGCTTTTAGTCAGTTGCAGTAAATAGGAGGATGAATGCTTGTCTGTGAGTGCCATGTGAGGCCATCAGAGGCAGATGGAGAGTTCTCAGCACAGCTGTTTTTGTATTTGGTGACTGGGCTGGTTCCCCTTACAGAGATTCTGCAGAAGTCCAATGGATTTCAGAGACTTGTGCAAAGCTGTCCTGGTATCACAAACCCCTGGTGCAGGCAATCAGGGACTTTCCATCAGTCCGTATGACACGAGAAATGCTATTTTGAGATGTCCCCTCTTCCTCTTACCCAAGCTGTCTTCAGTGTCCTTAGGTTTTGAGTGCTCTCTGTTCAGAGCAGGTCAGAGCCCTTTTCTCCCAGTCAGACAAAACATTCACTCATGCAAACCCAAGGGCAGATGAAGACTTTTCAGGAGTCTTGTGGCATGAAGGAGACCTCAGGGCATCCATGTGGACCAGTGTGGGTAGGTTGGTCTGCCCACAGGTGTCCTCTGTTGAAGTCTTCCTCAGATCTTGCCTTACTTTCAGCTCTGCAGCTTGGGCAACCATCAGTCATCACCTCAGCAGTGCCAAGGTCAAGACAGAGCAAATAGATCAGGCTGTGGCAGTTGCTCTTCTGTTGAATCCCTAATCCCTGAAATTAGTAACTAAATTAACCAAGGCAAGAGGTGGACTAGTCAGTTAGTTACTGCAAGAAGAAGAAATCATCCAGGTTCACTTATTTCTTAGGAAGGAACTTCAAGCTCTCTTGCATATTAGAGATTGAGGGAGCAGATTTCAGAGGAACTTGCACAGCTCATTTGATTCCTCTATGCAGCAAAATCATTGTAATTTCAAATCATGACATGCAGGCTGCAAACAGTGATGGGTTCGGGGGACTGAGAAGGAATCTGAAATTGGATCCTGGCTCTGAAGGAGGCACATGACCAATCTCCAGGCATACCCAAATTCTGATGAGGGAAGAGCTGGTTCTGAATGCTACACATAGTCCCCATTTCTATTAAGGTCCAAACTGATTTTTATAATTTTTTATCTGAATACCACCTCATATATAGCCCATATACTCCTCACTTAGGCATGCTTTAAAATGGTGATCAAGTTCTCCTCTGTCACAGAGCACTGACGAAGGATTCAAAAACTCAGGAGGAGCCTATTAAATGTTTTAGGGCAGGTTGCCAGTTCTTTTGCCAG
Source organism: Gymnorhina tibicen (assembly GCA_013399875.1). Lineage (NCBI taxonomy): Eukaryota > Metazoa > Chordata > Aves > Passeriformes > Artamidae > Gymnorhina > Gymnorhina tibicen. Next base: position 621,699 of record VXAZ01010277.1, on the reverse strand, counting down.
CACACAGACTACTACAAATTCTTACACGCACATACATAGTTCAGACTCGCCCTGCGCAGTGACACCAACCGCATTTAATTCCCGTGCATACCATCCCTCTTTGCCAGCCTCCTCTCTGACGCTTTTTTCCTTGTTCTCCACAAACACAATTCTAAATTCAGTCCCTGAGTTTCCATTAAGGATGAGCAAAACAGAGCTTTAAACTCTGAAGCTGTTTTAACCCATTTGTTCCTGGATCAAAGAGCTTCCCAGTTTCGTTCCAACAACTCAGGAAAGTTTCCCTACTGAAATCGTGGTAAGAAAAAAAATGGGGGGACTAAAAAGAAATTAGTTTTACCAAGGTGGAGCAGTTTTCTTTCTCTGGTGTGGTTTTACTTGCAGAGATGTGAGTTAATGGAATGATGGTGAATTCAATCTTAGGACTGATCTGAGTCTTCTATGAATATTCCTTTGTGGAGCACACTCCAGTGTATTCTGGTCTGGACTCGTGGCTGGGAGTTCAAGGTCACATTAAAGAGGCTAACAGTGCAGCTCGGATCCTGCAGCACCTGCTCATGCCTTGGCTCTGGTCCTTTTTCAGCAAAACAAAAATTACATTAATAACTATAAAAAACCGAGCTCCTGACATGCCATGAGGTTTCAGTTTGATTTTTCTGTTGTTGTTCCTACGAAGAAAGAAGCCTTAGCTGGAGCATGGGGTAGGTGTATCATTCAGCACTGATGGAGTTAATCGTGATCCCTTTTCCTATGGCCATCCACCACTGGGCGAGTGTAGCTGCATTGTCCATGATCACAGCACTGTGTTAAATGTGCTGCTCTTCCTGGAGCCATAATGTGAAATACTCAGGGCTGTACTAACAAAGACCTTACACTCCGTTTTGTGTGTGAAAACATGGAGCTTTTCCATGAGCAGTTCCTGGCCCCTCATGGCATCATGGTGCAGCCTGTGCTTTTACAGTTCACTGAGAGCTGCCTCAGCAGGTCCACCAGAAATATCTGTTTTCCAGGATTTAAACCTTTACTGAGAAAAAGAAAATAAAATTGGCTGAAACTTGGCATTTCAAGGCTCATCTGAGGAGTCATTTTCTCATATTGCTTCAGATTCTTCAAGATTGTCATCTTCAAAGGTGGAATTTCTATTTCTTTGCTACTGAGGCTGGTAAGAGTCACCAAAAGAAAGAGTGAAAAAAATCTGAGTATTAACTTCAGATCAGGCATGTTTTAAATTGAGCAATGAGCACCTTGCGTATAGAGTCATGAAATACTTATTTCCCCAACAGGGAATTCGTTATTGATAAATACACGATGTGATGTAGCAACAACTTCCAAAGTTCTGTAAGATAAGAGTTATCATTTAATCAGCCAGGAGAATGAGGTGAAATGGATACTACTTAATAAGCGTTATTCTTGTAGGGGGTGCCAGCTCCAACCCAGCAATTTTAAATCGAAGCTTGCTGATGGTTTTCATCACTCTGATCCGGTCTGAGCTCTGTGCTCTGGCTCACTATTGCCTGTTACCTGCGTAATCATGGGGTTCCTGCTCTCTGGAGAGGCAAAGAGAGGGTTTCAGTCACATTCTGCAGGAGCCTGTCCTCTCCCTCCCCATGCTGGCTCCCTGGGTGGTTTTGTTCCTGCTCCTTCAGCCTCTGCTCCCAGCAGTGCTGCCTCTCATCCTTCCAGTTGTTTGGAGAACTCACAGAGGCGTTTTAAGTGAATGTGTAGCATTGGCTGACAAATGGAGGATTTCATGGCACTGTTTGATCTTTTGATGTGAGTCGTTTAAAGAAATCATCCACCAACATGATCCACTTTGATATTTTTTGTCCAATTCACCAATTAAATTATTTTATTACAAGTATTGCATGTTTTGTAAAGAATTTACTTCTGTCTCATGGCAAGGAATTGTCTTAAACATCTGCTTGCCTGCCCAAGTTTTGGGTTGCTGCAATGACCTTAATGCACGTTTCACTGAGCCTCCAAAAGTGCTGGCTGGCAAAATGTGAGATACCTCGGCTGAGACCAACATAAGGTACATGGAAAACAGAACATTTTGCTGCACAAATGCAGAACATCCAGAGCATTACAGGTTTGCACCTGTGCAATTACTTTGATGTAGTCATGCTGGAGCAAGGAGAGAAAAAACCCAATGCAGATGAAGCTTTCAGCTGACAGTGAAAATAAAAACACAGCTTGTGGTTGTGTGAACTGATCTGTGATAAAAATGTTTGCATAAAATTACATGCAAATGACTGGAAAGTACAAACATACCCACAAGAAAGTCTGTTCCACTCAGGACCAGAAGCAGAAGTGCTGGAAATATAGGAAGCAAACTTGACCTAAAGGAAGTTACAGGGTAAGGGTGAGAGCTTCTTTCAGCCAAAATCAGTGATAAAGCACTCAGTTACCTCGCTGAGCAGGGGAACACCCCTTGGTTTGGCAAGTGAACAGTTCCTACCTAGCTTAGAAAAGATTAGGTAGGCACCCAAGTTGTTGCTGTTTTTACAGAACTTAAACATATTTGAAACCTGTAGAAGCACACGTCATGGTGAGTAATTTTTGGGACCCCATCTGCCTGTATGAAGGTGGAGGTTGGGATGGGCATTCAAGATACAGCAGAGGAGGCAATCCCAGTCATCTGTCACACTCACTTGGTCAAGTCATGATTATCCTGGGTCTCAGAAATCATAAATCCCTTGGGGAATGAGGACAGCCCAGCCAACATGACCATAAACTCCAGATCAGGGTTCATCTACTGAGGAGAGTTGCTCATGTTGCTCATGTTGGTGTCTCTCGACTATTTCTTGAAGGAGACTTTCCCTCATCTTTTGTCTGCAGGTGGCTTCCCCTGTAGAGTGAAGGTGGATCTTGGCTGCTTGTGTGCTAAACTGTCTGACTGAGCCACCAGAAACGTAATTGGGGTTTTCCTGAGACAGTATAATACATGGACATGCATCTTTTTAGGGGTCTAATTGGGCAAAGATATACATACATATACCTATACGTAAGTGTGTGTAAATTAAAAAAAAATGGGTTTCACCCTCATTTTAACCAAAGATAGGAAAAGTAATAATTATAACTTAAGTAGCATTGATGCGAAATGACAGCAGTATTTTGCTTATCTGATCTTATCATTCCTTTGATGGTCTGGTTGCACAATGATTACAGCTAACTCTGCAGAGGCTGAGAGATAGCACAATATTGCTCATGGAGGTTATCATCTTGCTGCTTCTCATCACAACCACACTGTCATTAATTATCCAAGCTTGAGTTTAACCAGGAATACTTCTCTTTAATATATATTTCCGGCTCCCATATATTTCAGGGAAAAGCATTGACTTTATTGGCAAGAAGGACAAACAAAAACAAACTCTCTTGAGATGTTAAGCACATATAAAAATCCAGATGTTTCCAGCATCAGAGTTAGGGGTTTTTTTATTTTCCTTTCTTTTGGCCTCTGTTTTCCTGCCAGACCCACAGGAAAGCACACACAGAATGAAGCTGCTCTCCAATGGTAGCTTTGAGGTGCAAACTCTACAAAAAAGAAAAAACAAACACAGTCAAAACCAAGCATTTTCCTCCTTTGTCGTTTGTTCGGCTGCTGCTGAGACCCAGGCTTGTACCTGGGGTAAGAGTTTTTCCTGTTTCTTCCAAGGCCACGCTTATGTGACCTGGGGACTTCTAAGGCTGGGAAAGAGGGGGCAAGAGGGGGTGTCTCAGCTGGCAGATCCTTCCTGCGAGACGTCGAAGCGGTGGCTGCCCATTGATCCCGAGCCGGCGTGTGGCGGGGGAGATAAAGTTGTGTTTGTTGTACATCTCACACCGGCCAGGGCATCCTTATCTCTCCTGCAAATCGGGGGCAACATGACTCGTGTGGGTTCTTGGGGAGGCTGGGGAGGGGAAAGACCTTGTGCTCCGGACTAAGGAATTTCCCTTATTATCTGATTAATCTTTAGGACTTCCCTGCCTTCCTTCCCCTCTTCTTACAATCGCGCTGTGTATAGGCCTGGAGGACTCCCGGGAGTTTGAAGGACACGCTGATTTATTCTTTGTTCGTGACTGCATTAATGAAGGGCAGTAGTCTTTCCAACTCGGTGGGTTCTCTAGACTTGATAAAACTTGCATAAAAACACTGGGAGGATTCATTGCTACTACTCCTCTGCTTTATTAAATAGCTGCTGCATTAGGCACTCTGCAAAGTATTAGTGCAATTAGTGATCTACACTTATATAAATTTGATAGTGACCTGTGATAAGAGAATGATACCATAGCATCTTGCTGATGCCACTTTTCTTCTCAAAGTGTTATTTCCCAATATCTTACTCCATCCTGACCCAGCAGTAATGAAGTCAATGGAAACTTTTCTTTTGATGTGAGAGGGAGCAGCAAAAAACTCACCCTTAAATTCCTCACACAAACCTGACTCTCATTAAAGTTACTGGAAAAAATATATGTGTCCAGCTTGTATACGGAAATTATGCTGATTGTCCCTTCTGGCTGTAACAAAAAATAACCCCAACCAAACCCAAAAAACAACAAGCAAAATAATTTAGGAAAGAGAGCATAAGTCCAACAAAGAATATTTTTCCAGTGTATTAAGTAAGTACCATATATTCCATGGTTGTGCTTACTGCTCAGTAGGGAAACTCATTTTCAATGGAGGATAGCAAAGTTAATCCTGTTCTGTTTTCTTTTGCTTACTAAAAGAGCTTGAAAGACAAGCATTTGTTAATTGTATGTACAGAAAATGCACATGCAGAGCTCAGTTTAATCCCCAAAGTTACAAAGATTCCAGGAAAACCAGTTAAAATCAGAGGGAGGGAAAGCAAAGAGGAAATTCCCTCTTTATTTTTTGCTTTTTTTTATCAAAAAATTTTCAGATTGTGGTGGAAAAAGTGAACATTGAAAAATACCCCTCAGTTCCACTCTGTAAATTTGGGAATTACTGTCAATTCAATATATCCCATTTCACCGAGCTCTGGCAAGAAATTCACTGATGGGGAAAATATCTTTATTACACAGGGAATCTGCTGCTTTGCCACTATTGGTTGTGCTAATAGCACCTCCCAAAACACTGTTAGGATCTAAATTTTCAGCCAAGTTTCTTCTGAAAGTGCTAAAACAGGTTCTCTTTAGACATATGAGTGCTGCCTGGCCATGAGGCTTCCCAGAAACAGAGTGGTCATATTGTGTGACAAAATGTGCAGTTCTGCCAAGCAGGTATAAAAGGCATCTTGGTGGCAAAGCCCATGGTTTGGTCTCTGAGCAGTCACTGGATGCTGGAACAGCCCTCACTGCACTTCTATTTCCTCTCTGCCCAAGCACAGCAAGTCACACACCACCAGCAAAAGTGATATTTGCAAAACTGGGAGTTCCAGTGCAGGGCTCTAAAGCAGCTGAGGAAAGTCACTCTCCAAATATCTGAGTCACCCGCTGCTCACCATCTACCAGAGGGTGCTGCTGCTTGCTCTGCCCCTCAGAGAACCAAACCCCTTCCTGGGCTGTTGAAAGCATGAGAGTAGCTGGAATCCTTAGTCACCTCTCCGTTAAAGTCCTGCCCTCGCGTCACCGATGAAAGACTTGATCTCCTGCCGTTTTTACAACAGGAACCCTTCTCTCATCACTTCCCAACGTGCCACAGCAGGACAGAGCTGTGACCCATCCTCTTGTATTTGCTGTTCCAAGGCACAGAGGGCTCTTTCAGAGGCACAGTCCCATTTGGGATTTCTTTCCTAAGACTTGGTCCAACAGCCATCTGTTGTGCTCTGTTTGTTCGCCCATAGCAGGGCACAGGAAACCTCATTTCTCCCAGCCACGGGTACACAGTGACCAGTAGCTACCTCTTCCCTAATTTTTTTTTTGCTTGGCTCTGTGGTTACAGTAGCTAAAACCCGTTTGGGTCCCTGGCAAGTCCCGTGGCCTCCTTGACAGAGAATTGCCTCATAGATTGTCTGTAAGAGCAAGGACAGGCAGCCTCCAGCACAGCACCTACGCTGTGTGTTGGCTTCTTCCTTTGCAGATGAGTTTCTGAAATCTCAACCAAATGCCTGAGTTGTTCCTTGTGTTTTTAAGAGGAACTGGTGTGTTTACACGCCCAGAGATGCTGACAGGCATTGATTCATCTCAGGAGTCAACCCGTGCCTTCCAAGGATGGTTGGTAGAGGTTGTTAAGGCAGCGACCATCAAAAGGTTGGTGTCTGTATCCGGGATGAAAGCAGTGGGGATTAGACTGAAAAGATTCAATATTCTGGTCAACGTTCCTGGGGAACAGGGGACTGCTGGTATCTTGCTGAAGATTTTCCTTTGGGGCATAGGATTTCCAGTATTTACCCCTCTCAAAATTTAGCCCCTGGAACTCCTCTATTCTCATAGCAGAAGAGCTGAAGCAATGGGGAACCCAAGACTGGTCCCACACCCTACAGGAATGAGGATCCAGATCTTGCAGAGGCTGAGAGACAGGACAATATTGCTTGTAATGATTATGGTGCTGCTTGTCCTCAGCACACCTACAACTGTTGCCAGGAAGCCAGCAGGAAGAAAAATGCCCCCAGGTTGCCTGAGTCCCTTCTTCCCAATGACTTTTGGTTTTTAAGCATGTAAGTAAATTAGGTCCTTAAAGATGTGTAATTTCCATGTATTCACCCCAAACATGCACAAGAAACAGCATCCACAGGAAGAGCTGAAACTCCATCTTTTCAAGCATTTCTCACAACAGTCAAACTCAAGAGAACAGCCCAGCAGGCTGATCTCCATCTCTGCAGTGATGCTGCAGGTGGATGTGTTTTCATTAAGCAACCCAAGCCCTCACAGATCTACAGACCCCCTTACACTTCCCCTTGACTTTGATTTTTTTTTTGCCCAACTGATCAAAGCTTTTCCCTCAGTTCAGAGATAAGGGAGAAGAGAAGGAAAACCCAGCCCCTCCGTGATTCTTCAGAACCTGCTGGGGTTCCCTCAGGGTCCAGTTCATAGGTCCTTCTCATTATCAAGAGGATTTGCCCACCCTTGTGGCTGACTAAGGCTTGGCTTGTCCAGGGAGGCAGCAGCCACGGTTAGCTGGAAATAAGAAAGGGAATAATTCCTCCTACACACTCAGAGACCACACTCTGACCTGGTGAGTAAAAGACAATTTATGGGCTCTTGAGAGATCTGCGTGGAGACCACCTTATCCTGAGGCAGAATCAGAGCCACGCTGTGGGTGGGAGCTGGAAGAAAAGTCAGAGGAGAGTGGGAGAAGAACACAGCAGGAAGAATAAGAGAGGGTGAAAGATTCATAAAATAATTTTAAAAGATCCTTCTTACTCCCTCCTTGCTGACTATTGGCACTGCAGACTGGACACAGGCACTTGGCATGACTCAGTCTCTGGGACACACACAACAGGGACCTACCCCATGCACTGCACACACTGCAGTCCTCCCACCCACAAAACTTCTCCAGGGCCCTCTCTGGGTTTATTTCAGCTTGGAAACCCACCACACCTCTGATGTCATCCCCCACCGGGGCTTGAATTCATTTCAAGTTGACTGGTCCAGCACAAGAAACATTATTTTTATATGTATGAGGTATATCTATGGTTCATAAAACACCACACAGGACTGAAGTGGCTGGAGACTGAGTGATAAACTGAGGCCAAGTATTTATACAATTGGTTCCGAAAAGGGATTTTTATTGATTGAATGCATCATTTTTTCCCATTATACTGTTGGGGCTACTTATGTCAACCTTGCTGCATGGACTGAGGCTCCACATATTGCACAGAACTCCAGCATAGAGACCAGGAGGAAAATTAAGAGGCAAACTAATTAATACATCCAGTCTTGTGTTTATTAGATGCCTTTTGAAATGACTGCCTGTTGCCTTTAAAAAAAGACTCGAAGCTCAGCCACTGAAAGTCTGTGAAACCCTCACAGCCTAGGAGTGAATTATTAGTTTTTCTTGCATGAAAACTCTGTAAAACATTCACTTCATGGCAATTGATGAAGCATTTCAGCATGTCTATTTTATCATCGCATAGAAAGAATCCAAGAACATTTTACTGCCCACTAGAGCCTTTGTCCATAAGAAGTGAGTGTTTTGTTCCAGCAATGATAAAGACCTCCTGTATAGCTCTTGTCTAGGACTGCGCTTTGAACTTTAAAATTAACCGGTACCGGTAAACAGGAAACACCAGATTACAGTTTAGCTCGCATTAAATTGTCCTCTTGGCTTTTTGTGTTGCTGTTTTTATGTTTTAGGCAGGGACAAATAAAATGTTGCATCAAAGCTGAGGCCACAAATTGTTTATTTATTGGGGGTATTTTGCACTTTTCATTGCAAGCTGCTGCAACTGAAAGAAACGGGTTGGCACGAAAAGGGGAGGAGGAGTGAGAGCTATAATGGAAGAAATGTTACCCAATAATTAAAATTCAGTGGTACTGTAAATCCTAATGGAAACAACAATGTGTCTTTGTGTACAATTAACTCTGGGCTCCAGTTCATGATAAAAATTCTAGCTTGTAAAAAGCCTTGACCTCAATACCGAGAGCTCAACAGAGGTTCACAGATCTGGCTTAAAAAAAAAAAAAAACTTTCACAGAGGGGGAATAAATAATAGCTGGACTTGGTCCCCTAAATATGCTCCAATTATTCAGGGTGGTTGAAGATAAGATACAGGAGAAGTACCAAGGGGAAAATAGTCCCATAGCTCACAAAAAAGTACAAAGTGCTGCTTGATGTCTAGAGTGAAAATTCACCCTCCCCCCCTTGTTATCCCAATCTTATATTCTGCAGGGCACCCTGTGTGGTAAAGTCCTAGAAAATCTTTATTGTTATTAGTTTAATACTTTTTTAAATGTTAACAAAGCAGACAAAACGAGTTGTTCATTATAGTGAGTGACTGACAGGGAAACATGAAGGACTATTCATTAAATAATTACTACTTTTAGGCAGAAAAAGTTACTGTGCTTAAAAGGGGAAAAACAGTGCAAAATCAAATTGTCTATTCTTTTTTTTTGGTGGGTGTGTGTGGAGGGAGTAATGTCTCACGGAAAAGACAGTTCTACAAATGTCAATCAGTTTGACAAGCAATTATCAGCCTCGAGGAAAGGACGTAGACTGTGGGTAGAGCCCCTCAGAGCAGAGTAGCTCAGGCACTGTGCCACATAATGGGGGGCAGAGAGGGACTTGTCCAGAAGAGCAGATCTACAGTTTATCTGCAAGCCTGTGGAAACAGAATCAAACTTCATAACCCTTCCTAATCTACTATAGTTACTTTTGTAGAGGATATTATTTTTGTTTCCCACCGCTTCTAAAAATGGAAGGACAGCACAGAGCTTTATGCATGGAAAATTAATTCAAAAAGGTGTTTTGGAAATTTTTGTCAGAACTCAGACAGACTAGATTCATACTTGGGCTTGGGGCGTTTCTCTGCAGCAGTGAATCCAGCAGCTGTAGCAGATGCTTCCTCCAAAGAAGGTGAGAAACAGGATTGTCAAAACCACTGAAGTGTCTGAAGCCCTCAGATCCAAATGCAATCATGGAATCATAGAATCATTTAGCTTGGAAAAGACCTCGAGGATTATTGACTCCAACTGTCAACCCAGCACTGCCAAGCCCACCGCTAAAACATGGTCCCAAGTGCCACATCTGTTTTTTGAACACTTGTTTCCTCCTGAATCCCCTTGATTGTCCCCACATAGGCACCTACAGTTTTTTTGCCATTATTAAAATAGCGTGAGAATTAATTTTTAACACCTGGGGGATAAAATATCAGAAATGCCTCCTTCACATGCTTACACTGGAAAATACAGAAAGGTTCTCCTCTCGCCTGGCACCTTTCATCAGTAACAAAGTCCTCAAAAAAGGGAGCTGTGAGTTGCTTCTGAGAGTAACTTACAGCCCCTTTCAACCAGAGCTGTGGGTGCTCAGATGTTTGATTGCAAGGCTATTTAGGAGATGCTTAAAATACAGATAAAGCAGAGAGATGTGATCTCTATGCTTGTGGAAAGCTATAAAAAGAAACAATTCTGCACTTCAACCACTATCTTTTGATCCTTAACCAGAGGTAGGTTTGGGAAGGAGCTTGCTTGTGTACACTGCAGCGTGCTAGCTCTTGGCATCAGGTCGGTTACAGAAGGAACGGAGCAGAAGTAGCTGTTTGTGGTAGAAAGGAAAGAAAGCTTAAAATGAGTGCAAGTGTGGGAAAATAGCACTTTCATGCAAATAATCTTTACAGTGAAAAACTCCATCTGCTCTGGCCCTGTGTATTTGAACTTATTTTATGTTGTGCTGGAGCATGCAGATTCCCTGGGAAATTGCTTAAAAACAGAAGTCCCAGGCTTTTGTGTGTCTATACAAATCCTTGGCATGTCACTTAACTCCATTCTCACCTCAGTCATGAAACACCACTGCAGTTGGTGGGATTCCTCAGGAGAATCATTTCCAAGGAGAAATGGCATTGGCATTTGGTCCATTTTAGGCAGAACGGGAACATGTGCACTCACGTCCCAGACGGCTGAGCATGCTGAGAGCTGGTGACAACAGTGACAACCAATGCCATAAGTCTTGCTGATCCCAGTGGGGCAACAGCAAGTCCTTAATCCCCGTGTTGTTTCCAAGCTTCCTGTTTTGAAATTGCCATAATTAAATTCTAAAGACTGAGAAAGCACCAAACGAGTTGCCAAGTTTATGTCAAGCTTTATCAGCTGATCTCATCATAATCCGGTAAATAGCATATCATGAACATCAAATCTAATTAAATCCTCTTGAGATACGGGTTAAAAAACAGACACAAACAAGATTCAAACATTTAAAACCTGCTGCTGTACAATCAGAATTAATCCACAGGGAGAAGTGAATTTCCTTGAAATCTGGACAAATAAGACCTCTATGTTTTCCTTTCCCCAGTGGCTCACGGTCTCTCTGGCACACACAGTCAGAAGGAAAATGCAGTTACTGGGCTTTTATATTCACTAGAGATTGCATGAAATGCACCACTAAAGTCTGACTTCTAAAGTAGAGTACAGGATGGGGCAGAGGAGACATATTTCATTTATGTGTATACTTATCTCCAGTATTCTCAGCAGTACTTTTGATGCTGCCCATATGTAAGAGAATGCTGTCTTGCCATAGGAAGCACAATGAAAAAATCTCTACTGTGGACTCAAAAAGGCAGCAGTGACATTGTTGTTCTTAAGTCAGTCTCTTGATCATTACATTATCTGCCAGGCACCTTTCGAAACACCTCTAATGCTCCATAGGTGTCTGTGTGTGTGCACAAGCCCTTAGGGCTACACCTATGCTGCTAGTAAATTAAACGGTGGCAGGTAATATTCCCAGGCACTGGAATTTGATAGTATACATTGTTAAATTCCTAGAACCTGCCCTGGCACATTTTTGACCTGAATCAATTAGCGTTCTCCCACACATGTCCCAGGAATTCAGGAGTTAGCACAGCCAGAGACCATTCCCAAGAGATGCCGTGACTTCAGTCGTCGTGCGTGGTGACAAGAGGAGCTTGATATTATGGACACGGCTCATTCCAGGTCAGTGGGCCTCATTGCCAGAGAACAGCCCTAACGACACCTGATTTCCTAATCACAGCTGTTGCCACTGTGCACGTCTTAGCCTACGTCTGCTCTGTACTTAATTTGGGTACGTCATAAGAGTGCTCTACCCTGAGCAGATCACATCAGAGCTGTATGAAAGGGCAGCTCAGGACTTTATCTGCTGGTCACTTTACGAACCACAGCTTTCCTACACACAGGCAGGAGCTGCTCTCAAATCCAGCCTTTCCAATAAGTTCCATTAGGTTACAGCAGAGTGGAACATGGTAAATGGACTTCTTTGTTCCCACCCTTCTTTCTTGTTGTGAACTAGCACATCCCTGGTCTCTCTGATAATCAGCAAGAAGTTGATGTTTGCACCTCTTGCAGCCCTTTAAAGAACTCATTCAGAAGAGCATGAATTCATAACAAGCAGTATAATTTAACTCTAGGAAAAAAAAACCACTATCTTTTCACCTCCAGGATCTAAACTAAAAATCAAAGCTCAGGGCAGTCTCAAGTGAAGAGAACAGCCCCTCTGGTGTGGATTCACCCCACCCAGGTTTATGTATCTGAAATAAAACCTCACATTCTCAAGGCTTCTTTACAGCCAAAGGAACATGGCACCAGAAGGTGTTCGGTTCATCGCAGACGTAATTTGTGACTCCACTAATACAAGGAGCATAGGCCAGCAATAATCATCATTTCAGCATTTCAAATTAATGTCTTTTACCTGCAAACCTGCAGTGCTTCTTGATCTGTCCACTTTTGACATTGCCTTTCAATAGCCTTTTACAAACCTCACCAATATTTTTCTGTATTTTCACAGAAAATTAACCAGCTGTGTGCCTGTCAGCAATTGCAAAAACTACTTTCAGAGTTTCAGACCTGATTCAAAATGAAGTTTGTTACCATGATAAAAACACCTAAGGTTCATAACAGTAAGGTCACCCTGACTAAGAAAGTGAAGCAGACCCCTTGCAGAGCAACTGTCCATCATAAATGGTTCATTCCCATATCTGTAATTTCCCCTAAAGCAATGTTGATTGGCCCTACTGCTTACTAACTTCACAGCTATCACCAGAGTGGATGCTGGACTAAGGAATTCTTCTCCTGTACAGGCTTTAATACCACGATTCTGTATGTTGTGGCCATTCAAAAATGCATAGCAAAGATGGGTATGGATGGATGGATGGATGTGGAAGCAAGGGCACAAGAATAGCCACTTAAATTTGCACCCCCACCAAGCAGCAGCTGCAAGGGACCTGCTGCTTCCAGCCATATGGAGGAATGTATCCCAGACACTTGTACTGCAGCACTACAGCCCACTTAAATATCATTGTGATATGGATTTAAATCAAGCAAACTGCAGTTTGTACCTGTGGCATTTAAAATGTGCTTAAAACAGGATTTTTCTTCCCTGCTGGCTGACTCCATTCCTGAAAATAAATTTATTTGTGTTGCAGAATCTGAATTTACCTGTCTTTGGAAATGCTTTAGTACAGGACGTTGTGCAAAAGTGGCAATTTGTGATACTTAGGCATTTTGTAATACTGTGACTTTCCTGGTCTTGTTCTTCCTCCCTCTCCACATGCCACTCACGCTGCCAGTCACTCCTACAGCACAGTCTGTGTTTTGGCAGGCTGTGTCCTCAAAGACCACCCATCATTCCCAGTGTCTCCATTAGGATAGTGCACCTTTAGTTCACCCCCTTTTCCATGAGGTCTGCAGTCCAACAGGCAAAGGCAGCTTCAAAAGGAGACCTTGCCAAGCTTATTTACAGAGAGCTAATGACAGAGAAACAATGGCGACGAGGAAGGGAAAAAAATCAATTCACCCGGTCATTTGGCAAGGAAGGAATACACATTTCCCTTCTTTCCAAGGTTTTGCTTTGGGTCCAGAGGGAAAGGTCTGCTGTGTTCAGTGGAAATAAAACTACTTATGTAGCTGAGTATCAGAAAAGCCAGTGACCTGTGATGTCTTTAAAGCAAGATAATATTTAACAGCTTTAAAAGGAAAGAAACTTTAATCTTTGAAGACCAGAGATAGCAAACTATATTATCTGTCAGTGCTATTATTAATAGTGAAAAATAACAGTAACACCTTGACAAATTCCATGCACAGCAGATGATCAGCGTTAGCTGGCCATTTTTCGCTAACTGGGTGTTACAACTTTTGGCCTGAGCCTACGTGTCAGTCAGCACGAAGTTGCTTATCAGGTGTGCATCCATTCCTTCACCTCGCCATCATTTTAGCATCAAGACAAAGGCACAGGATGAAAACTGTACCTTGATACTTCTTAATTTGTTGCAGCTTTGATGCTGGAAGAGTTGTTGTGTCTTCAAGATTCTTTTTCTCAAAAACACTGTTCTTCCTTCCTGCCGGTGATGCCTTTGTGCGTGGATGTACGTTTGGTACCTAAGGGGCACGTTCCAAGTGCATCAACATCTTTTTGAATCTTGTTTGTACAGCCAGTTGTTGGTGATAAAATCTTTCTGTACAATGTACAGGATCTTTTACTTCTTTGGAAGTGATTACATTTCTGCCTAACTCTTTGGTGGGTCTCCATATTTTTAAAACAGCAATCAATGCTGAAGTTACACCCAAACAGTGAATTTTCTCTTTGGGCTTTGGAGGTGATGCCCTTTCTCAGATGCATTTGTTGAAACTCGAGACTTTCCAACTTTTCCAGAAAGGATCAATTGACTGCAGCTACTTTGCTCTGTGAACACAAACTCAAAGTGGCACCTGAGGCAGTGTTTGCTTCCCTTTCACTTCCCTTACCTGTGGAAGCACCCTTGGGGCTGGCTGTGGGTGATCCTACTGACACTGGGAGTGATCCTGGGTGTATCCTCAGCCTGCTTATCCCTGGTGCTCCATGCTCTGCCTTGCAGCCCCTCATATGACCCATGTAGGACAGACACAATGGCCTTGGGCCCCTTTTGCAAGAGACCAGATGGGACTTGCCAGCTCACACAGCCTTGGTTGAGTTCCGGCTGCCTTTAAAGAAGAAGATACCAACATGAGGTGCTTGGCTTCAGGCTGTCCTTGTGGTAGTCTTATCTTAGCTAGATGTAGATAAAGCCTTTGGCCCAAGGTGGAGCAGCATTTGCTTCCCTTGGATACCCTGGGGAGAGTCACAGGAGCCAGAGAGAAACATGCTGGAGAAGAACACAGCTGCTCACCCCTCATGCCCATTTAGAAGTGAAGTACCTGTGATGTACTTGTTAGAGTCACCTCCCAGGTGACTAAGCAAAGTCATAACTTAGAGATCTAGGTACTGCAGTCCCAGAGAGACCTAACTTCAGCTTCACAAGGTGCAGTTCTAAAGACTCAATATAAAACTTTTTAAATGGAATTGTAGAAGACTGCTGACTGATACGCAGATAAAAAAATGGGTTTGAATGACTGGTTTGGGATACATTAAGGTTGATTGCCAGAAGCTGTCGTATCTTGTTAGCTGACATCTCATGGCTGCTTCTCTGCTGTGGACCTCAACCAGTGGGAGCTTCACACAGGTTGCAAGGACCTACCACTGACAGCCCTGTTCTAAGAACAGATTCCATTTGAGCTAAAGACTCAGGCACAACTCCAAGGCATGACCCAGGGTTCATCCTGGGCGAGCATAGCAGTAGATGGCAGCAGTGCACATCACCCCTAATGCTCATGGAACCAAGGTGGTCCTGCTTGACAATGGCCATTTCCCAAGGAACAAGACCAATCAAGGTGCAAGATCAACCATAATCATCCTCCAGAGGCTCCAAAACTGCTCTGCCATTTGATGCAATTATTTTTTTCCACACAGACCTCACATTGCCCAAAACTGAAGGCAAGACCTCATTCCCCAGTGCTGAGCATCTCTGGCAATGACTGAGCTTTTGGGTGTACATCAGCAATCACAAGAGTGGATAAAACCTCCGTAACTGAATGTTCCCACCATGCTCACATGATGCTGAGCACTCCTGGATGCAGGGACTCATTTTGGACTCTGCCCGGAGAGCTGAGCTTTTGTGAGGTAAATTAAAAGGCAGCAGCCAGGGAACTACCAAGGGCCACCGATGTAAATGCAAGCACAGCTCCAGGGTGAAAAACAAACTACAGGGAAATGAAAAGCAAAGCTGATGAGCCATCCAGTATTAGCACTTGTGGTTCACTTTCCCCTCCCAAGAAGATTTAAGGCCTCAGTGACAGCTGTCAATCTCACCTCCCCTGCAAGAGGGGGTTGGCTTAAGTGGTGTGTCAAGAGGGGATGGCAAGATGGATTTCCTTTTGTTTTTTTAAGGAATTAAAGAAGATCCTGTGTCTTTAACCTTCAGGATAACCTTGTTTCAGTCTGGTTCTCATTGCTGGACTGCTCCTTGATGAGCTTTTTATGCCTGATTAATTAGTACACTGAAGGGAAGTGGGGGCTGCTCTGTTTAGCAGCTTGTGCCTCCTTCTGACTAATCCACCACCCAGCTCTACAGCTCCAGAGGGTCTGCAGTTGCCTCTTTCATGCCTCCGGTGTGGGGTTTCAGTGCTTCTTTCTACTTTTTGATTGTATGCTTCCTATTGATTTAGCCATATTTATTGAGGGCTAGCTGGAGACCAGTTTAATTTGAGTTTGTAGGCTTTATTTCTCCACTACCACGAAACTTTTCAAAGAAAAAGAAAATGCAGATGCAGGAGAGAATGGTTCAGATTTATGGAGCATTATCTTCCAAAGAGTCACTTTTACAGTGTTATTGATGACAAGAAATCATAATGTTTTAGGAAGATAACTTTGCATATGCCATTATTGCCAGTGTGTGTGCAATCAAGAGAAAAGCACTTTTGTGGTCCTTTAAGTTTTAGAAATATGAACCCATAATAATACAACTTATGCTAAATTATTTTGTGTCCCAGTTTTCCCGGGGGGGGCAGGAGGGAAATACTGACCCTCTTGGTAAATCACTTTCAGCTCCGACAATAAAAAGTATTGGATAAAAGCTAAGCAGTATTACCAGAGATAAAAATGAAGGCAGTTTTCTGCTCAAATACTTTTTTGGCTAAAACTGGAAAAAGTAAAACTACAAAGCAGATGCGAATGTACAAAAAAGGTCTTTGGCTGCTGGAGTCAGGGCAGGTGGTGGCTCAGTCACTTTGTCACTTTCTAGGAGTTATGGGGCAGTCAGGTCCAATTCATGGGGAAGAAATGGTGTGTGAGTGCCCTTGAGACACCTTGTGCAGCCTGCACACCCCTGTGGCACCAGCCATGCCCTCGGTCCTGCTCTCTCCCCTCTCCTCTCTGCGGGTCAGGTGAGGGCTTTGCACTGGGGCAAACGGGAGTTAATGACTTAATGTAGACATGCCCGGGTGAGGCTCTCCGGGCTCGCCAAGGGGGCAGGCAAGGTGAGCAGCCATCCCTCCCCATCACTCCCGGTGAGTCAAGGAGCTTAACGTTTGCCTGAGGCTGTGCGTGATATCCACGGACCAGGTGCTGACAGGAGGGGAACAAATCTGTGTTTGGGGAGGAAAAAGGAAAAGCTTCTTTCTGGGACTGTAAACCCACAGTTACAGCAAGGCCCCTCCAGGCTGTCGGTAGCTGGTGTGGGTGTTGCCCAACCTCTTTTCGGGCTGCTTCTGAGCTTTGGTGATGCTGCTGTGTCCTCAGCAGGAGAACTCCACAGGAGCTGAGAAGTGGCACTTCTGTATTCCAGGGAAAAGCCTACTTCATGGCACCATCCTCAGTGCTCATGTGCTTTCCTGGGTACATGATGTATTAAATTCAGAACTCACAGAGTAACTAAACTCTCAGAAAGCCAAATTCTCCTTCTTGCTGTAATTCCAGGCTTGGAGCTGTGGAAAATGGTCTGGAAGGGACTTGGAGAGGCATATAGTTCCCCTCAGTTCCCAAGGCAGGATCAGGTCTTCTTATGGGGATCCTTTTTTGTTTAACCTGTTCTCAAAACCATCTGGGAATAAAAATCCACGCCCTCCCTGGGTGATCTCTTCTGGTGCTCACCTGGGCTTTGACTCACAGAATGGTGAATTCCCCCAGTGTGATGCAAGGAGAGGTTATGTAGAAAATATTCCTTTTATGGGAGGCATGGTAAAAAAAATTGGAGATAATACATGAGTATCTCACCTGTCTGGTATTCAGACATTCAATGACCCTGGGTAACCCAGACCAGGCACTTTAGCTGTAAATAACTTCACAAAGTAACAAGAAATCTACCTCTCTGTTTTTGAAAACTCTGCCAAAGCCTGCTTTGGTAGGTCACATTTCAAAATAGCGTCCTACAGGTTCAGTGACACATGTAGCCCTATCTCACCAGAGAGAAGTTCAATGCTCGGCCAACCCAGCTGGGGAAGCTTTAGTTCAGCTTTAACTTTGTTAGGGGAAAACTGAACAGCTCATTTTGAGTATCTTTCACCTCCAAAATACATGACTAAACCTGCATTTTTTCCCCTGGTAAAATTCTGTTCCTTCTGGAGAAGCTGAACTGGGCAGACCCCTGGAAACTTTCTGCTGCACTGGAGGGCAGGAGGGTGCTGAACTTTCCCAGGCTCTGCTGAAATATGGGGAGTGTTGTGGAAGCAGAGGAGCACCAGGAAACAAGATGCATGTGGTTTTCCATCCTCTTACCTTGGGTTACTCTGAGGCGTGGCCCAGTGAAGAGTGACATGAACTGGGGTGCAAGGAGCGCTTCCTCTGTCAGGAATTCCTCTGTTGCCAGCAGATAATAACTGTCCCACCAAAATATCAGTCCTGAGCCACTGCCTGTTGCTGAGGGAATATAAATGCCATTGCACAGGGCATGGGTGAGATGCTGCAGCACAGCCTGTGTTTCTGCCATGAGGAGTGCGACAGCACAGAGCCTGGGAACATCTGGGAGCCTCCTCCACATGGACAGACCTAGAGGGCTTGGTTCTGGCCTTGCCCAGCAAAACTCAGGGTTCAAGGAGGCACAAAAATCCATTAATGGGACAGTGTAGCATATGTAAGCTGAAAAATAACCACTACACACACTGCAGAGGAATGAAGTGGTCATGGAGGATGTTGGGCTAAAAATTGCAGCAGTGTCTCCTTAAAGAACAGCAGCAAGGCTGGTGCCTGTGGAGTGCTCCAGGAGCACCATCAGGCCCTGCTGGCAATGGCAAGAAACTTCCTTTTGCAATATATTTACTCAGGGAACTCTAGAGCTCTATCACTGGACAGAAGAACATGCACAGAGTGGAACAGATCCCTCCTCACCTTTCAGAACGGGGTCAAACACCAAGGTTAGCTCCCGGGGGCTGCACAGGTCACTGCCAGTCAGCACCTCCCAGTTCCCATTCCTGAGGAAGTGAAACGCTTTGGTGGGCTCCGGGACTCCCGATTCCCCTTTGCACAGAACTCGAAGAACTTTCCTGTCCCCTTCACGTGGGCACTTTCCTCTGCCACAGAGTGACCGTCCACCTCCTGGCCGCTGCCCCGGCCACCCACCACGGCCTCGGGTCTGGCTGCAGCAGCAAGCGGGGAAGGAATAGCAACCCAAGCAAATTTTTGTCCCCGGGGTCCTGCATTTATGTGGCATCTTGGCAGGATGCAGAGAGTGGCTTCTGAGGAGCTGATGTCTTAAAGCTCAGCACTGAGGACAGAAATATAAAAACTTACAAGAAAAATTACATGCAATATAGCTTAGAGCAGCAAAACTACCCGTTGTGCAGCCTGGTTAAGCGCAGCACAAACACATACATGTGTGCAGGCAAGGAGGGAAATTGCGTTTGAATTAAACTGAATTTCCCCTTGACTCCCAGCAGCCAAACTGAAAAATAAATTATTCACCAAGGCTTATTCCCGAAGAAGCCCTGCAGGACTGCAGGCCCAGGCCACTGCCCAGGTGTGTACTATCTAGAGCTCAATTTGATGGCACTTTGCCATCGAGAGGAAACAAATTAATTTTCCTCTTCTGAAACTGGGAGACACTTGCATTAGGCCATGCATAAAATAAAAATAAGGGGGTCCTGAAAGAAATTACTGAGAGCAATAAGTATCCCAAGCCATTACCTGCTGAGAGCTAAAGGAAACAGAGGCTGAGATGAGAAGAAAATGCAATTTTATTCCCCTTTAAACTGAAAGTCTTATTAAAACCATTCCTTTGAGGCTGAGAATTGCTCTCTGTAAGTCAGGGCTGTTTTCTGGGTGTTGAGGGGAGAGGACAGCAAACACCTCACAATGGGTGCCCTCCTGAGGTGACAGCATCACCTCTGAAATGTGCAGGAGGAACAGCCCAAAGAGATTACCTGGACGTGAACAGAGCAAAAGAAGCTCGCAGGACCTGCTGTGGGCAGTTTTCCCATGGTGGAAGCTGTTCAGATGTGCGTGAGAACCCTCCTGCTGCAGGTCAGAACATCCAGAGATGATTAAAACACTCGGCTTGAAAGTTTGGGGATCAAATTAGTGATCAGCTGTGAAAAGTACGCAGATTTTCGTAAAGAAGATGCTGCTGTTCTAATTTAAAAAAAAAAAAAAAAATTCCCAGCGAGTGAGACAAGAGGAGCAATTCCCCTCCCGCCTTGTAGCTAAACACAAGGTAATGTTTTGTTTCTGACTAAAACTAAACCATTACGGGAAAAATGTCGCTTATCAGGAAGTTTGCTGTAGGTTTTGACAGTCCAGCAGTGATTTCTCCAGGGATAACCTGCTCCCTCGTCCTTCGCTGGCGGCGGCAGATGCAGGCAGCCGCCCTGCCCTCTCCCCTGTCTGCCTTGCGGCTCGGGTTAGAGTCACAAAGGGTAAAAAATAGCCTAAGAAATGCGTGCAGGTCTTATCCTGCCTCTTCTTTTCCCTGTCAGGGTTATCGGCCCCACGCTTTTGTCATCACCAGTAAAAAGGAGCAGATCCTGACCCCATCAGAGCCCTGGTGCCAGTGCCAGGGCAGCTGTGGGGAGCCCCGTGTCACACTGGTGCCACACTCCTCTAGGAGACAGAGGGATAACGGGGTTGCAGCAGGAATGGTTTGCTCAGGGAGCAGCATCCCTGTAAGACCTGCCATAGTTTAATAGACATATTTGGTAGCAGTTTTAATTTGGGAACATGTCTGCAAAAACGGGAGAGGAATAAAGGATGTTTGTTCCATTTTGCTACATATCTCTTTCCAAGAGAATATTTTTGATCAGCTTTCCAATTTTAATGCCCTATTAATGGTGAGGCAAGATCTGACAAAACTGTAATAATACTTTTCTCATTTACGGTCTTAAAGCACTCAAATAATTTCTACCATAAGTCAATGAAATTAAATTAAATATACAGAGAGAAAGTGTGGGTCAAGTTCTCTGGAGTTTGGGTCATCGCTAATAACGTAGCCAGATTAAAAAACCTTAAAGTTCATATAAAGTGAAGGGACAGGCAGAGCTTTACCAGAGTTAGGAAACTGCCGAGTGCTGAAGGAAGGGAACAAAGTGAAAACCAGACAGTGAATCATCATCACTCGTGTGTGCAAAACCTGACTGGGAATTCAGGCAGGGCCTCTTGTTTTGCTTCGCCCATCCCTTTTATTCTTTTTGTAGGTTATTAATACTTGTGCTAAGCAGCTGTTTGAGGTGTCCCAGAAGGGAACTTCCCTCCAAGACTACCTACAGCATTTTTCTTTCCCTATAACCTCCCCCAGTGTCCCTCCACTCAATCCTCACTGCAGCAGTGCAGGACAAGGAGGTGTTTGGCTGAGCAGGGCTTGCTGAGGTCACTTTAAGTCTTTGCTGACCTGACAGGCTCTGATTGACATCCTTGCTCTAGCTTGACATTAAGACACAATTTTAAAGATGGAACTGGATATTTAAGGGTACATTTAAAAAATGTAGAAGGGGAGAAAATGGGGAGGAAGATTAAACCAGGTAATTTCTTCTAAGCAATGTATTGTGCTTCTAGATCTTTTAAAAAGGAGGGACAGCATTGGCTGGCAGGCAGAAAGGAAAGTAGAAGACTTGAGGGTAACCTGTCTAAGAAAGGTATGATTTTTCAACCTTTTTATTTTGGCAGACCAGGCTACAAATTGCAAGCAGCATTTCTGTTCCTTTGATTGCATTTGCAATGGGTTTGCCCAGAAGTAGCAGGCTGGCTGGGAGTTAAATCCCAGTAAACCAGAAACTACCAAGGCAAGGGAGATAAGAACCCACTGCACTCCAGGACAGGTCAGAGTGGGGTTTGGGGTGATGGTGAGCGCTCAGGACGGATTCTGAGCTGCAGCTGCACAGACAGCCCCAGAAAACCATCTCAGCACGTCACCCCCTGCCTCAGCTCAGCACCTGGACCTGCCTGGCAGGCTGGGGGGGCCCTCACCTGCAGAGCATCTGCCAGCACAGCCCAGGGATGGGGTAAAGAGTAGTCACAGCGGCAGCAGCAGAACCTGGAGGGGTAGAAAATGCCCATTATCTCCCAGTCTGCCTTTAGCACAGCCCACTTAAACACCTGTAATTTTCTGAAGACATAGACAGGTTACTGCACTCTTCAAGACTACTGCTTCTGGCAAAAACAAAACAAACCAAAGAAAAAAACCCAAACCCAACTTTACTTTAAATTTAACCCTCTCTGGCAGGCATCATATTTTTAGAAGCACTTACCCCCACGTTAATACTTCCTGGACATGCTCAAACACTGTCTGATGTTGCATTGAGGCAAATTAGTGAAGATGAAGGCTCATAAATCCTGAGGAACTACAAAACTAATTAAATGCCTGTGTGATGTACTTGTGTGCAGAGCAATGGTTTGCAGCTCTGTATTTTCCAGATACCCCAAACGAGCTGTGCTTGCTGCAGGGGCCAAGGAATGGGTCTTGCTTTCCCAGGTCCTGCCACGTCTGGGGCTCTGGGGAGCCTGGCACAGGCAGATGCAGGAGGCACCATGTCATGATGCCATCACCTTGTTTCCTGCTCAGTACAGCTGTGTTTGTTGGGATCACCAGCAGGCCAGGGCTCTGCCATGCCCCATCCTCCTTGGTCTCAGCAAATCCTCTGCCCATCCACGAGTGCTCCACCGACAGGATGCAGATGGCCCAGAGCTCACTCCCTGCTCCTGTGCCCTTCCTGGTGGAGAAATGGCACCATGAGGGATGTGTCCCGGGATGTTGGATGTGAGGGCAAAGCTGCCTTTTTCCTCCTTTGGCTCTTCCAGTCACAACAGACAAGGATCTCGTAGTCCCAGCACCGTGTTCATAAACAGGCTCTGAGTCCTGGACACGTCGTGACCCCAGGCTGCTTGGAAGAAGAAAAATGGAAATAACAGAAGAAAAGCTGCTCTTGACTCCTCACACGGTGACTGGTACCAGAAATCAGCATCAATTAGTGAGGGGTTCTTCTCTCATGAGCAGTTCAGAAGTGCTCACCAGGCACACCTGATCCCACAGGTATTTGTTCCATGGCTCCTGATTCTTTACAACATTGCATCACCAAATAAAATGCTGCACCTAAGCACACAGGTGAGCCTCTCCACACTGGCATGGGGATGTGCTTGCAGGTGGAGTCAGTTGGGGATGGCTCTGCTGGACGCACTGGGCTCTAGCAAGCCAGCTGAGAATTCTGATTATTCGGAGTAGTTTGCACAGTTATTCTCAGTAATGAGTCAAACAATTAAAGCAAAAACCCTGTACGATTTTTTCCTAATGAAAAAGTTCCCAGTTTAGGGTTTTAAGCCCCTGGCTAGGAACCTTCTTTTTTTGTGTTCGGGGCTGGGTACAACAGAGCCTCCACTGACCTCAGCTGAAGGTGTCTTCTGCAGAACATCTTCAATTTGGGCTCCACTTTTGACAGTTCTTAGGCTTAATATGTGTCTGTTGCTGTAAAAATTACTTTTCTCTCTCTGGGAGAATGCAACGAGTTTGAAGAAAATACCCAGAAAAATAAACTTCCTTTTTCCCTTAAAACTTCAGTCTGAAATATTGTTTTGGAATGGAGAAGCCAGAATGGAAAGGAAGTCCCACACTGAAACCACCAAAATCCTATAGGATTTAAGGGAGTGGGATTATTTGAGTCGTTCTTGTGGGTGTATGTTTTCCCTGTGCTCCCCTAAGAGCTGACTCCCAGCATGTGCCAGCTCAGGGTGGGGAGCAGAGGGGGAGATGTGACTGACTGTGCCTCCACAATGCACCTCATTGTCTTTTCTTCTCTTACAGCTGTTTTTGTGAGTGTGGGTTTTGAGGGACTCTGCGTGTGGGTTTTGTGTGCGAGGAGATTGCAGGGATTTAAAGGGCTGCGTTTGGGGAAAAGCTAAACTCAGCCTCCACGTTTGCATGCTTTGGATTACACACCGAGGTCTTGCCCACTCACTTTGTGTTGGCTACAGTTTTGCTCAGGCAAAAACTCACATGGGAGCGTTCAGACTGTCCACATGTGCAAATTGGAGGATTAGCTACCTAACAATTGGTCCAAAAACACAGAATTGGTGATTTACAGGCTCAGCCAAAATAACAGGTCACATTCTCTGATGGAGGAACTTGGCATTGCATTACTGAAATCGGAGGAGCTTTGCAGATTTACACCAGCTGAGGATTTGGGCATAGGTGTTTCCTGAGTGAGAAAAATCCAAAGGGAAAGAACTACTCCATTCAGTTTATTTTTACAGAGCAGAGTCTACAGAAAGTGGTCACTTTGCCAAAGAAGCCGGAATCACCTCACGGCTGTTGGTCCGTGAGCAATAACGCCTTAAGGGGATTCACAAATTTGTGCTGTGACAAAATTCTACCATTCCTGCCAAGAAACAGGAACCGCTTCAGTTTAATGTCCTTTTTTCTTTTCCTAAACAGAGGTATAAATGGCATTTTTGTACTTGGAAACTTCAGGCCCACACTTTCACCCTGCTAACGGAGACTGCATTCTCAGTTGCAGTAAAGGACCACGTCCCTCATAATTGCGCATGAAGCCACACGTGCACGAGCTTTCCCTGACACCGTGCTGTCACTGCCACAAGAAATGTGCTTCCCGTGCACTTTGCTTGCTTTATTTTCTTTCTTTCTTAGCTCAACACACAATGTTGAAAGCGTCGGGCAGCCTCTGGGGCTGCCTCATTTATCCAGGGTTTCTCCCCTTCCCTCATGATTCCCACCTTGCTTCAATGACTTGTAGCTGTGGGGTGGGTTGTTGGGGTGGAAATGGTTTTGCAGAACCCACAATCACTGCAGTTTGAGACCTACACTTTAAATGTGCCTATAATGTGTCTGTTACTCACTGCTTTGTTTCACTGGCTGTGTCATATGCCATTTTCCCTTAACGAGGAGCTGTTACAAGGCAAGTTTATTCACCCTTGCTTCGTGTTGGAAGATCAAACCACGTGGGGTGACAAGATTACAAACGCTTTGCTGGAGGGCTGAAAACACTCTGGAATGGGATGAGAGATTTAACATGTTCACAGAGCCACAACTTGCCAGTGAGAGGAAGGTGGTATCATTCCAGAGAGCGGAGGAAACCATAACTGGGCAAGGATGAGATGTGTAAGTTACAGGAAATATTAAAATTCAACAAAATCTGCTCTGACACCCAAGCCTCAAATAGCGCTTCTGGGATGGATTAATTATTCAGGCAGAAATCCGCACCCACCCAAGCTTGCTACCTGCAAATCTGCCAAACCCAGCCCAGCACTGCTCCTTCAGATGTACATCCACCCTTAAAGCATTTGTATTAAAATCGTACAGCTCTTTGGAGACACTACTACAGGGGATTGCAACGTGAACGCCACTGCAAGCAAATCTCTGGTTTGGCAGGAGGTCGTGAGTAGAGCCGTGTGCTGGGGGCTCCTGAGAATGTGGACAGCAGAACCGGCTGCATGGGAAAAGAGGCAGCCCTGAAGAGCCCAGAGCAAAGGGAGCAGAAAAAAGAAATTCAGCTTCATGAAAAAGCAAACAGGCTGTCCTTGGAGAAGGCTACAAGGAGAAACATGAATTTGCACTCAGTTGCTCAGGATGTTACAACCCCAGCTCCTCTTGAGATTCCCTGTCTGAAAATCCTAGAGAGCAGTATCCAATAAAGAACATTACCAAAAAACCCCAGCTTTCCTCTATTTGTGTGTCTCACTTCAGACACACACAGTTTTTTATTTGTAAGGTTAATCTGTTTCCTTTTTTTGGGGTTGAGATGAGGTTTTCTTCAAGGTCCAAGTAGGTACCATGTGCAGTCCTTTGCCTTCTGCTGCGTGGGCAGCTGCCACCTTCCTAGGAAGGCCTGTTTTAGTAATTTAACCTAAAAACTGTTGGCTATTCAAGAGCTATTAATGAGGACTCTCGCTTTTTCTGGTCCCTTCCTGTGGCATATTGATGGCTCTTACTGAAGATCTCAGTACAGGGTATTGAGAAGTTGCTGAGCATAACTAAGACTGGAGATAGTGGTGGAGTAAAAATGTGCATCTGCCTGATGCTTTCTCATCTTGCCATAATACACAAATTTGGATTCAGGATCCCCAGAGTCTGAGGCCCAGTTTTTTTAGTTCCAGCCTTAATCTGGTCTCAGATGAGCAGGCTGGGTTGCCCCAAATGGTCCCACAGCGATTTGCGGTAGGAACGGGATCGGTTGTTTCCTTACAAGAACCATGACAACCTGGAAAGGGGAACTCACAGCATCTGCACACAGAGGAGATTTCAACATCACACATAGCCCAAGCCTGGTGAGTAATGAAAGCCAGGGGGGCAGAAGGTCACAGGCTTGTGCAAAAGAGGTGAGAGACACTAAAGAAGGTGGAAGGGGGTTTCCAAGTAATGAAAGGTTCAGAAGAGCTGAGATGACAGCGAGCAAAGATGACAAGGAGGGTGTGGGAGACTTCAGGATGATTTTACCTCAAACAGCAGGATAAAAACATGAGAGGAAATATACGAGGAAACATTACACAAGCTCCAGGGGAAAATAAACCAGAGATCCCTATAAGAGATTTAACTCACGTGTCCCTAACACGCTTACCCACATCTCTGCACTTTGGGGAAGTTCAACCATGAACCTGCTTGCACCTTTGCCCTCTGCCCCGTTTCTTCGGAAGGAACAAAAGTGCCAAAAAAAAATGAACTGGTAGGAGGAACATTCTATAAACCATCCAAGAAGTAGAGATCTGACTAATTTTTCTTGTATCTTGCTGTTGATAAGAAGGTGATTTCCAAATCAATAGACCCTAAAGAGAGATACTCTAAAGGCCTGCAGGAAAACTTTACATGCACAGAAGCAAATTTGCAGAACTGGACCCTAAGTGGAAAAAAAAATGGTTCAAGCAATAGTATAAAATATTGAAAAAGCATTTAAGCAACAGTGATAGTATTTTGGGGACATTTGTTGGCAAAACTTAAATATGACCAAAAAGAAAGGAAGCATATGCACAGTCAATCACCTTAATACCACTACTTAACGAAGGGGATTGGGAATTAGGAAGAGCTGGATGGCATAAAATCAGAGCAGGGGAGGATGGAATGAAGAGGTGATGCCTGTTACCCAGAGATAAAGGGGACACAGAAAAAGAAGAGATCATGAGGGTATCTAGGCAGCTGCAGAAAATCATCCTGCAGAGCAATGTTTGTGGTGAGAGCAGGGAAAGTGCCTGTGTGCGTAGGAGTGCATGAATGAGATGAATCATTTTCAGAAGCAGAGTCCCGTGAGCAGCAGAACCAACGTAGCCCTTGGACATAAAGCTCAGGACTGACTGACTCGATTTATTGATGTCTCACAGGGGATGAGCTCATACAGCAGGTTCAGTGGGAGCACTGACAAAATCATTTTCCTTAATCATTTTCCTGAACCCAGGCACCTCTTTTCCTAAGACTTATAAGCACTTAATATCTTTCAATGCACTGACAAATGGGTTGAAATTGGGTAACAAGTCCAAGGGATATTAGGGAGAAATAGATAACATTCTATAATTTTATTTTTTTAAACCATAGATTTTTTAATTGCATTTATCTAGTAAATTACTATGAGCAAGTTGAAGCTGATGGAGCTTGCTCCCAGTTCCACAGCCTCATGGTCTTGGAGAGCTGGGTTATCCTCACCATGTGCCATGTGAATATTCAGCCTGCTGTAATTGGTGATGGTGCAACCAGCTCCATCCCTACGACAAAGGCAATTAAAAGACTCTGGAAGATTTTATTACCTGGAATAGCTGAAACATTGCAAATGTGTTAAAGTACTGATCAAAACTTTACTGATATTAATTATGTTTTCAGGCATTTTACTACTTCTTACTTTTCAGCAAAGGCCAGGCGAGGCATCAAAGAGCTGCCACAGAGGTGACTGTCCCCGTAATGTCCCCACCAGCAGCAGTCAGGAAGCCCTGATAAAAATTCCATTTTCCTTTGGGAGAAAAATTTGTGTTTCTAGGCTTGAGTACCTTGAGCAAAATTTTTTATGTCTAAATTGAATTGCTGAACATTTTAACCAAGTTTTTCCAAGGGCTTTTACATTCAACTTCAAGAAGTCAAAGAATCAAGGCCAGTAAAATCTTATGTCCTGAGGGATAACCAAGAAAAATGTTTCTAGAAGCTTCTAGAAAATACACTTAGCACTGTGATTGAGCCCTGAAGAAATTAACCTCAGAAAAGACTGAAAATTAGAGCTCTCTATAGATTTGCTAATTATTCTATGAAATTGGATGGGGAATCTTAAATAGCCGTTAGACTTAAGTATACATTTTCAGATCCATTATAATTACTTCTCATCTACATGAAAGTAATACCCTAAACAGAGAGTGCTGAATGATTGTAAAGGACAGCAAAGTCCCTGTCCAGAGATACGTAGAATCAGTGCAAATATCAGATGGAAGACAGGGGTAAAATAAGCAAGAAAATGAGCATTACTATAGCAGGCAGATGGCTGTGCTGGGTAGAAAGGGATTTCTCTTCCCGCAAAATATTTGAGAATTTTAAAATGTTCCCAACCTGCATGCAGAGGAAGCCAAATCTTTCCAATGTGTTTTGCTGAAACGATTTTAAAAAAAGCAAATAACTAAACAGTTTGGTTTTCAGCAACATCAAAAATTATTCCGCAAACTGAAAGAAAAATTTGAAAACACTGGAAATAGCCAGAAGCTGGATGTTTTCTGCTGGCTGTTTGTTTTGTTTTTAAGCAACTGGAAAGTTCCTTCCAAAAGAATAGAAAAAGTAAAAATTTGTTTGTTTGTTTGTTTGCTTGCTTGCTTGCTTGCTTGCAAAATATTTTGTGGGGAAACACTTGTGATTCACTGCTCACCAGGCTTTGGAATCGAATTGTCAGAGCCTGGGAGCTCCTTCCTGGCTCTGTCCAGGTCTCCACTGCTCATTAGCAACTCTGGAAACTCCAGACCAGCTCAGTGCAATGTCCTGTGCTTAAAACTAACTTTGTTACTCCATGCCGAGTTTCGAGCAAAGGAGTAGAATAATTTTAATTTATTTTTTTTTTCATCTAAGTGTGGTCAGCCACCTGCCTTGTATAGATCAAGAAAAGCCTCTTTTTTTTCTGCAGCTGCACTGGGGAAAGGCTGTGTGCCTTTGCACCCTCACATGTGGAAGGGCTGGCCCTGTACCTCTGTGTCTGTTCAGCAGACACGGGGCAAGCAAGGACAGGCTTGTTACAAGCAAGGGCACAGGCAAGTAGACACCCAAAAAAGCAGAGCTGATGCATTTATCATTAACTTGGGGTTTGTAGCAGCCGAGTACCAAATCTGAAGAACCACCCAGCTGTCAAACAGTGATTCATTTTTTCATCTTGTCAGACACCAGGAAAGTGTTTCTCTTCAGTAATGAACAAAATAAAACTGCCCTGAGAACCACTGCAGTCTTACCTTTCCAAGCAGCCCCTTTTGAACGGCGGATTTGGTGTGTCATTTGTGGGAAAAGTCAGCATTTGGTCTGAAACTAAACAAGTGAAATCCCTGGGCTTTGGGATACAGGAGCTACACGGCCCTTTGGTTGTGGTTCCAGGGCTTATCCCCAGGATAGAAAATTCAATAAATTAACGGCTTGTCTGAGCAAAGACTCCCATATGAGTTTGGTGACGAGCATGGGAATAGAATGGAGAGGAGAGGAGAGGAGAGGAGAGGAGA
>VXAZ01010277.1:563882-591879 GCA_013399875.1 Gymnorhina tibicen | reverse complement strand
GGAGAGGAGAGGAGAGGAGCTATGGAAAGCCAGTCCTAGGTCTAAAGGCTTGCAGGACAGAGGAACTTGTTAGCTGGTTTGGGACCAAGGGGCTGCATCAGGTCCTGGACATTCACACACAACAAAAAAGCTGCCCATGGCATAACTCCAGCTGGCAAGGAATATTTCTTCCATTCCTACATTGTTTTCACTCAAATAAATTGTTGTTAAGCTATGCCTAAAACCTATGAAAATGGCTAGAGGCACTTCATTGACAGCTATAGCAATTCTATAGGGTTATGACCCATCCTCAAGAATCTTAAAGAGAAACAAAGCCACCAGGAGAGATGTATAGAGCAGCTCAAAGTACAAAATAAATGTATTCAAATCCACTGCTGAGAGCTCCCTGCTGCCCATGAGGGACACTCGTAATGGCCACAGAGAATCCAACTGCCTTCAGTATTTGTTGATAAGGAACC
Source organism: Gymnorhina tibicen (assembly GCA_013399875.1). Lineage (NCBI taxonomy): Eukaryota > Metazoa > Chordata > Aves > Passeriformes > Artamidae > Gymnorhina > Gymnorhina tibicen. The sequence continues at coordinate 591,421 of VXAZ01010277.1, read as the reverse complement.
AATCTGTCTGTTTATTAATTTTTAGAAAATGTTATGGCATTTGTACATGGCAATATAGGTTTGGCTGCTATAGATCTTGCACAGGCTGACTCCTCTGTTTAACTTTCTATATTCTAAATAGGTCCCATTGACTTTCATGAGTCTGCTTGTAAGTAAAGATAACTTAGAGGATCAAAGTCCTATAAACTGCGTCATTAAATTTTAAGAAGTCAGAAGCTGCACGTTCTCTTCCCTGGCTGTACCAGCCTCTTCCATGAGTGCTAATGAGACCAGTTCTCATGTCATTGTCCTCTGGACATCAGAAGACACAGATTTGATTTTAGGCTTGATTGCACAGATGAAAATAAGCAATAACTCATGAAAATCAGTGTAGGTACACATGGCAGTCAAAATATAGCTGATGAAGTTCATGTTCTTGCTTAGAACCCTCCTGAAGTTCAATTCTCTACTTAAAACACATGATTAATCTGGTCTGTACAGTAGGTTAGTAGAGCTCATTAGAATTGATTCTCCATGTATTTGTCAATAACTCCAGGAGAAGAAAAAAAAAAAAAACAACAAAAAAACTGTGCTGAGATTAACAGAGTGATTCAGCTCATGAATGTGTGGGAAAGGTGACTCAGATTTTAGCCAAAGTGACTGTCTTCTCCATACCTTGTAGGAGAGCTTTCCTGGAAATCAACAGGGTTTCATGAAGTAGGAAGTGAGAAAAGAGAAGTGGGGAGGACTTGTCTTTCTAGAACCTTTTCAAGCCAGTGCAGAGGAATAGAAGGGAAGAGGATGAAAGCATCATCCCAACACTGTGTTTTCACTGCTGCCTTCAAAACAAATTAAAAAGATGGAAGCTGCCGAAGAACCCCCAAGACAAAGACTGTTCCAGCAGATGCTCTTTGACTCTACCTAATGTGCAGAAGGGAGGACAATTTCCAGTGACTCCAGGACTGGACACTTCCCACCACAAGCACCCCTGGCCCTAGTTTCTACAGCCAAGAGGGATTGAGGGAGCCCTGATGCATCCCGGCCAGTTCTGCCAATGAGGAGACGGGGGCCAGCCCCACAGGGCATTCCTGGAGCCACTCTGCCCTGCAGTTTCTATGTGACAGCTCAGAGGACCTGATAAACATCCCAGGTGGGATTTCTTGCTTCCCTCCCAAGCTTTTTTGCAAGACGCCATCCAAGATGACCAGCTACTGAGTCACCTCTGCAGCCCTTGGCTGTCACCTCCTTGCAAAGGCACAGCTTTCCCTGAATTCTGTGAACATTCCTGCAAAACGGGGTTTTATCCACATAAAGAAGTCAGAGTTTGAAGGAAGATGAATGGGAAAGAAATCAAGAGGCAAATTCATGTCACCACACAGCAAATGCTGCTTTTCAGGACAAGACAGGGAGTAGCACCTAGTGCAGGTTCCAGGCAGCACCAAAACCCCAGGGGACACCTTTTGCTGGGACAAACATGCCTGGAAAGGTGGAAGGTAAAACAAGCATATCCTGGACAGGGGGCACCAATAAATCATTCATGAAAAGAATAGGAAACATCATAGCCAGGGCAAAGAGAATGCTAATTTGCTTTGCAACCTGATCAAATGGAATGACTGGCCTTGAGGGATGCAGCCATTTTGGGGGTTGATTGCTGCAGTTAATACAGAGCATTAACTTTGCAGCTTTGCTCCAGGCAGAACTTGTCCCAAGTGATCTAAAACTTTCAATGCACTTATTCTATCAGAAGATTTGTGTGTGTGTGTGAGACTGCCTAATTAATGAGTTTCTTTTCAATATTAATATGCAGAAAAGTTTACTGCCTCAAAGGTGTGTCAATATATACATTTTTCTGGTTAAAGAAGCTTGCCTTTGGCTATTCTAAAATATAAAAACTATTAATTAAAGTATACAGTGCTTTAGGAAAAAAAAAGAGATCGAATTGCTGAAGTCTTTGGGGAGAATTGCTACAGAATTTATGCCAAATGTCTCAATTAATTGATATGCTAAAATGAGCAACCTGGAGTATTTTAGTAAAGATTTTTCACAAGGCTTCACCTATTCCCTCCCAACCATCAAAGAATATTGCTGAGTGATTTCAGACCAGGTGGAATCAAGAAAAAAAGAAATGCACAAACTCCTCCCAAACCTGTTGAGTTGCTCCTTTCCCTGCATAAGGAGCTGCAGGGACCTGGGAAGCGTGGAGCCCTTACGGAGCTGCGGGTTGTGCTCTCCCCACCTCAGACCTGTGCCTGGCAGAGGTCAAACGCCACCGGGTTGGTCCTTTCCCGGACATCCTCTGGTTGGTGCCTTCCAGCTGGCGTGACCCGTCCTGACAAGAAGAGCTCATTGCAGAGTGCAGCCCATCCTCAGCAGCACTTCCCACCCTGCGCCCCGGACNTCCTGACAAGAAGAGCTCATTGCAGAGTGCAGCCCACCCTGCGCCCCGGAGCCGGGAGACACCAACAAGGATGCAGGAGAAGTTACATTATTGCTTTCATTTTTGCATATGGGAAACGAGGTATGAATGCAAGACAGGTCTCCAAAGCAATGGCTTCATTATTTTGTCTTGCCTAAAGAGCTTCAGAAACAATTTTCTCCGAGTCATTTTTGTCAGAGGTTATAGAGGAAGCCTGTGGAAAAGCCAAAGGCCAAGAGCTGTGTACAAAGCCAGTATTTTAACTGTATAACTATTCTTTCTCCCCAGTGGGTGCCTGTATAAAATATTTACCATATTATCCTTTCTCTTCTCAAATTTCCCATAGCATATGATATTATCCTTTCCTACCTGGAAAATCCTGCCATAAACCTCTACCAGTGACTGCTTAATATGCTGAGCACAGCCTTGCAAAGCCCTTCAGAGAGCCCTCCCAGCCTGTCTGGACCCCAAATTACTGCCTGCAGACACCACAGCAAACATTCCAGGAAAGTGGAAGGAAATAAAGTCTCTTATCTCAATCAGTCTGATGAGCTGATGAGGGAAAACAGCCGATGTCCATGGAGCAAGGCTGGAGTAAAGGGCAAGGAATTGTGGCTGCTGTAACAATATAAACAGCCCATGAGTGTCTTCTCACAGTGGGATGCTCGGGCAGTTTGGGTGAGTTTCTTCAGCAAAAATCTTCTGGCCAGAAAACTCTTATTTTGCAAATACAGTGCTATAGTTTAGGGTTTTTTTTTCCTGAGCAGGTGATTATTATATGGAAACTTGGGTTTCCGTAAGCACAAGTTGGCTGGTTGCTATGAGGTGATAGAAGAACTTGCTGGGGCAGAGAGTCTTTGGGCTCCTTTAGTTTCCTGCTTGCTGGGGCTAAAAGAAGGATGGGAGAGAAAGTCAGGAAAAGGAAAAACTGTGAAATATGCCTTTTCTTTCTTCCCCAACTCCCTGCACTTGCAAGGCAGGTCTTCGCAATATAAGAGATAAGCAGCTGCTCAATGTAGGAGCAGTAGAGTTAAAAAAAAAAAACATGTGCTTTATAGATGTTATTTGATCTCTAATAGATACACTGAATATGGGATTTTTGCGTGGTGCTTTGATCTCAGGGAAGCATATTCCAGCCGAGTTGCTGCCACCCCTCTAATGAGTGGTGTTGGAGGCCCTACACAAACCGCGGCTGGTGAAAGTGGGGAGGAAGAATGCAAACTCCGGCATCCCTGCTCCAAAGTAGGTCAAGCTCCTCCAAAGGCAGCGGCACCACGTCACTGCTCCGGCGGTGGCAGACGCCCGTGCAGGGGCAAGAGCTGCCCGGGCTGTGAGGGCAGGTGAGGTGTGAGGGGGTTCGGAGGCTCCGTTGGCGCGGCAGAGCAGCTCCATATGGCTCAGCCACGGTCACAGCTCCGGAGTGAGAGCTCTGGCAGCCCAGGCTGAGAGCTGCAAAGGACTGAGACGTTGCTACAGCAGATGCCTCATGTCTGGTAAAAACCTATCCTGGACTCGCTTGCAAAATCCGAAACTGCCAGCAGAACAAAAAAAAAAAAAAAAGCCTTTTTATTCTAGGATTGGCACATAACTTAGATCTTGCAAGGTTATGGAGGCTGTGCTCCAGCTGTATTCAGCTGCAACCACGTCCAGGTGCCTTCCAGCCCTGTTCAACGGTGTGACTGCTCACACAGGTACCTCCCTGACTCTGCAGGAATAGACACTGGGCTCTCCAGTGAGTTCTGACTGGGTGCCAGGCATTTGGAGAGCCAAGCTGCCTTATCTGCACAGCTCAGAAGACTCCCCACACACATGGGCTTTTTAGGATCAGGAACACCTGTAGGTCTAGGGGAGTCCTAATTCACAGCTGACATCTAAGGTGCTGCAATCACATTACTAATAGACCAGCTAAAACAGGAAAGGAGCCTTTACCTGCTGCCAGCTCCTGTAATAACGTGTCCTAAGAGCACTTTCTTGCTCTTTCAAGTCATGCACACACAAGTTACTTTACAAAGTGGTCTCTTGTCTGAGCCTCACAAACTTGTTCTACTTTAAGGTGTCTTAGATTGGAGCAAGGACTGCCAGAGGGAAAGCAGGGTTACACGGGATTGCACCACAGAAACCACCCAGCTGCAGTGGATTGCTCTTTTTGCCATGGGCTGACTTGCTTATGCAGGTTTGCACTGTTATCAAATGTTTGTTACGACACGGGAAAAAGTACTGAGCTGAGCCAGGCCTGTTCTGCGATCTGGATTATCCACTCTCCGCTTCCCCACAGGAGCTTTCTGGAGAGAGTTTTCTGTACTAACCAAAGAAACCCTCATCCTGAAAAGCCCATCTGTGGGAGAAGAGACTGGCAGCAACCGTCTTTAAAGAGAGTTTCTCAGGCACCTGGAGCAGTGTGAAAGATGTTATTAGTCCTTCAGCTGGAAAGACTCAGATAGGATAGGCCTGAGTGCCAGCCTACAGGCTGTTAGCATCTTTCTAATTCCTTTCTTAACTTGTCGGCTGAGTAAGGGACAGTATTGTGTTTCTGCTTCTTTTCACTTTATTATTTGAAATTTTAGAATGGAATTGGCACACCTGAAACTTTGACAATCTGTCTGCAGGAGATGGGCTGGGATTCAAGGAAACTGCTTTTAATCCTGTCTGCTGGGTGTGGGTTTTCCCCAAATCTCATTTCCTTTTGTAGGTTTGGATGGCTTCTAACTCCAATTAGCCTTACACAACAAAAACAGAGGGCTGAGTTTCAGAGGATGTCTTGCAGGGGCAGGGGTATCATAACTCAATGTTGGGCAAGGCTTTTCTAGCCTCCATGCCTCCCTTCCCTCCAGAAATTAGGATTTTACCTCTTAAAACATGAGCTTTTTCACAAGCAGTTTAAGGGCTCTTCTACTCTCAGGGTTCACCACTTTCAGCTTTTTGCCACATCCATGCTGGCTGGAAACCTTCTTCTCTTAATTAATGCTGGAACTCTGGTATATCCATATGACTCCAAGGTCTAGGGTTTTAAGAAAAATGCCAGGTGTCATGAGGCTCCTCATAAAATCATGACAGCTAAAAAGCTGAATACACAAAGAACAGTCTTGTACCTTTTTTTTCTCTGAAGTTACTTCTATTTTAGTGTAAGGAATCCTAGAAAGAAAAAGAGAAAAGTGCCCACAAAAGATCCTTGTGTCATGGAGCAAACCCTGGAATAAAAGTCTCAGCTCTGTTCCCCTAAAAAGAGGAAGGCTCTGAAGGTGCAGTCTATCAGACAATACACCAGTTTGTAAAGGTATTGGAAACACTTGTTGGAAAAGCCAGAAGCTGCCAGTTGAAAACCGAGGATTTAAAATGTGAAGGATCAAAATACAGCAACATTAAACCCTTAAAAAAGGAGGGTAAAATTGAACAAAGAATCTGGACTGTGACTGGCTGTCCTCCCGTAATTCTGAAACCTGGCTAAACATAGAAAGAGAGGCCCTGAAAGTTCTCCTGGACGGAACTGGTGTTTCTAACTCGAAATGATGACGCTGGATGTTTGACTTTTCCTCACAAGCAGATTATTAATGTTTTCTCAGCACTGGTGTGTCACAGAATTTAAATCACTGTTATGAAGAACAGTGTCACTCTGTAAGCTGTGAAATGTCAGTGGCAGCAAAGTCTGTGAGGACTCTCCCCACACAGGGGCCTGCCATGGTTCATCCCCATCCATGGAATATTGCAGGTGCCTGTGGAGGAAAGGTGGGGATGTTGTCCTGTTTGTTATCATTTCCAGGAATAAACTCCTCCATTCAGGGATGCTTGGAGAGCTGTTAAATTGTCTTTGGGTTTTGGGGTTTTTTTCCACTGACAGTAACTTTTTCATCATCACAGACCTCTGTGGCCAATTTAATCCTGGTCATCCTGCTCCTCTGATTGCTGGGGCTGGTCTAGAGCCCAGCTACCATGGGGCCAACCCTCTTAGCAAGGTTCTTCTTCAAGAGAAAGAGCTGATAACCCAAATTACTTGGCAGCTCTAAGAAATCCTAGCAGGTAATTTTTGCAGTGCTGTCAGTCACTCTCAGCCCCCGTGGCTGCACTAGCTGCTCTGAATAACTACAGTAGCTCTGATCATGAATTACTGTGATTTGTCAGCAGTAATATAAACCCAGGGAGGGTTTTGATGCTTTTGCCAGCAACGTGTGAAAGAAAATATTTGAGTGAAGTTGTCTAAGCCAGGTTGGGTAAAGAAAAGGGAGTTTAAAAAGCCAACCTGACCTGCCCAGATTTATTTCATGCAGTGGTGAAACCAGCCCACTGCCTGGATTTAAGACCAGTGGATATATTTAGTCTTCTTGAATAACTCCTGATGGGTGTTGGACTTCTTCGCCCTGGAAATTATAATACAATTCTGCATACCATCTAAATAATGCAACAACCTACTGTAATATCTCTTTTCTTGGAACAATTGTGCATAACACTGGAAAAAACAAAGCATGTCTCTGAAAACAAAAATGTCCTTCTGACAAGAATTGCTACAATTTGGACAGTGGGAGTTTTTCCACTGCTGGGGAACAGAGCAATACCACAAGAAGCAGGAGACAGGGAATCCAGACTGGTCCTCAAGTTTCAGATCCTGACCTCTCTGCTGAACCGTGCAGAAATTTAATGTCAAAGAGCTATCCAGAGCCCTTCCTAGGTTACTGCTGGAAAACCTGAATGATGCTTTTTGGGGCCAAGTGGAAGTTCTTGAAGTTTGCTGAGCTGATCTAAAGAAAAAGGCCAGGTAGCTGCAAAGTGAACGATAATGATGTTCATTACTATTATATGTATAACTATCTAGATGGCTATACACATATACAGTAATGTACTGTGATGGTTTAGGCCAAATTCAGGGAAACGTCCAAAAGGGACGTCTCCTCGAAGGAAGGCAGGTTACAAACCACCCCTTCCCCCACTTGGGTTCGGGAAAAAAACAAATTTTCCTCAGAGGAAAGTGAAGGAGAAAATAAAACTATTTATTTAACAAACACACAGGAAAACAATACTAATAATACTAAATAATAAAATCTCTCGCTCTGGAGAGAAAACCTGAAAGATTTTAGAGTCCTTCTGTGGGTGTGGTCTCTCTCCTCCTCCTCGGAGCTGGGTTGGCGTGGGGGGCCCCCCCTTCCAGGCCGGTGGAAGGTCCCCCAGTGGGGTTCTGATGTTCTGGTGTTCTGAACAAGTCCAGAAGAGAAGAAGGGAAAAAAAACGAAGTCCCAAGAGGAAAAAAAAAACCTCAACTCTCCGTCCCTCTCTGAAGAAACAGAGCTGAAGAAAACTGACCGAAAAGCCAGAAGAAGTGCTTCTCCTGCCCGCCGTAGAAGTAGCTAATCTCTGTGTCCTTGAAGCACAAACTGTTTTGAAAAGTTCGCTCAGTTTTTTTTCCTCTGTCTCTTGCATCCAGTTTTAAAGGCATAGAAAGGCTCAGGAATCATGTCTGGGCATAGAGCAATGGTAGGGGATACAACAGCACAGTCACCCCAAGACAAGTACGTAATTACACACTGAGTTAAATATATAATCACATCTACTTTTTCAATCACCCAGGTGTTTGGAAAATTCCTATTGAAAGTTCTCATATTGCAGCGAGACCTTGAAGAAGGATGACCACATTTACCTCTGTGTCTCAGGAGCCTCTTGCAGAATTTGGTCCAGTTTTTCCATGGACTCTTTCATAAACCTGTGTCCTCTGGTAAGAGTTTGAAAGGACGGTGCTCCAGTGTGCATTGGACTGACTTTTCTTCCTCCTGCATCTGCATATGCTGTGTGATAGGCAAGTGGCTGAAGGTTAATTGTTACTCTAGGATATTATGTTCCTTCTCTTGTTAATTCTGGGGACAGGATGGGGAAAGAAAATCCCACATACTTGAAACCTTGCTGCAAATGTCTCGATGGCTGCCTAAAACAAATGTTTGTCTTAAAAGAAAATTTAAAAAAAAACAAAAAAACCCCAAACAAGAAACCAAAGACAAAAAAAAGAACCACAAAAAACCCCAAACAAAACCCCAAACAAACAAACTCAGTCCAAAGGTACTTCTCCTTTATAAAATCTTACATTAAAAAGCCAAAATTTAACCCGGTGCTTTTGGTGTGCTTGTAGCTGAGAGAAGAGGTCCAAATCAGGCATATCTATTACCTTTTTTTGTTGGGGCTTTTTTAGTGTTATCAGAAGCTTTATTTCTTTGCCCCTGTTAATGTCAGAGCTTCTCTGTAGCTTAAACCCCTGTTTAACAAGGTCAGAATCACTACAAATAACTCCAAGTATGCCAGGGAGGTTCATGGGCAAAAGAGGCATCTTCCAGGTTTTTTTTATTCTCCTGATTAAAGGAGAAGCCCATTCTGCTCATTCTACCTGCAAACTTCTCAGGATGGAACGGAAGAGCAGGAAACATGGGAAAGGGAAGAAGAGAGAGCAGGGGGCAGAGGCTGGCTGGAACTTGGGCTGGCCCACGAGCTCCATCCCACTGCCTGGCCGCCTGTCCTCCAGCAGCAAGGGGCCCGAATGATGCAGCAGTTTGAGTTTTTGCTGATCCCCAAGAGTGTTTCCTGCATGGGCTACGGAATACGTGATCCATTTCCAGCCCAGCTGAAAGGGATCAGGGGGGCAAGGGCAGCTGAAGTGGCCGTGGCACCGTGCTCCTGGAAGAGGCAGAGCCATTAGGTGCACATTAAGTGACTGATGAACTGCCTGCCAGGACCTGGTGGGTTCATTTCCAGCTCCCTCCTTTTAATTCCAGCTTCTCTTTCATCCGTGTGAGCCACGGGGGAGTGAACACGTGAGGTTTTCTACCCAATTTCTCCTCTCTTTAGTGGTGTAGGAATCTGGGGAGCTGCTCGATACCTACCTGAGGTGGAGGGAATATTCAGCACCCAGGGAGATTTATGCCCGTGACCTTCTGGCTGTGAGGTGGCAGAGCAGCCCATGCTGTGCTACATCTCATATGCATATTCATGGCTCGTTTGTTCACGGAAGAAATGACTGGATTAGAGATGGTTTGAAGGACACTGACCACGGAGCTGAAATACACTCAAGCTACTTACAAATTAGAACTCCATCATTTTTCATAACGAATTGGCAACCACTGTAAATCCACGTGCACCAGTGTTGTTATTGGAAATGCTATGTATTTTATTGGATTGGGAACATTTTGCAGCTATCAACCTGTCAATTATTTTAGCACAACACCAGGTTTCTCGTGATGATGGATGGTGATTCTAAATAATTTTTACAAAGTATTTCTACTTACAGTGGTGTCAGGAAACCTGCCTGCCTGTGAAATATTGTGATTTTTGAAGCACTCACCTGATAACACTCCTTAATTGTGTAACATTAATCTGTGTGTCAATCAAATGCTTGCAGGCTAATATAGGGAATTTTTTTCCTGAGGTTTTCATAGAGGGGGGAAAATTAAGATCATAGAAAACTGTTGGCAGCATATGAAGGAAGAAGCAATGCCAGACTTGTAACCAACCATGAAAATGCATGTCATGAAGAATAAAGAAAAGATGAACCTTCTCCACTAATGAACTCTACTTTTATTCAGAAGGAAGATGTCTTCCAGCAACATGTTTTTCTTTCTCTCTCTTTCTCCCCACTTCTAACACATTGAGTGAAAAAAAGGCCCAGTTTTACATGTCTTGAGCAGATTCAAACATCTGTGAATAAATAAAGTGCTAGACATTAGATACCTGCTCTTTAAGTTTCAAAGTCCTTTTCAGAGATTAGTAAAAGATACTATTTCATCCCACAGAAATGAAAATTAAGTCAAATGAAGCTGCTTTAACCAAAAGCACACAGTAAGTTAGAAGCAGAGTATATTAAGTAGTTCCACAACGTCCCAAAATACCTGGAAGGCCAAGTACACCAAAAGTACCTAAAAGTGCTGTCTGCTTTTGCACACAGCGAGAAGGGCTGTGCAGGACGAGGAAAGCTCCACAGCAGAGCAAGTCCCCTGCTTTGGTGACACTCCCCTTCATCCCCAGCCAAGAAGAGCCAGCCCAGAGGGACTGTCTGTGACTGTCCCTGTGCTGGGGTTATTGGTGCTGCTGCACCCAGACCTCTCCATGAGCCTGTGCCAGCACGGAGTCCTTCAGCAGCAGGGAATAAATCCTGTCTCAAGTGGTGCTCAACCCCAGCTCCCTCCTGCTGCTGCTTCTGCTCTTGGCTTTATTGCATCAAGAGGTTTGGGGCCACAGCCCCACTTAACTTCTTCTGAGACCAGGGTGAAAGAAGATCAAAATACTGCAAAGGTGCACCCCCTGTGGTCCTACAAAGCCCAGGTGTTTGAAGCAGGATGTGCTGGATCTGCAGAGTTCCTGCGTTAGCTCCCAGTTTCCATCGCAGTGACCCTGGGGGACAGCCCTGCCCCTGCCCACTCCCCATTCAGCAGCACTGACCACTCGGAATTCCCAGGGCAGGACTGGACTCTAGGCAGTCTGGCACTATTTATACATCAGGCAGCCTTTTCCAGCCATTAAATTGATTTTATATGTGCAAGCCTGTTTCGGCAATTAAAGCAAAAAACCTTTATAGCTCTTCTGGTTTGAATTGGGCCAGTTTCAAACCCAGGTACTAAAATGGATAAAATTATCTTGAAAAGCAAAGGAATTACACTAAGCTCTGAGCTCCTCTGCATCATGTTATGAAAGACACAAAGATAATATTTGTATAAATTAAAGCTATTGGAGACGTATGGTATTTCAGTTTCTGCTTCATTAAGTTGTCCTCCAGCCCTGAACATCCCCAGATCTATTCTGCAGCACTTTTCTATTTTAAATTTAATCTACCCTGCTGAAGAATGAAAGCTTAAAAGGATATTGCCTCTTTAAATTAAATGTGGAAAAAAATAACAATGGTGGAATTCTTGCTGAAGTGAATGCAATCTATTATATAAGTTCTAGAAGTCATAATATTTTCATCTGTCCTTTAGCCTCCCCTCTAGTTCAGCAGTATATTTCTTCACTGTTTCACTAGCACCACAATTACTTTTTTTCATTGATTGTAAGAGCAGAAGAGGCCACTGTGACCATTTAATCTGATTTCACATGTATAACAGACCATAGGACATGTCAGGATTAATTCCTAATTTGATTAAAACAACTTTTGGAAAAATATCCAATCCTTTCCCTACAGTTTCCAAGTAAAGGATTAGACCTTTCTAACTCCTCATGAGTTGTTCAAATCACCCATTATTTCAGCTTTATCACGACAAAAAGTTCACTGTTTTGAGGTGTGTATTTCACCTTCCTCTAATTTGTAGATATTGGGTCATTCCTTCGTGAGATTTTTTTTTCTGGATGACAGTCAAATCACCACTGAAGCTTCTAATTGGTGATGAAAATATCAGGGGACAGACATTTTCCCTGTAATCCTAATGACTTTTCTCAGAGCCCTATTACCAGCCAAACAACCACGTCGCCCATACTAGCCAGTAAGAGATGAAGCAATGATTTAAATCATGCCCTCACGGGATTATCCACCCCATTCAGTCCTATATTGGCCTCTGCCTCCTTGCCACATGCAGAATTCTCTCCCAGGGCTGGGAATCCAAAGCTCTCCTGTCAATCAGAGGCCCCAGCTCTGGCTGCCTGGGGGGCAGAAGGCAGGGACTGGGTTTGCTGCAGCACCCAGAGGTGCCAACAGCCATCCCCAGAGGGGCCTGGCACCATTACTGCCCTGCTGTGCTCTGGCAAGGCTGTTCTGCTTCGCACAGAGGAGCCTGAGCCAGAGGGAAGGAAAGAGGCTGCAAACCTGGGTCTAGAGGTGAATGGGCCGGATGTTACATATGCACTCAGTACATAAATGCTGCTGCCACCTCTGCTAGATCTGATGGGAAGGCTCAGAGAACACCTTTGCAAATTGAGCCTTAAGCCAGGAGAGGCAGAATAATATCTGATTTTCATGAATGTGAAGTAGACAAGCTTGAGAGAGGCAGCAACCTGCTCCCAGCCATCCCAGGGGCAGAACTCCAGGGGCCTGCAGAACTTTACTGCTAATGCTGCTGGTGTCTCCAGCCTGTGAGCTGGAGGGACAGCCTGCTGGGGATTTTAAGAATCTAAACAGAAGGCGTAATTTTCCTAGTTTCCATAATAGGTGTTCAACTTCTCGGGTGTTTCTGGGTCATCAGATCTTTGAAGGGCAGGGGATAGGGAATATTGCAAAATGTCTTGGGGTTATCGTCCTGCTGGTAAAATAGAGTTCCCTTGTAGACAGGTAAATCCCTAGAAATAGAATTAGGAGAATGTGGGTGGAACAGACACACAGAGAGGTGGCGGGATCTCCACCCCTGGAGGTTTTCAGGATTTACTGAGGCAGAGCCATTGCTGACCCAATCTGGTGTTGGCAACAGTCTTGCTTTGAGTGGGACACTGGGTGAGAGACCTCCCGCCAACACTTCTGTCATGTGGGAGCATGGAGGGACACACTCCGGGAGGGTTTTCCAAAGTCATCTTGGAGTCATCAGCAGGTTCCCTAATGGAAAGCAGCTCCTCTTGCACTCAGGCTGCGAGAGAGGGCTCTCGTGGGTGTTCTCAGTGAGAGTGCCCTGGGAAAAAGCAAGTGCAGGCCAGGGAGGGGGAATTAAACTGTGTCACTGAGAGCAGCAATTAAAGAAGCCAATTGAGATTTCAAGGAAAAAGCTTGAATCTATGGGGTATATTAGTTAATTAAAACAGAAGCATCATCTCCAGGCCCCTTTCATTCACAGAAAGTTTCTGTTTCTTGCTAAAGGCGCATTGAACTGGCGACAGTAGCTCAAGACAACTGTGGTTGCTTTTGGAATGAAGTTGTTAGTTCAGAAGAGGAACACACCCCTTCCCTGGAGTCCCAAGTTCTCGGCTGGAGGAGATTCCAGCCCTGCTGTACTGCGTGTTCAGGGTGGAGCAAAGTGATTCAAGCAAAGGCAGATACTGGTTACAGCTTAACTGCTGCTGCAGTGTATCTCTTCCCTGAGTTCAGCCATCTCCTGGCAGAGGCACCTAACCCCCCTTGGAGGCTGGGGTCAGCCTCTAGCCCCAGCAAAGTCCGGTGCCCAAATTCCCACAGACTCTGTTCTCCCAGGAATGTGGTTGACTTTTATGCACAACAGGGCCTCCATTTCTTCTGCACCCCCTTTGGATCACAGTGACAGGTTCACTGACCACATCCATTTGCTGGTCAGCTCTGAACCATCTCGGAGTGGGGCTGTTCTCACACAGATCATGTTTGTGAAAGGGAATACATGACAGGAGGACTTGAGTAGATTTTGGGTCCGCTGCTGCTGGAGCCAATGGTAACAAAGCAAAACACCAGAGAAAGCTTTACATTCAAAGTTGGTTTGTTTTGGTTTTAACTGGGGGAGGGTTTTTTCCTCCCACTTAATGAAAAAGGTCTTTTCCTTGCCATAACCAAGAAAGGAGGCTGCAGCACTTGGCAAACAAACTTCTATTAAGTGCATTTGCTGGAAGTGTTTATCCTTTGCTCTTGACAACTGTCTTGAATATACCAAGCATTGCACTGTACCTTGCATAATTCTGACACGGGAGCAAAGTCCTTGTGGAGGAGGTGACAGTGTCATTCCTTGGACTTTTTTTCTTTTTATATCTGTCACTTGCTGTAATCAAAGGCAGTATCATGTTTTGGAAAATATTTTCCTGCTCTCCAGGGATTCTCTTCCTCCTCTGGTTGAATTTAACAACAGGAGGAGAACATCTTTGCAGGGAGTGAAGAGGAGGTGGGGAACTCCATAAGAGCAGGGAAATCACCGCTACCTTCCACGCAAACTGGCAGATGTTTAACAAGGGGTTCTCTGCCTTCCTCCGAAACTCCCCTTCTTCAGCGTGTTGCCTGGAAACCCTCTGCTTCTTCCCCTTTCACATTTAATTACTGCAAATTGCTGAAAACTTTATCTAAACTCCTATCAGACAGACAAATCACCATTTGATTAAGGCAGACAAATGGTCCTAAGCACTTCCAAAAGCTGATCTCTGCTTGCTTTGGGGTTTTGGAGGGTTTTTCCCCCGTACTGTCAGGATTCAGCCCAGCATTTCCCAAGCTGAGTAACAGGAATCTGGGCTAATTCAGGAAGGGCCTTGCTCTCTGATTTTGTATATGACTAGAAGATAAGAAAGGATGTAGACAGAGATTAGCATAAGAGACTTGTTAAATGAATATGAATGGATCCTCTGGCAGCTAAACAGATGGTGGCTGTTCGCTGGCCCCTGCGAAGTGGTGCTGGTGGTGGGGTTATCCGTACAGATGGGTGTCCCCGTTACAGCTGGGCTTCTCTTCCGCAAGCCTCCGAAGAGAGGCGGTGAAACACAACCCGTACGGGGCAGGATTTACTCTTTGCCCCCAGCCTCTGTCTCTGCAGGCTGGAGGTGGGGATGACACATCGCGTGGGGAGGGAGCCGGAGGGCAGTAACCCGTCATCTCGGTGCCATGCTAATGCCGGGGTTAAATCAGAGGGTGTCACACGGCGGTGGTGCCGGGGCTGGCACGGCTCCCTGACACCGAGGTTGCAGCCACACAGGTGTGGCTTCACAGCGCTCCGGTTCCCAGAGCAGAGCCTGCAGCCTCTGCCCAGTTCCTGCACGGAGCAGGAGACGTGCAGGTGCCTCCCAGTGCAAAAATCCACCCCACGGAGACAGGAACACCTCTGACAGGAAGAGCAAAACGAAAGGTTTGGAGGTCTGAAACCCTCTCTCTCACGCGAGGGAGTCAAATGAGAAGATGAGTGTGAACCAGGGCCGAGCCCCAGAGTTTGATTCTGGTTGTCTTTTTGTGAAGGAGTTTCATCAAAGGCCGCGAGATGCACACTGAGCATCATTTGCAGTCTGGCCCCCAGGACCTTCTCAGCTCGGGGAACAGGCTGCACCATGAAGTGCTGGGAATAATTCGCTCTGTTGTGACTGGAGTCTCCAATTTAGATAGGCTGGACAAAGCAGAAAGACTAAATCACCCAGATGACTTCTAGCAAGAACAGTAGGAATGCAGGCAAACCTGACCCGAGGGCTAGCTGCCCTCAGGGCTTGCTTTTATTATTATTTTTTCCCTCTGACAAACACCTGGCTGCTGATTCCACTGCTACCCAGTTTTCACTGCCTCCGCAAAGAGCAGCGAGCTACAGAGGCCCCAAAGAGTTAATTCAGACTGAAGACAAGAAGCAAAACAGCACCCTAGAGCCAGGCTTTTCCCCCCTGCTTGTGAGAATCCCTGTTCCCATACGGCTCTGCACACTTGCAGCTCTCCCAGTTAACAGGTTGTTTGTCTTTCAGTGGATCGGAGGGAGTCTGTGTAAACCTCCATGCAACTGACTTTAATTACCTGCCAAACCTGCACCAGGGCATAAGCCCACATGTTGTATGTGACATTACCAGTAGAGCAAGTACTGGAATGCAGGGGCTAGAATAATTTGACAGCTAACATAAAGCACCATGATTTATATTTTGGTTATATTGAGATTTTTTCCCCCCTCTTTGAGCACTCATATAAATATTTACTTGGATCCTAGGACCTTGCTTAACCCTCACAGTGCCACGTTTCATCTTTTTCCTTTTTTCTTTTTTTCCGGTATTTTTGTTTTTCAGCAGCTACTCCAAAAATGCCTTTCATTTTAAAACACAGAAGATTTCAACCAAAAATAACTTCACCTTTAAACTGTTTCATCTGTAAACAGTGTGATTCAGTAATCTTGATATATTTACTGTAGACTTCAATTGAAAACAGATTATGGCAATGAGTTTCTTTTAAAAGATACATGACTTTTTAGTAGGAACATTGGATTTAGATTCTGAAGCAGACATCAGCTGATGCCTCTGCTTTGTTTTAAATTTTACCCAAGCTATTTCATTAATTATTGAGCTGAGTAACATGACTATAAGGTCTGTTTATTTCAAATTTAAACTTCTCTGCTATTTAAGGATTCTTTTTCTCTTGTGTCACCCCACGGTTTTAGTCTCCATGCAGCAGGACAGAAATCACTGCATAAGAGAGTTCTGATAATACTGCAAATCAGAAAGACTTTATTATTATTGTTATTATCATGATTCTTGTCTGTCTATCTGACTTGAGCATGAGTCACTTATTACGTAGCCCCAGAGGCTCATAGGTATGTGCTTAATACCCTGCTCTTTTGGGGGCCTGACTTGAGGGAAGTGAGGGTCTGGAAATACCTTTTCAAAACCATTTTCTGCTAACAAACACCCTTGCTGCCCGTTTCATCCGTCTGTGGAGTGGGTTAACCTGCACGAAACCAGTGCTGGCCCTGATCAATTTGTGCTCTTCAGCCCTTGACATCCACACGTGCTCTCACAGACCAGTGCAGCGCTGCCACTGCAGTACCCAGAATAAAACACTTGATCCAGGGGTCAAGGCTGACATAAAAATAAGGATGGCCTGTGTCAGGAGGAGTTTAGCAGTCCTCTCTCTTTGGTGTCCTGAATGCACTCAGTTTATCAGCCTCAGCCACTGTGCAGGCTGGAGCTGGCATTGCCACTGCAATCGCACTAACACGACATGTGGAGCTGGATGTCGCTGGACAATGAGACAGATGGGGACCAGACTGAGAAAAAATGTAAAAGCTTTCCTTCAGTATTGCATGAGCAGAGATTTCAGACTCGAAACCCTTTTTTCCTTGTAATTGTTGGCTGCCTTAAATAGGGGGAAAATGCAGCTTTGGAAGCTGTGAGGGCCCGTGTTAGCTCAGAGACCTGTTTATAATTATATGTTCCCTTTCTCATGTTTGCAGAAGCTTTAGGTAATAAGTGCACCACGGCATAGGAGCAAGGAAGAAGCAGTTAGCTGAAGAGCAAGGGGCAGGTTTATTGCCCTCTGTAATTTCTTTTGTGAATGGGCTCCCTGAACCAGCAGGAAAGTTTCGGCTCCATTCCATAGTAAATAAAACAGGATCCATGGACACACAGTAGTAGAGGGGCTTGTGCTGCCTTCCCACCTTGGTATTTATTCTCTGGAGGTGATCAGGGATCCTGCCCTGTGCTCCAGCTGTGTGATGGGAGGACATGCAGAGGAGCTTGTCAGGCTGAGCCCTGCTGTCTGCAACTCACCTTGGCCAGGTCACCATAACCCTGTGAAAGGTCAGTGGCTTCCTTTAATAAATCACCTGAATTTCTCCTGGACAAGGAGTAAGTACTGTTTGTTTCTATTAATGCAGATTTCAGGTACTTGGCACCGGTTTCTTGCCACACTTACTTCAGAAAAAAAATAGTGTTGACCACAGTGCCCTTGTCACCATGTGTTTAATATCCTTTATAAAGCCAGGAGCACCTTTCTGGAAACAAATGAAGTCTCATTAGTGGGAAGTCGAGGCTAAAGCAGAATCAGAGCTTTATATTTTATTGGAGGGAGGTTGCAGGCTTCGATAGACAAATAGAGGCACAGGCAATGCCCGTATACTTGCAATACATGTGTGTTATTGCAATACTGGATGAAAACATCCCCGTTTAAAAATAATCCCAGCTCTCTATTTGTGTGGACACATCCTAGTATCTCCTAGCATCGCAGTAAAAGCCAGAGTCTGCAGAGAGGGTACAGTTAAAGTGGTTTATTAGAGCAGCACAGTGACATTGGCAGTGGAGTTTTCTCTGGTATAAACCTTCACCCACTGCCTCCAACAACGAGGAAAAAGGCAGAAGAAATAAGTTTGAGATGTTTCTTTAAAGAAAGCATTAAACTTGGTAAAAGGACACAGCTTTGCTACCTTGCTCTCTGCCCCTCATGCCTCAGGATATCATAAATTTTTGATACCAATAAAACAGAATTTTTGATGAGCTGCTATTTTGCATTAAAGCAACTTTACATGCAAAGATTGCATAATAGGAAGTAAAATTGAATTTTGCCTCAGAACAAGTTCTTATTATTAATTTAAGTGTTTTTTATATATTTTAGCAGCAGCTTATCATTCTATATATTTAATTTCTTTCAAGTGAGAACACTTAGCACTGGTTTCCTTGTCTAAACAAATCTTTTAAGAGAACACATGTATAAAGTGGAAATGCAGTGTTTTGAATCTGTGCCTTAAGACAAACAGTGAAACTTTAAAAGGGGAAATAAAAAAGTGTCAGAGGACAACTATCTCTAAAACCTACCAGCAGGCTACTTGGGACAGGAAAACGTGTCACTTTCTCTATGTGGAATAATTTTTTCCCCTCTTTACTGCAGTGTTTTTTCTAACCATATTGTGGCAAAACTGTAAATAAAATAAGCCCCCATTGGAGCGATTCTGTTTAAGGCAAAGGATTTGCAGTACCTTAGGTCTCAAGTATATCACAGTCCATTTCCTAACACTTCCACCGTGATGCACAGGACCAGCTCACAAATATAAATTGGCTCTTCCCTGTCCTGGATGCATTAGCAAGAAAACGTTTTGCAGCACTTCATGCTGCATTCAGAATTTACTACTGAAAGCCACCATTTCAAAAACAAGAAAAGGCAGAGCTTGTAAGGTTTTTCAACCCCCCTCTTCTTCTTCTTGCATGAAAGAGAAGTCCGCTGGGGGATCCTATCAGACCACTGCATGCACCATTACTGAACACACCATGCAGGATTATGCAATAAGCTATTTACAGTGTGTGTGTGTGTGTGTGTGTACCCACCTAACTTCAGATTTAATGAAACCCTAATGGAGTGCAACATAGTGATTTAAAAGGGAAAACAGAAAGGGAGAGAGAAAGGGAGAAAGGAAGAGAGGAAAGGAAGAAAGGGGAAAGAAAGACAGAAATTGAAACTTGTCCAAACAAAGATAAAAAAGTTAAAATAGAAAAGGGACCCCGGGAGCCGAGGCAGGGGAGGATGCTGGCAGCGGCAGGCGCGGAGCCGGGCACTCGGCAGCTCCGCGGCCGGCGGAACGCAGCGGGCTCCCCGCTGAACCTGCGCACGGCGCTGCGCGGCCGCGGAGCCAGAGAGGGATCTGCGAGCGCTGGAGATGTTTCATCTGTCCTCCCCGAAACCCGACACCCCCAGCCCCGAAGAGCTTCCCTGACCTTGGTCTGTCAATCACCGGCACCGAGCAGCCTGCGAGAGCCAGGCGGGCACTGCGCCAGCCCGAGGGAGAATGGGGAAGGGGGGCGGGGGGGAGGAAAAAAAAATTAAACCCTAAACCAGCTGGGAACAGTTATCTCGCAAACCCTGGCTCATCCTTATAACACGTCCCGCCTGCCCACCTCAATACGGAGCAACTCATCTGCCGGCCGGCAGCAGCGCTCAGCATCTCTGGAAAGTCTTGGAGTGATGTTTCTATCTTTAGTTCAAAACGTCTTTTTAGTCTTAGATGTCTCTGTTTTGGAATTAAAGACAATCAGCTTTATACACTCTCCTGGAGGGGAGGAGGGAAGGGAATATTGAGAGGAGTCTATTAAACGGTTGGCAGCGATAGTCTGTAAGCTCTGTGTCAGTAAATGGGGGAAGAGGGGGGGCTGTTGCCAATTGTGTTTCCTGAGTGTCTCGTTCAGTTCTGGGAGCAGCCGTAGCCGCTCGTCACCTCTGTCCCGGCGGGGGGTGCGGAGCTCGCTCTGGCTGTTAGCAATAGCTCTTACAAAACTGCGAAATCAAACAAAATAATATGATTTTCGCTGAGAGGAATCGTCCTCCTGCACTACGTGAGATCACATAGTGAACCGTCGTCCGGCAGCCAAATTTAGCCGTGCAAACCTTGGGCCCTTCCCCGTCACACGCCCCATCCATCCCCGGGGTGCAGGGCAGCCGCCGGCCCCCGCCGGGCTTCTCTCGGGGGTCTCCCACCGCCGGCAAAGGCTCCGCCGCTTCTGCTCCCAGCGCATCACAGAGCCCCCGAACTCCCTGCTCCGGCCGAGAGTGCACGGGCCCGCCCGAGTCCGGGTCCCAGTCCGGGTCTGGTCCTGTCTCGCTGCCAACCCGACCCCATCCTCTCCGAGCTTTCGAAGCGAGACTCAGGATGAGGGCCTCTACACCCGGCTTTTGAGGAGACAGTTTGCAGCATCTTCGCTCTGGAGAGCATCGAGGGCGAGTGCCGGGTCGCCTGTCCGGTTCCCGGAGCGGGAGGTGGTCAGCGCTCGGTCCCTCCGAGCCGGGGCAGCAGCTCCTGCGAGCCCAGGGGAAGCCCAGGCCGGCTGGAGCTGCAGCACCACCCGGCCGCGGAGCTGGACCCCGGCCTCGGCCAGGGGGTGCGTGGGAACAAGTGGCGCAAAGGACGGACAGAGGAGCCACCGGCGAAGCAGCATGTCCGGAGCAGGGGGAGAAGAAGGGCTTGGGCAGGATGCACGCTCTGTCCCCCGCAGCTGACAGCAGCTTCTCCGCGCTCCGGGGCAAGCGGAGAGCCCCGGGCGGGCGGCCCCGAGCTGACCCGAGCAGTCCCCCGCTGCCGGGAGAGCACCCCGCGGGCAGGCCGGTGCCGGGAGGCAACAGAGGGAAAAGAGGAGTCTTCCCTTCACTTCAAGCAGCTGCTCTCCGTGGTGCCCCTGTCTCATGTGTCAGCCCTTCACCGATCGGTGACGAACGGCGAGAGATCAAAGCCGATACCCGTGGATGGCAATAGGCGAGCGGAGGGGAGGGGGTCCCCCCTCGCTGATGGGGCTCCCCCAGGGGTACAGGCAGCGGGGCACAGGCAGGCGCTGCCCGCCCCAGTACCCGCGGGGCTGCCTGGCCCCGGGGTCGCTGCCGCTGCCGTCAGGGCAGAGCCTGCCCAGCCGCAGGCCGGGACGAGCACAAGTGCGGGTGGGTTTTGGCCTCTCGGTGTGCCCAAGCCCCCCTCGGAGCCGTCTGTGCGGACAGAGGAGCCGACCCGACCCCCGGCCGGGAGGGACGGACCCGCGGCCCGGATCCTGCTCCTCGCAGCGCCCGCGGGGCCGAGTGCAACCGGTCCCGGTCCCACCGACTCGGGCTGTGCCCCGGTGGCACTCGGTTGCGTTTTTCTTTTCTTTTAAAAGGAATAAATTAAAGCCCAGGAGCGGTGTCGGGCCAGCAGAGCCCCGGCCGCCCGGGCCGTGCCGCGGGGCTGTCCCGCCGCTGACACCGTTCTGTGGTGGGAATCTGGAGGGCTTTTCTAAGGCCTGTTTTTCCTACTTTTTTTTTTTGTTGTTGTTGTTCAATTAGCCCTAGTGATTTATTCAATGCATGCATGAGGGGACATTAATATGCGGTGGCAGTTCCCACAAACAATATTCCTCTCAGGCTTTCTGCAGCCATAGCATTTACTGGCAAGGGGGGAGGCTATACAGGGAAAGCCAGGCTCTCCTAGCCTTTTCCTCTGCAAACTTCTGTCCCCCCTTGGCAGGGCAGCAGGGTACGAGCTTGTTCTCCGGGCCTGACTCATGTAGCCGGGGGGCTGGGACGGGCCCCGGCCCCTTCCAAGCTCCCCCAGCTCAGTGGCTGGCCCAGCTGGCTCTGACAAGGGAGGGATGTGGATGGGATTTAAGAGGGGGGTTTGTTTTAAGTTGCTCTGTTTGCTTTTAAATTATTTTTCTCCCACATTCTGTCCTTAACCAGTTTGTTCTTCAAACGCACTTTATGCCATCCCTGCAAAGAACAGCGCACTGCTGCTGGGACGAGGAGCAGGGCAGAGAGAACCTATTTTTTGTGGCTGTGTGGTACCTTGGATTTTAAGAGGGATTTAAAATTCAGAAACCGCTTTCACACTTTGAGAGTAGCAGCGTTCAGACACGCTGTGACCCGGCTCGGGGAGTCCCTTTCCCGCACCCAGGCAAGGACCGGGGACGATTTTTAACCTCCTCCTCCTTCAGTTTAGGGATCTGTGTGGTTATTCTGCATTGAGAGCAGCTGATGGATGGTGGTGGGGTTGCGAGGTGCTGAGCACTGGGGGGTGGCAGGGAGAGATCTTTCCCCTTCTCCACATGCATCTAACGAGTCTTCGGGAGAAAAAAAAAAAAAAAGAAAAACAACCCCAAAACGGAATAAATACAGTGTGCAGATGGAGAGAAGAAAAGTGAATGGGCAGCCCGGATCCCAAAGGAGCTGGGGAAAGGACAGACTTGTCCAAGTTCTCTCCTTTTCTAATACAAGAAAAAAAAAAAAAAAAAAAAGGAAAAGAGAAAAACAAAAAAGGAAAGTGCCTGCCCTTGGTGCTTCCCCGCTCTCCCAGCCCGGGAGCTGAGGCCGGACGGTCCCGCTCCCGGCGGGGGCAGCGGAGCGCCGGGGGGACCCCCCGGCAGAGCCGGACTCGGCGCGGGGCTCCCGGCGCTCCGCTGCCCCGGAGGGTTCGGGGTGATGCTCCCCCTGCCCCGGGCGAACTCCGACCCAAGCAGAGGAGGGTGAAGGCTGAGCGCTCCCACCCTGCGAGCAGCAGCGTTCCCGAGTGGGCAAAGCAGCTCCGCGCCCCCCCCGGGCCGCAGCCCCCCACAAGCCCGGCGCCAGCAGCAGGGTGAGGACAGGGACGGGGCCACAACTTTTCCCTTCTTTCTTTTTTTTTTTCGGAACACGCGACGTCAGAGAAGCAGGTCCCTCCAAGAAATGCCATTTCAATGATTTTAATAAGCAAAATAGGAAACAATTTTAATAACCAAAAACAGAAACCAGTCTGAATAAAACTACAATAGACCAGGTTTTTTAATATTTTTCATATCATAAGCAGGATTTGAAATTGATCCCTTCAGAACTTTACATGAAATAAAAACAATTTTTTTCCGCTGCTGCAATGTTTTGATTTCAACACAGTTGAATCAGTAAAAACCAAAGATCGTTTTCTGATGCATGACTAATATCCACAATATTTAAAACTGCAAGCACCATGCTGTTCATTACAATCTTGTTATTACTGTTAATTTATAAACTAATACAAACTTAAAATGCATCCGGCCAGCAGTGCCAGCTATCCTAAAAGGAAACTAAAAAATAAGTTTTCATTTTGGTATTTTTGTCAGTGCAACGTAAATCCTTTTACTGACCTGCAGGAGGAAAAAAAAAAGTAATAAAAACACCCATAAGACTCCAAACTACTACTACTGTACAACTGCAAATAAATTTTGGCTAAAACTTTCACTCGCTGCATAGGGAAGCAGAAAAGCAGATTACAAATCATTGCAAAAGAATACACTTAAAAGTTGCAGTATGTCTTCTTAAAAAAAGTTTTAGATTTATATGCTTTCCCAGCCCACTCATCAGCTGCTGCCATTGAGAAACCCAACTTCAGTGGCGACACGGAGCCCTCGCTGCTATCGCAACTTGACTCGTAAAGAGGAGGGTTTGGGGTTATTTTTTCTCTTTATTTACCGAAAATCTAGGGGCAGTTGTTTTTTAAATGGAACTGGTATCTCGTCCGTCCTTCGCTTCCTGAGTGTACAATCAGAAGGGAAACTATCTGGCCAAGCCTAACCACTCAGGCTGGGAATTGTCCTGGAGGAAAGAGCTTCGCTGCCACTTTAAGGCATGGAGTAGGTTCTAGTGACCGAGAAGGGTTTTTCCCTGTTAAGTTTAGGTTTGTCAATGCCATTCAGGCGTTTTTGCTTCTGCCCCAACAAACAAAAACCAAAATGAAAACTAACAAAAAAAAATACAACTTAAAAGTGCACCAGATATACAAAGTTGGTTTTTTTCTAATGCAAAATGCCCATAACTTTTTTCTTTAAGTATCTCTTTAACACCAAACAAACCGTATAACCAGCCTGCTGAAATGTTATTTTGTTTTTTGTGTATTTTTCTCCTGTACGGTTTGAAGTAGCAGATATTTACAAGCTAACAACCATAAAAGAAAACAAGAGCAAAACCAACGAACAAAACTGCACAAGCAGTAAAAAGTTCGATAACTTGTGATGCTTTTCTTATTGATGAAACAAAACAACAACAGAAATCTATGATCGATGATCAACATGCTATAGTTAAACAAGAAAATGGTACAAAATAGAAATTATTACCATACATGTCCAGCATGCAGGATTAATATTTTTAATGCAGATTTTCGTATTTTTCTATATAATCAAGCAGGCAATAAAACTGATGAGTTTTTTTTTCTTTCTTTCATTCTTTCTTTTCTTAGATTGAATGTCCCATCTGAGTCCTGTAACTTATTTCTCAAGGCAGGCAATATATGAAGAGTTTGCATATATTGTCCTTTTTATTTATTCTCTTTTTCCAAGCAGGTAAATTGTGCATGAGATGGTGCTGTATATGTCCTCTCTCTTTCCAAGCAGGCAGTATGTTATAGATGGCTTGTTCATTGTCCTTTTTTTATTATTATTCTTTTAAAGTCCATCTCGCTCTGCAAGCAAGCGATCTATAAAACGCTTCACTTGTCCTTTTCTCCTTTGCCTCTGTCTCTCTCTCTAACTTGCACACGAAAGTCAAAAAGTTGCACTTTACCTCTCCCATCCCCACCCCCAGCCTACTTTTCCCACAGCTACTCTAGAAGACTGGATGCTGAAAAAAAAAAAAAAAATCAAGTCTCTGTTTTTCTCTCCTTCTTTCTCTCTAGTCAAGCAGACGGATGGATGGAGATGTCAGAGGAGGATGGGAGCGGGGGGGAAGGTGACAGGGGTCAGGTTGGGGGGGGGGGGGGGGTTTTGTTTGTTTTTTAATTATTTTTGTTAAGCACTCACATGAAGAACTCAGGGGAAGACGGGTTGTCACTGGTGGAGCCGGCCTCTCTGAAGCCATTGCTGGCAAGTTTCTCACACTTGAGCTTGTAGGCGTCTCTCTCTCTGGCGAGCCGGGTCACTTCTTGCTTGAGCTGTTCCACCTGCTGAATGAGCTGGGTCTTTTCGTTCTCCAGGTGGTGTTTCTGCTGGACACGTTTATACCTGCAGGACTGGGCATAGCCCCTGTTCTTCAAGGTCCTCCTCTTCTGCTTGAGGCGGATCACCTCATCTTTGGTGAAGCCTCGGAGGTGCCTGTTGAGCTCCCTCACAGACATGGAGACCAGCTGGTCATCTGAGAACCGGTCCTCCACGCTGCTGGAGGGGGGATGCTGCTGGTGCGAGTTCTGGAGCTGCTGGGAGGAGCTGGAGGAGGTGGAGGGAGTGGGAGAGGCCTGGTGGTGATGATGGTGGTGATGGTGAGGGTGCCCGCTGCCGGCCAGGTCTTCGTGAGTGACTGCGGGATACTGGTGGTGGTGTTGGTGATGGTGATGATGGTGATGGTGGTGGGCCCGGAAGCCCTCGAAACCCTGCAGCTGCTGGGACACCTGGTGGGACCCAATGAGGGCTTCGACAGCGTCCTCTGGGGTGAGGTTCAGCGCCTCGGGGTTCATCTGCTGGTAGCTGTTGGCCATCCAGTACAGGTCCTCCAAGTGGGTCTTCTGCTCGGTGGGGCTGAAGCTGGGCGAGGAGGGCACGGAGCTGCAGGGGGTGCTGATGGGGGTGGAGGAGACGGAGCCGGCCGGCTGCAGGCGGGTGCAGTGCCTGCCCGAGCGGTCGTTCCTGCCCAGGGGCTCCTTCTTCACGTCGAACTTCATCAAGTCGAAGTCGTTCACGTACTCCATGGCCAGCGGGCTAGTGGGCAGCTCGGCTCCGATGCTGAGCTCTCCGGCCATCGCTGTCTTGCGGGCACCTCTCCCGGCGGAGGGGGCTGGAGACTTCACCCCAGCGCACAGTCTGGCAGAGGGCTGGCCGCGCTCCCCTATTCCAAACCAACTTTGGCTTTCAGCTCTCGCTTCCTTTCCTCTGCTCCCTCTCCTCCGCCGCCTCCTTCTCCCGGCTTCTGGGGCTTCTTCAGTCCGGAGCAACAAAGCCAAGGACGAGCCGGCCCCCGGGGCCGCCTGGCTGGCTCCTGGCTCTCGGTATCAGCGTTCGCCCCGCACCGCGGGCTGCAGCAGCTCCCGGCTCCGAGGCGCCCGGTCGCAAGGAGAAAGGAGCGGTAGCAGGAAGGGCAAAAGCAAAACAAAACAAAGATGCTGCCTTCGGGTCTGTGCAGGAAGAAGAAGGTCGGTGCAAACGCCCTGCCCGTGCCCGTGGCCGGGTTTTGTAAGTCCGGAGCCCCCTCCCCGCGGCAGCCGAGCCCGGAGCCTGCCGCAACTTTCCAGCCCGAGCGAGCGCCGGGGCAGCGCACGGGCTACCGGCGGCGGCTGGGCTCTGCACGGGAGTTTCGGTGGCTCTGGCAGCGCAGGCGAAGGGGAGGGAAGAGGGGGAGGAAGGAGGGNCCGGGGGCGGGGACGGGGCCGGGCCGCGCCGTGACAGCTCCGCAGCGCCAGCTGAGCGCCCGCCGCTCCCAGCCCGCACCTCCGGGCGCTCCCCGGCTCCCCCTCCCGCGCCCGCGCCTTCTCAGTTATTTATTTATTTCGTTGTTTACTTATTTATTTATTTCTCTGCTCCCTTCCTCCCATCCTTTTCGGCCTCTGCAGCCCACAAAGGAGGGGGACTCGGGGACATCCTGCCCGTCCCTTTGTTCTAAATATAACAAAGTGCCCCTTTTTGCCAGCNAAAAAAAAAAAAAAAAAAGGAGGAGAAGGGGGACGAGCACAGCCCAGGTCTCTGCTGTAGCTGCCGCCGCCAGCGCTCGTTGTGCAGCTGTGATCACAGTGCAGCCCCCCTTGGCTTCTTATACGGCCGTGCCCNGGCGCTCCCCGGCTCCCCCTCCCGCGCCCGCGCCTTCTCAGTTATTTATTTATTTCGTTGTTTACTTATTTATTTATTTCTCTGCTCCCTTCCTCCCATCCTTTTCGGCCTCTGCAGCCCACAAAGGAGGGGGACTCGGGGACATCCTGCCCGTCCCTTTGTTCTAAATATAACAAAGTGCCCCTTTTTGCCAGCTGCCGTCCCGTAGCGGATCTCAAGGCATGGAGCTTCCCTCCATGCCACGCACACGCATCCACCCTTTCAACTTTATGTAAGCGTCCCCGGTGGGAACGTACCGAGGGAGAACCGGCCGCGAACGCGCAGCGAGTCCGGCCGGGAGCGAGTGCTGGGCTGCGGGAGGCGCCGAGGGGGATGCGCGGGGAGCCGGGAGCGAGGGAAGCACCGGCTCGACAGGGATGTCAGCGCTTCGTGTACAACCGGGGAAATCCTCCCGGTTACAGGAAGCAAATCTCTCCCTAAAGTAAAGCAAAGGCATTGACAGAGACAATTGCAAATATTAGGGAGAGAAGGGAGAAAATATAATTGCATTTCGGTTCTGAGGGGACCGTGTTTGCTTTCCTCTGCTGTTCCCTGAGAGAGTGACTGCATGCAAAGGAGTATTCGGTTTGTAAGGTTTTTTAGTTTCTCTTTTTTTTTTTTTTTTTTT